>CM021101.1:79421755-79634563 GCA_007115665.2 Sequoiadendron giganteum
CGGGACGGACCAATGCTTCACCTCTGTGAGAATCACCTAGATGCAATGAGTGCTAAGTGGACCATTCATTATCATGAGAGATGGGTTCTTGTGAACCACTACTCATGAATCATGGGTCAATGAGTTTGACTCGAAAACTACACGGTTGAATCCTGATAGCAATATCATAATTTGACACGCTATGGAAGAAACCTCCTACTTATTGATCTATTTTAATTTAAGAATAAGTTTACTTTGAATTTACTTTCACAAAAATAATTGAATCTTTAATCAAAATTTAGGTTTTCTAAATAAGATAATTAATTTATTTCATTTAGTTGGAATAGATCATGTAATTGAATTAGGAAACTTGGAAATAATAAAAATAAAAATATTTAGTTGATTATTCGGTTGATATATAGTTATATGTTGTTTTGATCATAAGTTTTTAATCATTTTTCAAAATCACCACTCCTTATGTGTATTAGAAGTAAAATGACAAAATTTAAACTAGATTGCTCTCATAATTTGGTGGATTGATCTTGTGCTATGGGTTCAATCCCAAGAGACACAAATCTATCCTTCAATTTATATTTGAATTAAATGATTTTGGATTGTTGAAAACTTTGTTGCCTTAAATTTTGATGTATGCTAGTGTGAAAGGATTGGTTGTATAAAAAAATGCTCGGGGAAGGTATTGAATCATGAGGGTCAAGCTCTCCTCAATTAACCCACTTGAAGACTAACCTTACAATCATGGAAGAATATCAAAGATAGAAATCTCAAGTTTGTGATTGTCTTAGATGAATTTGATGCAAAATATTTAGTGCTCCAAAACAAAATGTTCCTAGACAATTCTCCTTGTAATGCTCAAGATTTTCCTTGATAATCAATAAGAATCAAAGCATATTGAATGCCTTCAAATTACAAAACTTAGCAATAAATCACACAACCATAAACCATGTTGACTCATAACAATTAGTTAAAATAGGTAGCAATTAGAAATTTTTGAATTTTAAATTTTAATACTATCAATTCCATGTGTTATGGGACCAAACTCGCACATCATAGGATTGACCTAGAATAGGGAGGTGTAAATATCAAGGTGGGAAATGAATGTATTGGGATGGCTACAATGATATAATCAATAAATTGCTAGAAATGGTGAGTGTATAAGAATATGTACAAATAAGGATGGGATGTGTGGAAGTATGTGTAAATACGGATGGATGAAGGAGCGAATATTGAGACCAAATTTGCACCATAGTGGGTCATTTGTCAATATACAATTGCATTAAAGCATTCTATCAAAATGGGCTAAAAACTATATGATAATTGGCATGGGAATACAAATTTTGATTAGTGAAACTATTGGCACAAGAGAAGAATATAATAGGATAATACTCATTACCTCCTATATAGTCATCTTTGGAATATTCTAATGTCCTAACCCTAATGAGGCTAACCTAGTATGCAATAATTACACTTATAGTCTCATAAATGACTTGAGAAATGTTAGCCACATGTATCTCGATACAATTAATGGGCTAAGGGCATAACATGCCCCCCTCTTTAGACAAGTGTTATCCTCAATGCAAAACAACTATGGATTCTTTTACATGAAACCTTCATTTTCTTATGTAGCATCTTTGATATGAGAATTATTCCACCTGGTGAAGTACTCCATAATTGACCTTCTTTGCAACCTCTTAGTCCATGATTCAAGGATTCCCTTAGGTTCCAAAATCATTTCCCCTTCTCATCAAGCTCTAGTAATGTGATGTCCCCGCTCTAGTCAGTTCTCAAGAGTAGTGGAGTTAGCCTATCTCTTGGACCCTTGTAGGCTGACAGGTTCTGGTTAGAGGGTCAGTGGCCATTTTAGTGGGTACTGTCATTGCCCATTCCTTCACTCCAGTATTGGTTTAGTACAGGCATCCATGGTTCAGTGTTCACCAGCTTCTGACGGCATGGTGATATATGGAGCTTTGAGGGAGTTATGGATATTTAAGTGGTTTAAGTTAATTATTTAACTTAACGCTTTATTATAAAGTCAAATTGACTATAAATTTTATATCGCTTAAATATGTCAAAAAGTGATTTAAAATTATCACTTAAGAATAAAGTGTACTCAACTTAAAAGGGCAACTATTTAATTGCTAAACTATTGGAAAAGTTATTAAATACATTTTAATGTATTTTATAAAAGAGGAAAGCTGTACTTTCTTGGAATTCGTGCCTTTTGGGAATATAAGGCGATTTTGGCAAATAAAACTCATTCATTGATTATTTGACTTTGTCATTGGTCTTTCCTGTGCTATTATCTGAGACAAGGGTTTCAGCAATTTCTTCCATTGGAGAGTGAGATCTTCTTCAGTGTTGAGCATTTTTGAGACTGTGAAAGACCAGTCGAATTAGTGCATTTGTGAGGGCTTCATACAGAAGTTCTGTTGTGCTTCATCTGAGTTATTTATTTCAGCATGTTAGTGTTTGCAATAAGGGAAGGGCTTATCTACTTGGGACGCCTTTCTTCATCAGATTCATAGCTTTTGATAGGGTCGTACCATAGCATCAGAAGGTTGTGATTTCTCCTTGGGATGTGTTCCTCCTTACTTGAGGCATGTGAACTCAAAGGCAAAAACACCTTTCCTTGAGGCTGATTTTATGTTCCATCATTGGCGTCCTTCATGGTCGGCATCATTTCTCCAGCTTCTAGGTGGGAGATAGTAGATCTTGAGCCCCGGCAATGATTTCTTTCAGTTTCGGCATTCTTGCCTGCCAAGCTATTAGATTTCTTATTTAATTATTCTGGAGTCATTCGAGTATGTAATTTGCTTGCAATCTCATTGTATGTACTGCAAATGAATATCGATTACATTTGTTGCTCTGAAGATTTTTGTATTTTCAAATTTATGTGCCTTAATATGCTACCGCCCCTTCTCTTTTGTCTAGAAATCATTCTCTAAAAAACTAAGAAAACACAAAAGATAATTAAAACTACAGGGATTTCAGAGGGAGCCAGTAGGGATCATCACAAGTAACTATTTGGGTTGAAAATATTTGTATAATAGCCTTCTTCAAGAAAGAAACATGGAAGACCAAATGTATTTTTGTCAACTTAGGTAACTCCAATATGTATGCTACACTAAAAATCTTCTCATAAACCTTATAAGGGCCACAATACTTAGATTGAAGATTGTTATCCTTCTATTATTTCAATGAATCTACTTTATGGTTTTGATCACACAAGGATCTGACCTCCCAATTCATTTTTTATTTACATGGTGTTGATCAACTAACTACTTCAATTTATCATGTGATATTATCAAATTCCTCCTAGGACTAGAGAGTACCTCTTGTTGGTGATGAGTGTGTTCTTCAACTACTGCAACCTTTATTTGTTCCCATAATAAAGAGGTGATGGATGGTGGATAGTCACCATATAGTGTCAAAATTTAGACATTTTGAGTGAAATGTGGAAAGAAGGGTTATAAAAACATTCTACCAATGGTGGTCATTGCACCCATAATAAGGGTTATAGCACCATTCTACTAATGGTAATCCTTGCATCCATCTCTCTTGCATAACTATAGAAAAAATTGAAGATAGCCCTCAAAGCACTTGTTGACCACCTCAATCTATCCATCTAATTGAGGATAATACAACAAGCTATGAGTAAGCCAAGTGTCCAAGCAAGCAAGTATGTCAAAAATTACTTGTAAATATAAGATCAAAGTCACTTACACTATGATTTTAGAGTTGCATGTATCTTATGAATATAATCCATAAAGGTTACTTTAGTCTTACTACAAATGGGTGTGACAAAGCACAAAATATACATATTTGGTTATTCAATCCAAAACAATCATGATGACATATTTTCTTGAAATGTGGGAAACCATAAATGAAATCTATAAATACCTCCTCTCACCTATGGCTTGGAAGAGATAAGGGTTGTCAAATATTTTGTGTCTTAATTGTCTCCCCTTTAATTTGTTGGTGCACCATGCATTCTACCATAACTTTCTAGAAATACCTCTTGAGCCCATCGCCCAAAAAAAAAATCCTTGATTATATGATGTCTTCAAGAATCCTGAATACCCACCAACTAGAGAAGCATGCAGCTCTATCAAAACCTTAAACTTAGGGGTTGAGTTCTTACATAGGTACAACTTGTCCTTTTACCATAAACAATATATTTACCATGTAAATTTATTTGATGTATTTGAATCTTGTTGGATTTTTAAATGAGAGTTTGAGCATCCATGTCCTCCCATTCTTCTCAAGGCTCATCCACCCAATCTACTTGCAATGTGAAGATGACATATGATAGTGGCTTTATGGGTCCATCCCTCCTAGACAAAGCATTAGCCACAATATTTTCATTTCCTTTATTATATTATCTCAAAGTCATAGGCCAACATTTTTATGACCCATTTTTGTTGTTCTTCAATTGACAACCTTTGATCTAAGAATTATTTAAGATTATCATGATCTATCTTTATGTTTTAAATTCCCCCCATTAAATTATAAGGTCTCCATTATTTCATTGCATGTAGGATAGCCATAATTTATTTCTTATAAATGGGTCTTCCCTCTTGCCTTAATACTAGTCCTATGGCATTACCCAAAAACATCATATTCCATAATGAAGGTCTTAGAAAAAATTGTGGTAGCTAGAACTAGAGTTATATACATGGATTCCTTAAGGTTCTCAAATATCTTGGTGGTTTCCGCATTCCACTAGGAAGAGTCTTTCAATAAATTTGTGTAGTTTTTTTGTGCTAAAACATTTTTAATAAATTGACAATAGTAATTAATAAACCCTAAAAAACTACATAGGTTCTTGAGGGTTATAGGAATTTTCCATTCTACTATGGCCTTGAACTTGTGAGTTTCCAACTTGACTCCCTTATGCAAAATAGTATGACCTGGGTATTCCACCTCTTTGACTCCAAAACCACACTTGGATGGTTTAGAATAAAGTTGATTTTGTTCATGAATGTCCAAAACATAAGACATGTGTTGCAAATGTTCCTCTTAGGTTTTGTTATATGTTAATATGTCATTAAAATACTAAAATAAAATTCTATAGAATTTTTTTGAATATATATTTCATCAAACTTTGAAATGTAGATGGTGCAATTGTGAGGCCAAAAGTTATCACCAAAAATTCACAATTCCCCTAATGGATTTGAAAAGTTATCTTATGTGTATCCTCATCTCTAATTTTAATTTGATGCTATCTAGAATGAAAATAAAGTTAGTAAAATAAATATCTTCATTTATCTCATCTAACAAATTATCAATTATTGGAATTAGAAACTTATATATATAGTGTACTTGTTGAGCTCTCTCCAATCCCAACACATCCACTAGGTTTCATATTTATTATGCATCATTACCATTGGAGAAGAGTAACCACTCTAACTATGTCTAATAATACTTACTTCTAGCACCTCTTATACCATCTTCTCAATCTCACTTTTTTTATACATATTGGTACTCATAAGACTTGATACTTGGTGGATCACTCCTTAATACTAGTTGAATGGATGACCATGATCTCTTTTGGTTGGAAATATTTTTGGCATATCTTCTAAAACTATTGATTTTCCATTCACAACTACTTACAAAAATGGTGGTGTAGGTATTGAAATGATGATCAAATTCATAGGATTACACAATGATTAAAAAAAAAAGTAATCTAAAATAAATTTGATTTTGTATAGGGGGAAAAAGTGATCTAGGGTTTAAATCACACTTTTCAACCTACAATGTTTAGGGGACACAAAAATGATCATAAAAGACCACTTGGATACTATCCTCAAGGAAGAGCCAAAATGATTGATCAAGGTCTTGATCCCCTTTAGGTTGTAATATGAGTGAAGTGATGTGATGTGTGTCATATTTGTAAGTGTATAATAGGTCAACTATGCAACACAACAAACTGATGCAAATCTAGAATGACACATAACTATTTTACAGAAACTGAGAATAGAAAAGCAGAGGGTAGAGACAGAGGAACCTAGCATTCAAATATGATCTCAAACTAACTGGTCAGGGGCGTGGGTGCCCTAGACTAGAAATTAGGGTTTCTAGAATCCCAGAACAAGCATAGATGGGTTATAGTTTGGAGGTGCTTCCTTGTCGAACTTAGCTTTAAAACTTCAATTGTTCATGAATAATATATCTTGCCATAATTTGATGAATAAATGTGTTTGAATGCTTGATCTTGATATTAGGTCTTCAATTTTCTCCTAATCCACTTTAAATTTGCAACCTAAAAGAGAGAAAGGAGAGAAAGGGTTGTGATCTATAGTAGCTTGCCTAAGTCAAACCCCATTTAGGTATTTCCACCTCCACAATGGCTATGATGATGTTGGATAAATATTGCTTACCCTAGGTTGAGCAAAGGCAAATGGATAAAAGCAAATGATAAATCACAAGTGTTGCAAATTACTAGTCAATTTTGTTCTCCTTGATGGATTGAAGTCATGATACACATCTCATACAAGGAGAATTTGATTATTGATAGAATATCATGCAAGTGTTAGTACAAAAAAGGAGAATAAACATAAAACATAAAACAATATTACTCATGATATGACATGAACTTGATGATGCATTTCTAGCATGAATCTTGACTGACGAAAATATTGTAAAAATAATGCTTATTCTACTCTCGAATTTCCTTGACTACTTCTTAGGATTCTCAATTGCTTTAAATTTCATTAATTGTTCAAACGGTGAAAAAACTTGTATTTATATGTATTTCTTCATTTCCCAGAATAATTATTTTGAAAAGCCAACAATCGAATTTAAATTTACAAACATATTAATATCAACAATAACATATTAAAAAATGGGCCAAATAAGGTGATCAAGGTCGAGGCCACCCTTGACCAAGCCCTTTTAGAATTTTACATTGTTATTAAATAAATAAATTACATTTAATTCCCAATTTTATCTTGATTTTCTAAAAATAGTAATAAAACGAGCAAATAATAAGCATAATTAGGTCTAAACACTTAAAGGGGAGCCAAACATAGTGTGAAATTGTCAGGGTCAACAATTTATGATGCTACATTTAGCCCCCACTTTAGTGAGAGTGTGAACTTATGCTCATGCTCACACTAGTAAGAAGAAGCCGAGAAGGGTTCTTTCATCGAAACATTGGAGAAGTAGGATGACATTGAATCTAAGGGATGCACTACCCCCCAGGCTTAAGGTTTTACTAAACAACAATGTAAAGATAAAGGAACACACACACATAAGATGCAATGCAATAAGAGAGATGTGAGAATCAAACACAAATCATACAAGAAAATACACGAGGCATATAGGGAAAACACATATAAAACATAATACAAACAAGAATGCAAGAACTAATTAAAACATGATAAAAATAAAACATAAAAACACAATGTTAGTACTCTAAAAAGGATTTGAGTTAGTAAGGTAAGGAGACCTCAATCTGAAATTTTGTCTCAATACCAAGCATCATTCATCAAATAAAAATTTAAAATGATAATGCTCTCATAAGGCTAGCAAGTTGTGTTATGATAGGTGTCCATGCAATATTATGGGTTTCACAAGGCTACCAAGTTATGGTATGCTAGTTTACTCATGATAAACATGGATCTAATTGTTATCAAGTTGTGTTATGCTAGGTGTCCATGTAAAAATGCTCAAGTTCATAGGCCAGCAAGCTTTGTTATGCTAGGTCTATGGACTATTTTGTAAATCATTCCTCGAGGAGCATATAAAAGTTTAATGTCACGGGGGACAATTTAACATCACATGGGATGAATTGCTAACCACACCTCAAGGGGTGCATAAACATTTAATGTCACAAGGGATGGTTTAATGTCTCGAGGGACAAATTTGGTAATCACACCTTAGGGGATGCCTAAACATTTAATATCATGGTGGACAAATTGTAAACCATGCCTCAAGAGGTGTTATAAACAACACCACCGCAAAGGGAGCATATGAATAAATTGATAACCACCACTAAAGGGGCACATGAATGAATTTTAAAGCCACACCTTAGGGGATATCTTGCATAATACTACCACTAAAGGGGTACATGAATGAATTCCAAGCCATGCCTTAGGGGTTATTATGTACAATACCACCACTAAAGGGGCACATGAATGAATTAAAAATCCACACCTTAATGGGTATCATGTGTACCACCACTAAAGGGATGCGTGAATGAATTTCAATCCACACCTTAAGGGGTATTATGTACAATACCACCACTAAAGGGGCATGTGAATGAATTAAAAAGCCACACCTTAATGGGTATCATGTGTAAGATCATCACTAAAGGGACACGTGAATAAATTGAAAGGCCATACCTTAGGGGGTATCATGCATAATACCACCACTAAAGGGGAACATGAATGAATTAAGTCTTCACCATCGAATGCATGATAATGGACAAGGGATATTCCCCCCTTAAAATGTTAGTATACTTGCTATACTGATATTTCAAGGAAACAAAGAGGGGAAGAGGTGATTCCCAAGAAGAATACATACCTCCCAAGATTAATTATCCTTGCCCCCAAGTGTATGGACAAAGACAAACCTTGTAGAGACTATTGTATTTATCCTCCATGAAATATGGTTGCACATAGAATTGTACCCCCATGAATGGCAACCAGTGAATATATGTTGCTATGAATGTCACATGATGAGGAGAAACACAACAGTAGCTTAATTACTATTGTATAAGGATCCTTATAATGGTGGATCTCTCCATTCAATGATACTTCAATAATGTTGTATTGTTGAAATATTTTTTGTATTTTTATCTTTAAGGTACAACACTCATTAGTGGAATGCTCGAACATTTAATGATACACACAGAAAGACAAATTTTGTTGCTTTTGTTTAATAATTTTTCTTTCATGTGGGGGTGGAAGGATGATTATACCAACTTCAATAAATGTACATAACATATATTCTATCTCAAATAAATGGTGTGAGGCACAAAGTATTCCTTCTTTGTGCAAATGATGATTTGGTGGCAAGGTAGAGGCTGGAATGAATGTCTTATACAAAGGTGGGCATAGAGTATGTTGTTAGCCTATTCTTGTTTTGGAAAGATGAGATGTGGGTTCTACAAGAATCCAAATTCCTTGTTCATCATTTATATTAAATCTTGCTTAGAAAGGATTTGAACACTGTGACCATAATGTGTCTTTAAATTGATAGGTATGTTGTTAATTTCATCCATATGACATGGATGAGTATCTTGTGGAAAGGAGGTATCAATATTGATGTGGGAAGGTAAATCATTGTATGGTGGAATATTAAGTTGGGGAGAATCATTTTTATGGATATGTAATGGTCGGGGGATGAATTGTAAAGGGGTCTCCTTGTGAGAGGAATAAAGCATATTAAGTGATAGTATGGCAGGTTTGGTGGATTCTTGGTGAAGGTGGTGAATGTAATTTATGTGAGGTGGATTGTAGTTTGTATGTAAGTTTTATGGAGGAAGTTGGTGTATGGATTCTTTGTGCATAGTTATCATGTTGTCAAGAGGAATGCTTGAATGAAGGGTAGGTAAAGTAGTATTTAGGAAGCTATCAATGGTCTCATCCTCTTGATCCAAGATATCTTTTATAAGAATATATATGTTGGGAGAGGTAAAAATATGAGCTTCATCCTTTGTTGGAGGAGTATTACCAAATGAACAAAATGAAACATCAATCAATGATTTTAGAGAAGAAATTACTTTTACCAAAATAATCAAGCATTTTGAAAGTACTTTTGCCAAAAAATGAAACAAGGAAAGCTTAAAATAATAGAAAATGGATATTATTGAACAATTTAACATAGATACATACATAATTATTTAGAGATGATACTATCAAGTTGAGTTTTTGAGAAAAAGTAGCAAGACAAAGGTAAGCGTACCCTAGACCAGAGATGTCACTTTTTAAAAGTTTAAATATCTAAAAAATGTAGTACAATGTTTAAGGATCTGAGATTGTATAAGTTTAGGTCTGAAACTAGGAATTTTTTTAGAAATACAAGAAAACCTAATTTGTCTATATGAGGCACTTGCATGCATGAAATTTAGAATTTTACAATTGTAAGATGCATCAAGTTCACCAAAATATTTAGGGGGGGAAAGTGATCTAGCCCATCTAAATCACACTTTTCAACCTACAACATTTGAGGGACATAAAACGATCATTAAAGACCACTTGGATACTATCTTCAAGGAAGATCTAGAATGGTTGATCAAGGTTCAAGTCCCCTTTAGGTTGGAATAGGAGTGAAGTGAAGTGATGTGAATGTATGTGATATGTGTGATCTTTGTAAGTGTAAAATAAGTCAACTATGCAATTACAACAAATTGATAAAAAATGAAAGTGACATAGAACTGTTTTACAAAAACTAAGAGCTAAAAAGAAAAGGGAAGAGATAGAGGAACTTGAAGTTCAAATTGATTGGTCAGAGGCATGGGTACCTTAGACTAAAAATTGGGTTTTGGGGAATCTTGGAATAGGCACAAGTGGTTTATAGTCTAAAGGTTCTTCCTTGTCGAACTCAACTACAAAATTTCTTTGTTGATGAATAATTTTTTGTCCTAATTTAATAAATAATTGTACTTGAATGCTTGATCTTGATATTAAAGGTATTCAATCTTCTCCAAATCCAATTCAAATATGCCACCTACAAGAAAGAGATGAGAGAAAGGGTTGTGTTGTATAGGGGCTTGCCTAAGTCAAACCTTGTTTTGGTGTTTCCACCTCCACAACAACTATGATGATATTAGGTAAATAATGCTTACCCTAGGCCAAGTAGAGGCAAATGGATAAAAGAAATGATAAATCACAAGTGTTGAAACTTATCATTCAATTATGCTTTCCTTGATGGACTAAAGTCATGATACACATCTCATTAAAGGAGAATTTTATGCTTGATAAAAGATCATGCAAGTGTTAGTACTCAAAGGAGAATGAATATAAAACATAAAACAATCTTACTCATGTTATGACACGAACTTGATGATGTATTAATAGCATGAATCTTGACTGATGAAATGTTATAAAATGATTCTTGTTTTGCTCTTAAAATGTCTTGACTACATTTTATGTTGGCATATGGCTTGTAAGTGTTGTCATTGATGGCAACCCAAGTCATGCAACACAAGTCATGCAACCTAAGTCTTGAATCCGATTGTACAATATAGTTTTGGCAGAACAGAATGAAGAACAAGGCATCTAGTTAAAGGTAAAAATATCAATCAATGTGCACCACTTGTTTACCAGTTCCTGTTGCGTATCTTAGGGATGACTGATAAGTATCTGTAATACCTTAATCTAGAATAATGTGGCTACGTATGCACTGGTATGCGATCTAGGGGATCCGATGTGCAAATCTTGTTGTTATTTGTGCCTAAAGGCCAACCTGGCGAATACAGTAATCGTGGATGTATAAGGAGTAATATATTAAGTATCTGCGTGCTTAATGATGTTTATTTTGGTCATCTCTATGTCTTAACCGACTTTGGAGGATGCGCATAAAGAATTAGTGATGGATCTAGCTGACAAGTTGAGAAGAACTTAATGCCTTATGAAACTGACACATGAATGATCAAATCCTTGATTGCGGATATATATATATATATATATATATATATATATGAGATTGGTTTTATCATTTTAAGGATATATACATGTGTGTAAGAAGTGGGAATGTGTAGTATGCAAAGAATATCATTGTGTGGTGCGAAACTCAGCAGAGTAATGGTGTGAATTGATGCGAAGAGTAGATAAGGGCAAAGAAGAGCAGAGCAGAGCGAAGTACACAATCTCAGAATCCAATTGATGAGCTTCACTGGAACTGTAATCTAGCATGAATAGATGCTACTATCTCAGTTCAACCTTCAGATGGTTTTAATTTGAACTTTTGTAAGGCAGTGAGCCTTCCCTTTTGAGCAGTGAGCTCTAGGCAGTGTGCCTGAATGCAAGTGCATTCCCTTTTGTAAAACTTCTATTTGAGTACTCAAATTATGGATTAACCTCCACCATGGTTTTTCCCCTAACAAGGTTTCCACACAAAATCCTTATGTCATTGTGTTATGGATGTTTGCTTTTTGTATTTGCATCTTTCCTTTGTTTAAATACTGAAATGGTTTGAATATCAAGATTAATGAAGTTTAAGATTTGTTGAACACTGATTCACCCCCCCCTCTCAATGTTCCCTTGAGTCCAACAATTGGTATCAAAGCTTCTGGTTCCTTTGAAGAAGTTTAGCATCTTGAGGTGGATCTTGGAATGTAATGGACTCTAGTAGTCTTCAACAACAACTTTCGGTGACACTTGATGACCTTGATCAGTCTAAAGCAAAAGTTCAAGAATTGAAAGCAAACTTGAAGGATGTTGAGAAATTCATTCAATCATTAAAGGATCAGATAGTTAAATCTAGGGTGAAGAGGAAAGATCTTTGTGATCATATTAAGAAGAAAGAAACAAAAAACGTGGATGATGCTCACCTGAATCAGACCGTGAAGGAAATAACTGAAGAATGTGAAAAGCTTGCCAAAGATAATGCTACTCTAAAGCTTGAAATGGAATCCATGGTGATGAAGTTGACCAAAGAAATTGAAGAAAGGAAGAAGAATGAAGAAAGTCTTGCACAGTCCTTAAAAGAAAGATCTGATGAATGCAAAAGGGTGAATGGAGAATTCATTCAGTTAGAAGGTGAATTAGAACAATCCAGAAGCAATGAAGAAGAACTTGGAAAATAAATTATTATTTTCAGAAATGAACTCACTACTGCAAATGTATACAAGGACAAGTTTAAGATCAACTCTGTTAAGCTCAATGAGCTAACTCAAGGACAGAAGAATGCTAAAGAAAAGCGAGGCCTTGGATATGAGGAAGAAGAGAATTTTGGATCTGGATAGAATAACTTTAGACAAAAGATGAACAAAGGTGGAAAGTATCCAGTAAGACAACCTAATGCTCAAAAAGTTAATGGATACTACTTTGTTTGCAATAATTTTGATGACCTTGCTCAGTGCAAAAGCAAAATGAAATCGAGTAATCCATCGTCCCTAGGTCAGTGTTTCAATTGCAAAAGGTTTGGTCATAAATTAGTTGAATGCAGAAATATGTTAAATTAGTATGTCAATAGAAGGAAAGTTGAATGTTATGCATGTGGAAGATTAGGGCATGTTGCTAATCAATGCAAATCAGAAAGAAATCAATGGAATGATCAGTTTGGACAAAGAAGTAAAATGTGTTACAATTGCAATAAACATGGTCACATTGCAAGATTCAGCAGAAATAGAAAAATTGATAGAAGAGGTTTGGTACAAAGAGACAAAAATACGCAGAAAAATGACAAAGAAAAGGGAAAAATGATTATGGATGAAATTAGAAATAAAATGAAGAAGACATGGGTGAAGAAAAGCGAAACTAATACTGGTAGTGGCTTTGCACCGGAACCTACTTCCGTTAACTCTTTCAAAAATTGATCTCAAGCCACTAGCCTAGGGGGAGTTGTTCAAGAAAATCTTTCCTCCCCTGATTCGTAGCTGGCACCAGAACACAAAAGATGTTTAATAGGGTGTATCAATGTTCTACAGAGGTTTTGGGAAATTTTGGGAAATTTTTGCAAAATAATTCAAATAATCATAGGTCCGTAGATGAATATCTCGGTCGCTATCTGGGAAAGCAGAGTATACAAAATACTTAGGGCAAACACATTTATTCAAGTGTACAAACTATAAAAGTGAAGTTGTGACTCTCATTCATCACTTTGCATCAAAGAAAAAAAGGAGGAGAACGCTTGGTAGCAGAATTTCAAAGCAGAGAAGCTGGTTTTCCATTGAAACTCAAAATTCATCAGGTATTTCAATTACTTTCAGAATTTTTATACAATTTGGTGTGTGGTTATTATCCTAAGTGTGAAAAAGGAAAAATGGAACAATCAAGTGGGTCTATCACTTTAGATGAATACAATTGTGACAAGATTAAGTCTATGAGAAATTTGTTGTTGCCTGACAAATTGAAGCAATTGAAAGATGCCAAACATAGAAATTTGGATATTTGGAATGAGTTTTTGTACTTCGCGAATGCGAAATTTGTCAAATTCATTGTAGGAAGATTGCATGATGATATCTTAACTTTGGATAAACCTTACATAATTTCAAAGGAGGTAATTCAGAAATTGATTGGATTATGCAAAGTCGGAGAGATACCTAGAAATAAATCCATCCGTAACAGAGAATTTGAAACCCTAACCGGGATAATTGGAGACCAGAGAGCATTAATAATTTCAACGATCAAAATATTTTTACTAAGTATGTTGCACATGAAATTTTATACAAAGTCTTTTTCAAAAATCGAGAAGGAGCAACCTTAGCTGGCATAGTCTACATTTCTCACAAGATGGTGGCGGAAGGTCAAGATTTCGACCTATGTGGACTTCTAAAGAATCAATTGATGGAGAATGTTCAACTCACAAAAGAATTAGGTTACCCTTTCAAGTTTGGTACCTTAATTATATTCCTGGTAATGTATTTCTTGAATTGTTTGCCGAAGATCAATAATATGGTGTGGAAAATGGATGAACCAATATGCAAACAAATATATTCATATTTGAAAATCCTGGTTAATTGGGGTCAAGAATTTGAAATTTTCTTCAAGATTGTGCTTGAAAAATGTGGTTTAGTTGATGTTTCTCTGCCAATAAGAACAATTGAAGTTGATTCCTCTTCTGGTGGCATGGTGAGAAAGCAGAAAATAAAATAAACTGCTGAACTTAGCCCTTCAAAAAGCAAGATTCCCAAGATTGAGGTAAAAGGAAAGGAGAAGTAAATTGTGAATATTATAGATGAAGATAATAAGCAAGAACCAGAAAAGAAGGTGTTAGAAGCTAGTGAGGAAGATGATGATTTAACAAAGGAAAAGCTACAACAACTCATTCAAGAAGAAGGTGGAATGTAGAAGATTGCAAAGCTATGGTCAGTCAGACCATCATATGATCAGGACATGATTCTGGAAGTTCTGAATGCTCATGTTGAGCACTGTAAGATAAGATTGGAAAGCCTAAAGAACATTCTAACTGAGGAGATGATTGAGTAAAGAATCAATGGGCTCTGAGGCTAAAGATAAAGAAGAAGGAGAAGTTATCTCCCAGTTGAAGGAACAGTTCAGGATATCTCTTACAAAATTGAAGAAGAAACTGAATGAGTTAAGGCAGTGTATTTTCAAATCAGCTAACAACATCTACAACTATTGCATCAGTTGGCCCCTTGCTATTAGAAAATACAAAGAGAAGTTAGAAAAGATTGAGTCTGAGCTGAGTGAAATTGGAAAGAGTTTTGATATGGTTCGAGATCAGGATGGCTCCATTCAGAAAAAGATTCAATAATTGCAGTCTAAGTACAACAAAGTTCAATCCACCAAGAACACTCTTGTGGATACTTTTTGGAAGGTTAAGGATCAAACTGAATGCAGATTGGAGCAAATGATGGAGATTCTGAAGAAAGGTGAAAAACTTGAGGAAGCCATTACAATTCTTGAATCTCTAATTAAGATTATTAACAAGACATCTAAGAACAACAACTTGATAATAATCATTGGGATCACAATAGATGCTTGGAAGAAGTTCCTTCTGGAAATGAAGGAAAACCATAAGATAATTTTCTAACTGTTTTTTAAAAAAAAATCAGTTTTGAAATTTTGGAGATTTGTTTGTCAATTTTTTGTTTCTGGCATATGACCCCTATGCTTTGTCATTAATGTCAAAGGGGTAGAGAATGTAGTGAAAAATGCCTTATAAATCTAAGGGGGAGAGAATACAGTATAAATCTCAGGGAAGAGAGTGCAGTAAAGTATGGCAATGTACTTACATTGCTTATGGCACCTAGCCATTTTTCACAGATGTTGCCATCAATTCCAAAGGGGGAGATTGTTGGCATATGACTTGTAAGTGTTGTCATTGATGCAACCCAATTCATGCAACCTAAGTCTTGCATCCGATTGTGCAGTATAGTTTTGGCAAAATAGAATGAAGAACAAGGCATCCAATTAAAGGTAAAAATATTGATCAATGTGCATCATTTGTTTACCAATTCATGTTGCGTATCTCAGGGATGACTACTAAGTATCTGTAATACCTTAATCTAGATTTTTTTGGCTACGCATGCACTGGTATGCGATCTAGGGGATTCGGTGTGCAAATCTTGCCGTTATATGTGCCTAAAGGCAGACCTGACGAATATAGTAATCGCGGATGTATAAGGAGTAATTAATTATCTTCATGCTTAATGATGTTTATTTTGGTCCTCTCTATGTCTTAACCGACTTTGGAGGATGCACATAAAGAATTAGTGATGGATCTAGCCGACAAGTTGAGAAGAACTTAATGCCTTATGAAGCCGACACATGAATGATCAAATCCTTGATTGCGGATATATATATGAGATTGGTTTTATCTTTTTAAGGATATATAAATGTGTGTAAGAAGTGTGAATTTGTAGTATGCAAAGAATATCATTGTGTGGTGTGAAACTTAGCAGAGTAATGGTACAAATTGATGCGAAGAGTAGATAAGGGTAAAGAAGAGTAGAGCGAAGTACAGTGTGTCAGAATCCAATTGATGAGCTTCACCAGAACTGTAATCTAACATGAATAGATGCTACTATCTTAGTTCAACCTTCAAATGGTTTTAATCTGAACTTTTGTAAGGTAGTGAGCCTTCCCTTTTGAGTAGTGAGCTCTAGGCAGTGTGCCTAAATGCAAGTGCATTCCCTTTTGTAAAACTTCTATTTGAGTACTCAAATTGTGGATTAACCTCCACCGTGGTTTTTCCCCCAACAAGGTTTCCACACAAAAATCCTTGTGTCATTGTGTTATGGATGTTTGCATTCTGTATTTGCATCTTTCCTTTGTTTAAATAGTGAAATGGTTTGAATATCAAGATAAATGAAGTTTAAGATTTATTGAACATTGATTCAACCCCCCCCCGTCCTCTCAGTGTTCCCTTGAGTCCAACATTTTAGGATTCTCAATTTCTCAAATTTTCATTTGTTGTTCAAATGGTGAAAAAGACCTGTATCTTATATGCATTTGTTCATTTCTCGCAATAATTATTTTGAAAAGCTGACAATCAAATTTAAATTTGCAAACATATTAATATCGATAATAAAATATTAAAAATTAGGCCAAAATAGGATGGTCAAGGGCAAGGGCGCCCTTGACTCTAGGCCTGTTTTAAATTTTAAATTATTGTTAAATAAATAGTACATTTAATTCCCAATTTTATATTGATTTTTTGAAAACAATAATAAAATAGGCAAATAATAAGCATAATTAGGTCCAAGCACTTAAGGGAGAGCTAAACATAGTGTGAAATTGTTAGGGTTGACAATTTACGATGTAAATTTTTTGTAATTTTAATTTATTCAACTTGATTTTACATTGATTTTTCATGGTTTATAAAGCCTTTCATTTTCCTATAAAATTAAACTGACTTACCTATGAGAGTATGATTTCCCACAACTAATTTATTTATTTACCAACTAACATTTATTTAAAAAATTGATTTATTTATCTAACTTTATTTATAAATTAATATTTGTGTATTAATTTATTATTTATTAATCTAACCTATATATTATTGATGTAATTTAAAACCAAAATTCCACCCCTTATTATACCAATATGAAAAAGGAAAAAATATTGCAAGGACTGAACACAACAACCCTTATAGAAACTTTGATGAAGCGCCTTCACCAATTCTCTGCGCTAACCCAAAAACACCAAATTGAACACATTAAAAAATCTCCTAACTATCAATCCTACAAAATACCTATGAATCGATACTACTCCATTAAAAATATACCACTTCTCATGTGAATCGAGACTCACTCAATTATTCACAATAACACAACCACCAACCAACTATGAATCAAGACTAACTCAATTATCCGTAGTACCACTCCTCCATTTGTGGATCAAGACTTACTCAATTATCCACAAATATAAACTTACAAAAATATGAATTGAGACAAACTTAATTATCCATAGGTACCACTCACCAAGTCTATAAATTGAGATATACTCAATCATCCACAAACCAAAAATAATTGCCAAGCCTCCTTGCTCCATGAAAGGACTCGAGATAAAACTAGTATTGCTTATCATGCAGTGTATCATCTCTGAGAAAGAAGCTAACTTAAGATGATAATAGACCTCTGCCTTTGATGCCTCCAACCTTCAATATATGAGTAAATGATAATTAGATACCTAGTTAATAAGATAATCACCCAACCTCTCCACAATCATATTATATTCACTAGCACTAAAAGGTTTATCATATATGCAAAGATAAGGACATAGGTTGTCTTTTTAATGCTCATGCATGTAGATACCTTATTTCCTCTAATGATAACTCCATGCTCACCCTTTTTTACCATATACTTTATTCCACCAATTTAAAGTCTTGTTAGTTCTAAGGACCAAGTTGTCTTCTCAATGGTCACAGATGTAGATCCCTTCTCTCCTTTGATGATTACTCCAGGCACACCTTTGATAACCATATACTTTGTTCTAAAAATGTAAATTCATGTTAGTGCTATTGAATAGGTTTAACAAAATTATTCATTATCCTAGTCATCTCCTCAAGATTGACTAGTAGGAATGTGTCGCTCTAAGCCCACACACTTTGATTGAGGCCAAGGCTCATAACTAGAGACAAGAAATTTTCCCACGCCATATCACATGTCAATTGGTCATTAACATACACCTTCCACGATATTCTCTAGGATTGAAATAAATAAGAAATTTAGAGAACAAATTTCTCTTAGAAAATTATAGAAAAACATAAATGCAAAATATGGTCGTCGATTAGGTGATCAAATCTGACTGAGGGCAAATAATATATCTCTACACATCAAAAGAGGCCCAGAGACCACATGAGTCTCTAATGCTATAAAATACCTCTTTTATTCATTTGCCTCACTTGTAGGGTCAAACCTCTTCCCCTTCAAAAATGTAGCCATGATGTTATGCTTTGAATGGATTCAAACACAAAAATTTCTTTAAATTGATCTCAAGCACACATTTAGGGGAGAGGATCCAGTAGTTAAGCACCCTAACTTCGCGCTTCTCAAAATATTGTGGAAATTTCAAATCTCCTAATTTTTTACAATAGCTTACTTGGCAAGTCTCCTGCTTATAACTAAGGCTACAAGGCCACATCATCAAATATGATGCCATATTAGCATGATTTTTTGTTGATGTGTCCAAAAAGGCCCAAAGAAAAGTTAGACCAATTGTTATACACTAAGTCATGTTATATTGGTGCATTGATGTGGCATCACATGATTTGTTTCTTTTTAGATCTAAGGAATATATTTCATTCAATTATTGGTGCTCATTATCAACACTAATAACTTTAAAGTCACAACTATTGGTATAATATTATAAAAAATATTGGGCATTAAATCAACAAATAGTATAACAATTATTGGAACATGCTCAACTATTGGGTCTTTTCCCCTAGTTTGTTTCAAAGTCGTAGGTTTCTAATAAAAGTTGGACCCCTCAAAATGATTAAAAAGTTATCATCCTTCAAATGTGAATCCTACAACCTCCATTCACAAAACTAGGAACTATTCAAAGTATCCAATTTAACAACACTCAACCTTGTTGCACTTCTCCAAGGTACCAACTCTCTTTACCATATTGACTACACATGAAAACTATGTCATGAAAATAATTAAAAAATTGATTGAAGCAATAATAGGTACGTTGATATAGTAGAAATTCTAGCAACAAAAATGCTTATCAATGCCCAATCCAGAGAAGCCATTGTAAAGGCAAGGGAAGCAGTGCTTAAAATAACTTCTATGTTGAATCAACCCCTTCAAACACCTTATGCACAACACCAAAAAACTTCCAATTATTTTGGCACCTTTTTTCAAACAAAATCTTCAAATACCATGTTTGGAATTCCATGCCCAACAAATTCCAGGTTGAGCCTCCTCCACACATGTCTCCACACATCCTTTGTATTGAGTAGATAATTCATGCACAACTTTAATCACAAGCACATAAGGATAATTAACGCTCTGATACCATATTAAAATGAATATTAGATTCACAAGATTACACCATGATTGCATAAAAAAGAAGAAAACACCAAACTAATATGAAATAAATTTGATTATGGATTTTAATATATTCAATTTAATTTTAAATTGATTTTCCATAGCTTATAAATCCTTTCATTTTCCCATAAAATCAAACTATCTTGGAGTATAACTTCCCACAACTAATATTTGTCAACTAAAAATTGTTTAAAACTTGTTTATTTATCTAACTTTATTTATAATAAATTTTATTTAAAACTTGTGGGTGGTTGGGCGAGTGGCCCTCCAAGAGCGGTGGAGGGTACGTGGCGGGTGATGTGGATGGGGCTGATGTGCTAGCACGGGCTTCATCCGCTATAAATATTTTCCAAGGATGGTGAGATGAGTTGTCCTCACTGGACGAAATTGTTGGTCAGTTCCCATGTGAAGAGAGACGAGCTGGAGTCCAGTACGGGCACTAATTACAAGGAAAGGCATGTTGATAAGGTGATGGATTTTAGGTACTAGTTTGCATGTTGATGTATTTTTTGCAGTGAAGTTAGCTTGGCATTTGACGTCGAGGATGGCCTTTCTTGTGTGTTGCAAAATGGAATTAATGTCATTCTCTCTCAAGCATCGATTAATGAGGGGCACCTAGAGTTTTCTACGAGTTTAAATTTAATGGAGAATGTTGCAGTGGCCATTGTTAAAATAATTGGCTTTGGTGTTTGGTGTGTGCTTCGTGTTGTGTCGGCTTTACTGAGTGGTTGGAAGATCTTTGTGATGGCAGGGTGTTTGTGTTTTATAATTGAAGTGTTGGCTGAAGGAGTGGTGGGGTTTGGTGTAGATACGCCCATCTCTTTGGGTGCTAAGACCAGGAAAACTTCTTTTAGGGCGATAATAGACCAACGTTAAAAGGATAATGATCAATAACGATCTATTATTGATTACAGCAGTGAAGATGGTGTTGGGTGATGGGCACGTCTCCAGAAACAAGTATGGAAGGGACAATACTTATGTCACCTCTAGGTTTTTGGTGTCTCTGTTAGATAGTCGAGTGGCGAAGGTGGAGGTCAAAGTGGTGTTGGAGAAGATTTTCATCGAGGACTTGCTGGTGGGTGTGGATGAGGTGCTAAAGGCGACCATAGTATGGACTGGTATTCCTCACCTTGGAGATTTGGAGTTGTTGAAGGATTCAAAGGAGGCGGTGAAGTTCTTCCCCTTTCTGCTTGATCTAAAGGGTCTTGCCCTTATGCGACACAAAATGATTATTGTTGTGGTTGTGGATTACATCAAAAGGGTTTTTGGACTCATGGCAATGCAAGACATAGAATGGATTGTAGAATTTGATGCTTTTTCCAAGCTCAATGGCTTTCTATGAGTCTAAAATGTTTAGGGTTTGAATTTGTTTTTTCACTTTCTGGTTTGTCTGGGTCTGGGTTGAGGTGTTAAAAGATGAAGTTTGGTTTTTTGAGATTTTATATAGATGGTTTATGCACCTTAATGGCTGTTAGGTAGTGGTAGTTGGGTGGTGGAGGGGCAGTTTATGGTTTGGTTGAATCGGGCCTATGGGCCAAGGTCTTCCAGTGTTCGACTCTCAAAATTTCTTTGATGGGGGTTTTAAATGGATGGCTAAGTAGATAAATTTGTATGGTTTTCATGAATTATGTGGTTTTCCTACATGCGCAGACGCTTGTAAGCTTTTAATATTAATAAAAACTATACTCTTACATATCAAATTTTTATTTATTTAAAACTTATTTATTTATCTAGCTTTATTTATAATAAATTTTGTTTAAAATTTATTTATTTATTTAAATTTGTATGCTAATTTAATTTTTATATTATTGATGTAATATAAAATCAACAATGGGAACTTTTGACTTACATGCTTCTAACGATAACAATTGGATCACAAACTTGTTTAGTCCCTTGTTAAAAATCTTTTACATATGATGGGATCTTATTATTTATGGAGACTTCACACACAACCCCTTTAGTTCAACTATCCTACTTTATGCTTGTTATCTTTTAGATAGAGTCTTAGAGATATAACATCACTCTTTTCTAGTGTTCTTTCATTTCAAACTTGATAATAATTATTTCATTTCATTTTAGACTATAAAATGTGTATAAATTCTTATAGATTTTGAATTTTATCATTGAATGAAGATAATATCATATTTTAAGCCCCACTTAATCCTACCTCAAAATCTATATCCTTTTTGTTAGGAGTTTTTCTCAATGTGTAGGAATTCTTACCTCATCCTCTAATTTATGGGATTGTTGTAATGTTGTCAATTATTTTTTGACAATTTATTCAAAATAAATTCAAATAAGATTAAAAAAATTACAAGAAATTTCTTGAGTTTAGAAGTCACTTTGTTAAAAAATCTATAAAAAATATCATTATTTTACAACCTTGAGAGCGAATTTGGTAAAACCTCAATATTTTAATAACTAATTCAAAACTAACTCAAATGTCCTAAAATTTGGATTATAATGGATTCTATATATCCTTGATCAACCCTCTATATTTTAAAAATAAATTCACAAAATTGAGAGAGATGTGCACTTTGCAATTGAGCCTCTAACTAAAAAAAAGTTGTTTGTTATCTTGTAGATGCCAAGATCATGCTCTAGTGCCACTTGCAATGAAATTAATTGTAGAAGAGAAGAATAAAATAGGAAATAAGTTGTAAATAATTTATAGTGACACTTGTAATGAAATTAATTGTAGAAGAGAAGAATGTAATAGGGTTTTCGATTTGCACGGACGACTAGAGATAAAGCCATTCGAAGTACAGACCGCCACCCAATGACTGGCGTGCAAATTGAAATTTCCTACAATGAAGCCTCACTGTATGTGATGCACTGCGTCAACTGAACGGAAAAATTCTTCGTCCCGACCCACGTGCAAGGCATACCTACCACTTCAAAAGTGGCAAAAATATGAAAGCCCTTCATCTAAAGCGACTAAGACAACCAGTACTTGTGATGTGGTGGTCAAGTTATCAGGCTGAAGGTGCACCATTTTTAAAATAGCCCAGAATGAGTACATGGATCACATACTTTAGTGGCAGGTTGACGTAACCAAGTATGTTATGAGGCATGACCAGCACCATATTCCTTTTAATTAGTCGATTGGCTATCAGTATAAACTGAAGAAGACAATGCAGGCCATACCCTGCACTCGTACGACAATGATGGTACAAGACAGGTTGCATTGATGAGGAAAGGGCGTGGGTAATGTTTGATATTCAAAGATTGCTAAGACACATCTCAAAGATAGCCATGGTCAAGAGAGAGTTCCTGACGAGCAACGACTAGAGCTTCATCAAGTTTTCTGGAGCGGCTGAGCGATTGCAGGCGGTTGTGGAGGCTGAGAATGCTCTTGTAATGGGTACGCAATGGAATGTTCAATGGTAGTTAAAAAGGTTTCTAAAAACTAGGGCAAAATGAAGAGCACTCATGAGAATGAGAGAGTGTGCGTGAAATTTGGAACCATCGGAAGCACAGAGTGTGACATCTAGAGCAGCCAGTGCTTCGCCTGAGATTTTTTGTAGAAACCCAATCTCTTCTTCTGCACATTCAACATATATATCTTGTTTCGCTTCCTGTGCACGTAAGATTCCAATCTAATGAAAAACAAAGAAACACAAATCACACAGAACAAAATGAGCCCAAAACTGAGCACTGCTTGTATTGCACACTCGTATTGATTGCTGAAACAGATTACAGATGCCTCTATTTATAGAGGTCTTTGGAAAGATCTAGAATAAGGAATAGTTTCAACACATGCAATTGACATGGTCGGTGAGAACCATCCAAAATAGTCGGTGGAGGAGAAGCTTCTGTTTTTAATGTGTTTGGTGGTAGAAATTTCCAGAACATGCTGGATAGAAATCACTTGAAAATTCATTAAGTACAGGTGGGAGAAATTAATACTCCAACACTCCCCCTTAATTTTGACCACACATATTTGCAAGTTTGTCTTTCAAGTCTGTAGACTCACTAAAACATTTTCATGCATTATCTAAAAAGATGGGTCCCAGCTTAAAGCCTTGTTAGGTACCCATTTACATTCAATTAATCACTATATGATGATCATCAAATATTGAAATTTGATCCTTGAAAATTCTTCTTGTGCAAATTTATTGCATGCTCACTGATCCAGTTTCTTCCTTTTTGGAAGTACTCTCCCCCATGGTACTGCACTTTGCTATCCTTTTGTCAATCAAACTTGGTGTCTTCATGCACTTTCACCTTCACTTGAATCTTAGATGCACCCTTTTTGAAAACTCAATAACTATAATCTTCCAAATTCCATGATGGATTTCAAGACAATGATCTCACTTTTCTCAAATGTTCAAACTATTTTCAAGATGTTCATATCTTTTATCAAACATTTCCTTCAAACGATTGATCTTTCAATCAAAATTACACTCACTATTTGCATAATGTGTTATAACACAATGATCAAACTTTTCTTGTTTTCTATTTTTGATGACATATGAATTCTTATACTTGAACAATCTTTTGATCATACCTGTGATCTTCTTCCAACTTGGTCCATAGGCCCATCCACAATCCATTTTCATGTAACCTATCATTGATTCATTCTTCCAATCTTTGTTCAAACACATTTTCTCACAATGATTCTTTAATCCACATATATTGCAAGGATGCAAATTCCAACATTTTTCCTTTGTATGACCTATTCTATTACAATATGAGCATTGCCTACACTTCATTTCTTGAATGAATTTGCTTGAGCTTGGAACTCTTGTATCATTATTTCCTCTACCTGTGACATACCCCAGGCCTTCATATTTGGGCCTCATAACTGGCTCAATAGGCTCTTTAATCCCTTGCTCATGTTTTCCTAATCCTTGCCCTTTGTATCCCATTATTTTCATTATTTTCAAATCAACATTCTTTTCATTACAACTGTTGAGATTTGTAGATTCAAACACGCTTTTATCTTCATCTTTGCATTCTTCATTATAAACTTTAGCTATATTACACAAATCATTTGATTCATCAGCTGAACTATTGAGGTCTTTTGCATTACATGAAGCATCACAAACTGATGGTTTTGCTTTTAAACATTCATTCTCCTTTTTCAATTTTGATATTTCTTCCTTTTGCAAACTATTTTGCTCTTCTAATCTTTTAATCTTTTCTTCTAATTTTTCATTTTTCTTCTTAACCTCATCAACCACTTTTAGTTTTTCTTCTAGTTCTTTTTTCTTCTTCTCAACTTTCCATGAGTCTTGTAAAAGTTCATTAAGCAACAGTATCTATTCTTCTAACACCTCATTCTTTCTTTTAACTTTATCTAATTCAATATTAAGATCATAATATTTTATCAGTTGTTCACTGTTTTCGAATGAAATTGTATCTAAATCTTTTAACAATTTAGAATTTTGTTTCTTAACATTTAATAGTTCTTCCTCCAAAACGTCTCTCTCTTTCTTTACCCTTTTTCCAATTTTACCCATTATTTAAATAATTTTGACTCACCTTACTTTTATCTTGATACTGCCACACCAATTTCTCCATTTCCCTTCACTCTTCTTCAATTTCTCCTCCTTAACAATCAGCACAAATATAAAACACTAAAGCTTCAAAAAATAATAATCTCAGTTTTGTTAATTCTTTAAACAAGACAATTTACCTTTATGATCTTTGATGACTGATAGCACATCTCAATGGATTCAACTTCACACTTTTTGACTAGCAGCTCCTCAACTTCGATCCACAGTTTGGGCAATACACTTATAGATTTTTGCACCTCCTCCTTTGTCTTCAGCAATACAATCTCCTTTTCTTCTGATTTCTGCACTCTTTATGGACTGCCTTCTTAACAATTTGTTTGGACTACAACAATACCTCAGCTACAACTCTTCTTCTCTATCAGTGGCTACACCCTTGTATGCTGTGGAATTCATAAATCATTGGCTTCTTCAACATTAAGACTTTTAGCAATGTCTTCAGACTTTTATCTGTAACACTTCTTCTGCGAACATCTCCTTGGCTGTGGCATCCTCACACTCAGATTGGGGAGGTTTTTCAAATGAGCTTCAGTAGCTTCCTTTATCAGCGGTGATCTCAACACTTTAAATTGTAAACTTTGCTTCAATATGGCTGATGGTGTTTCTTCTTCGCAGCGAACTCTTCAATGGCTGCACTTTCTTGTCAAGCCTGCTACAACCACTACTTCAATCTACTCAAGTTATCAACAAAGCATGATGCTGCAATTGCTGATTTCCATCTTACAACCTATGTAGCTCATAGAAGGCAACTCAGACACAGAACCCAAGTCCAAGATTTTCTCATTGCTCTCCAGGGTCTTCTACAATAGGCTCTGATACCATGATGAAAAATAGAGAAACACAAATCACACAGAACATAATGAGCCCAAAACTGAGCACTACTTGTATTGCACACTCGTATTGATTGCTTAAACAAATTACAAATGCCTCTATTTATAGAGGTCTTTGGAAAGATCTAGAATAAGGAATAGTTTCAACACATGCAATTGACATGGTTGGTGAGAACCATCCAAAATAGTCGATGGAGGAGAAGCTTCTGTTTTTAATGTGTTTGGTGGTAGAAATTTCCAAAACATGTTGGATAGAAATCACTTGAAAATTCATTAAGTACAAGTGGGAGAAATTAATACTCCAACACAATCTCCTATTGCATTCTTTGAATTATTCCGAATTGCTTCGCGCTTTCTTCATGCAATGATGAAATTTGTTGTTGCAGGCCGCGTATGATACCTCCCAATTGCTTTGCACCCTCGCGCAATAATCTCATCTCTTCTTGCGGGCTCTCAGTAACTCCCAATTTTTCTCACCCTTCGCACAAAGTATTTCATTTTCATATCCTGCTATTAAGGCTCGAGAACTTTCAAGCAAATGTTATTGGCAGATGAAAGAGCCAAATTCTAAACCATGCCAACATCCTCTTTGACTACGCTGAAAAGGGGAGATAAGAGGTTAGATAAAGAGGAGAAGTAGTCGAATGGTAGAAATAGGAAGGCATCGAGAGAGCTCAGGGAGGAGGCACGCGATTTTGGACAAAAATCAAGGGAAGCGGAAGAGGAGAATAGGGTGTGAAATAGAAAGATACAAAATAAAGGCAAGGGGACAGGTGAATGGAGGAGTCTAGGGAGGAGTAGAGTTGCAGAGTGGTTGAGAGACGTTGTTCAGGAAGGAAAATGTGAGCAGCATAGATCGATAGGAGATTAAAATACAGAAGCGGGGTTGATTGGACGTGGGTGAAAGGGGCATTAAGAGACCCAGCGTAGGGATTGTAGACTACATCAAAAAGTCATGCCCCAAACACCAATTTCCAGGTAATTAATTGATAATAATATTATTGTAAAATTCTTGATTGTTGGTAAAAGACAGAATGCCTCTTGTTTTCTTTGCAAACATGTAGTAGATCGATCCTCCTAATCTCCTAAGTGGAAAAACGGAAGCCAAGACAAGGTACGTGATATGTTTGACAAAATGCCTCAATGAAATGTGATATTTTGTTTAATCATGAGAATTGTTATTGTGCAAATTTCATGGTTGATGAGGCAAATTTGTTGAGAGATAAAATAACTACTTGCGGAGCACCACTAACATGGTCTCTACCATTCACTTGACCATAGCCTCTGTTGCAGCCTTGCTTTCCCTTCCTGAGGATGACTCCCACCACAAATAAGAATTTTTGTTTTATTATGACAACAACCATTTCAAATTTGTATTTTATATTAACTTAGCTTTAATTATGAGACCGATTTGTTTTTTCAATGAGGTGGAGAATGTAGGTATTTGATCAGAATAATGCAAAAATCAAGGATGTAAATACTTATTAGTAAGTGCATTAACAAGAAAGATAGTAACATATTTTTAGTTAATAGATAGTTAGATTATTTCTATTTTCCAATATTCTTAATTTTATCAATATATGGTAAATTAAAGATTATTGATGACACTGTTGTTTGTTATACCCAAAATGAATTTTTTGGCATTCTGCTTAAATTGAGCTAAACAACGTAAAAATGCCATCAAAAGTATGTTTTAGGTCAAACCAAATATGAAATCTTTGTGGGTTTCTGTCAAGGAACCTATGGTTAAAATTATGAAAAAATGAAAATTAGGGTTTTACACCTCTATTTTTATGGAAACCCTAAAAAATAGGACCTTCCCGGAAATGATTGAAAATAATTCTGATAGGATTAATTGCCTTCACAATCACACTGATCAAGTCAGAATTATCAAAAATTATGTTTTACTCTGGTGGGTCTATTTCTATTTTTCAGGAACAAAGTTAGGAGCTTCGCAGCCATTAATGGTAGATTGGCTAGTACCAGGTGCTGAAAGCTAACCTCAAAAGCTTCAACGAAGAAACCATGGCAGAAAAGGATGAAAATGATGTCGTTCAACGAAGGAGATTCTCAAAACGGAAAAGGCCAAAATTTGGCTAAGTCTAGAAGGTGCACGTTTTGTCTACCAAGGCAAAACACAGTCTATAGTGGCTAAAAGCGCCCCTCTTGAAGAAAGGCGCCCTTGGATCTCAGAGGACGAATTAAATCATTTGGCATTGTCAAAACAGTCATCCTCTTCACTTTCATACTGGCTCGACAACGAAACAATCAGCAAGATCATCTGATTCAGGGATCATTGACCAAACTGTCAGCGAAGTATGGAGGATCCATTGATGACAGAAATGCCAAATCAGAGAGCTTCAAAGCTAAAAGTGCCCCTGCTGGCCAGGGGCGCCCCTCGGTTGCAGGCACCAAATGAATCCAAAAGCTGCAGCTCTATACATGATATCTTTCCAGCTTCCTCCCAGCTACGTGATCAATCTAACAACAAGTCCATAAGATACACCAGACGATCACGAGATGAGATCAAGCAGAAAAAGCCAAATTTGAAGAACTGGAAAGATAAGCCAAAAAATGGCTAAGGCATGGCTAAAAGCGCCCCTCTCAAGGAAAGGCACCCTTTCCTAAAGGTATCTAGATTCAGCCAGAATCTTCACTGCCTCCCAGGATGACCTTCTCAGCTATGACCTATCTCGTCAGCGAGACTATCAGCAAAAAAACTTTCGACAAATCAATCGATTGATGGAGGAGGTCAAAGACTGGTAGTCCACAACCAAGATGAAACCAAGCAAAAGCTAAAAGCGCCCCTGGCCCTTTAGTTTGGAGGCCCAAAACTTGCCAGCTTCAACTGAGAAGTTAGGTATCATGAACAAGACTGAACCGGCTACCCGACACATCGTCAAGCAGAATCATCTGATTCATCAAACATCGGGAACATCAGATCAAAGCAAAGAGGGTCTGAAAAGGTCAAAACGAAGAACAAGTAAATGAAAATTGACTAAGGCATTGTCAAAAGCGCCCCTTTAAAGGAAAGGCGCCCTTCTTTCTGAAGACCTAAACTCAGTTTTCTGAGTTAATCTCTCCCAGGCATATCTAATCATATTGATCCTGCCTCGACAACAGAACTGTCAGACACTGCCTGAGATCAACTGAGTAACCTGAATCGAAGATCAAACGAGAGCACTTCAGCTTGCAAAATAGACAAAACGATCAAACTCAAGGTTGGACGCCTAAAAGAAGTCAAACATAAATGTTGACTTGAGTTAGCAAATTTGGAGCCAAAAAGAGAAAAACACTCCACAATTAGTGGAAATCATCTTTTGGAACTCCAAATCAGGCCTGAATGATGAGTTATCTTCCATACTTTGTGGATCTTAACCCTAATTGCCTTATATTCATGCTAGGCATCCCTTTCCTCATTATTCTTTTTGCAGGTTGAAGGATAAAACATCAAGTAGCTCCCAAGAACAAGTTTTCAAGATCTGGCAGGGGTTTTGAACGGATCTTCAATATTTTTGAAGATCATTGGCAGTAAAAGCATTCTTCTCCCAAGATTGCTTCCAGAGACAGATAATTGCAAAGTGGTAGTTTATAACTTCCAATCCATCTTCTGTCTACTTCCTCTACTTCTGTCTATATTTCTTTTGCATGTCATAGGAAACGACAGATTATCACAGATCTGACGAACTGGGTATGATCAGCACAGCTTTTTCAACAAAACCCACATGGTAGATTTTTTTAGAAAAAGTAGCCCTGCTGCCCCTATTTTTTAGGGTTTCCAAAAAAAGTCATAATATTGAAAAACAGACAAACTGGGTTTGTTTGGCTTTGAAGCACAAACAAAACCCATGTGTTAGATTTTTTCGAGAAAAATCACTTTCTGGTGCCCCTGCTGCCTCTGCCACCGAAGGGCTCTTGCATGTCAAAGAAAAACTCATTTTTTCGAATTTCTGACGATCTGGGTGTATTTAGAAAATCATTCTTAACAAAACCCATGTCTTAGAATTTTTCGTAAAAATTACCCCCGACGAGGCTATTTTTAGCAGTTCCAGAAAAGTGTCAGAACAGGGTCAAGTGCCCAGTCAATATTCAAGGTTTTCAGAATGCAGTACTCTCAGGTACAATACAAGACCAAAACGGTCTTATACCATGATTACCTGAAAACGACTGACAGACTTATGGCAGAAAAATCCAGAGGTCAGTTCTGAAGACTTGGAGGGCATGAATCAAATCACATTGCAGAACATTGAAGAATCCGGTTTGTTTCAAGCAGCATCTATTCCAATCACCTTACAAAGCATCAAGCTTGTAATTGCTTGCACTAAGCATTACAACCCGACTACAAGAGAGATCCTGTCAGTAGACGGGAGGGTGATTTGCAGCTTGAAGCCGGTGGACATAGAGACTTGTTTTGCAATTCCACCATGCCCTACCAAGAAGGTCATATCAGTGACAGAATGCGAAAAGGCATTCGAGGCTTTGAAGGACAAGTGTTCGCTTATAATGGCTGAACATTGGCTGAAAACAAAGAGAACCAGCTTGCCCAGATTGGTTGGTAGAGGAGAATTCAAAGACGAGTACGGAGTGCTAATCACCCTACTCAGCAGAGTCACTGGACAAGAGGAGGGAAAATCCTTCCAGCCGTGGATGTTCTACATTATTGGCAAGATAATCAGCAGAAAAGAACGTTACGACTGGGCCTCCCTGATCAGTGACACACTCCACCAACAATTCACCGGGTTTCTAGAAGAGCACCGTTTCCACATGTGTTCATACCTGGTCTACTTGATAGCCTTCCAAGGCGATTTCAGAACATTAAACACTGTGGGAACCCTGGGTGTGCAAAAGGTACAAGAATACTTTCCTCGCTTGGAGTTCACTCTAGCGGAAAGACATTTCAAAAGGATAAATGACCTTTTTACTATGCACACCGTGCACGAGCTAGACCATGAGATGCACGTGCGTATTTCACCAGCAGCTAAGGCAGCAATGGTGGACTGGGCGGATTGGTTCATACAATTCCCCACTTTCACCTACATACGCGTGTATGGTTATAATGGCCACCCCGCCATGATGCCACGTTACCCCTCAGATAGGGTAGTGTTCATGGAATTCCTGAGGCAATTGGTCGAGGTTCACTCTTACCTTCGCATAAAGAAAAAGACTGCAGCAAACTTTCCTTTTCAGATGGGACTCTACAGATGTAGGACTGCAGCCGATGCAAGGTTGATAAGCCAAGAAATAGTGAGATTTAATCTCAAGTACCTCATCGATAGGAGGCCATCCTATGACCCCAGAGGCATCTTCGCAGCTCACCTTGAGCAAAGATCATCACATGAACCTTTCATGGAAGATTTTTGGGTCAACTGCGAGGATGAGTTCGAAGCGAGAAGAAGGAACCATAGCAGATTCAAGCTCTTGCAGATTGCAGAATTCATGTCAGAAGACATCGAGGGCTTATCTGAGGACGAAGAAGAAGTTATTCTTTCTTCCTTCTTCACGGGTCTAGTGGATTCACAACCACTCGGCAAAGTAGACTGGTATGCGAAAGAGAGTACGTCTATTGAGGAAAGAATGGGTAGAGTAGTTCGACACAGTCAACTCTACCTGGATAGTAAAAGGACAAGGAAGGTAGTACTTCCCCGATCAGAGCCACCAACGGTTCAGTTTACACTACCTTCCACGTCTAGGAGGAAACCCAGATAGAAGAAGATGAGCTTTCCTCCAGAAGGAATGCGGATGTCAGGGAGCACATGGGGGAGAAAAGGAATTGCCAGCACAAGCCAGCAAGAGGCACAGGTGGAGACAGCCACCAATTTGCCTGAGACAGTTGAGACCGTTGCAACTACACAAGAACCAGTGATTGAAATAATCGTTGTAGAGCTGGAAACCATTGTAGAAGAAGTTGCAGCAGAAGCGGTGCCAGTGATAGAAACAGAGCCACCAGCTTCACCACCATGACAGAGGTCACAAAGTCTTATTGATTTGGACTCGCCACCACGAGACATTACCACGGCACAGTCTCGTTCTTCTAGCATTCAGGGGACCTATGTTCCTCTTCCCAGCGATGCTAGCCGAGATTCTATTTGGCTGGAAAGCTCACTTGGGAGGAAGACGGAGAGACCTTCTTATCAGCTTGACTTCTTTGAATTCCATCATATCCCACAAGACATGCCGGTAAAGAAGTTGAAGAAGCAGGCGCATGTAGAAAAGAATGCAGAGAACGAGGTTATCATAGAGACTGCTGCCCCACCTGAAGACAAAGATATACATAATGTGAGGGTTGAGGATTTCACGCTTTCAAAGGTGAACCTTGGAAAGACCACTCGACAGGTGGAAGCAGACCTTCTTGGAATTGCCTCGACGAGTGTCAAAGAAAGGATGACAAAAGATGGACAAGACAAAGCAGCCTTGAAGGTTGAAATCCGTCAGCTAAAGTTGTACATTTCTAGTTTGATACATGACACTCCAAACTCCTTGGCTTTGCCTCAAGGATTGTTGGATCTCCCAGCAAAAAAAAACCATCATTAATTGATTACATATGGCAAACACTTGAGACGTCAAGTGGATGAGTTTGTCGTCAAAGGACGGTGTGTGTTGACAGAAGCATATCAGCTAAGAGATAGAGCACATGGAATTCGATCAGAAATCCAGAAGTCAGATGTAAAGGCAGCTTAAGAGAGGCCGAGAGAGGAGGCGACAGTTGCTGATTTGCAACAAGCATATGAATCAGTTATGACCACATAAAATAAACACCATCTCTTTGAGTGGAAAGAACAGGTGGCATACAAGGTGAGAGCCTATGATGCCAACTTTGTGGAGCTGATTGACTATAGACGCTTCGTCACCAATATTATCAACTTTGCGAAAAACGTTGGTACTATCCTTCCCTGAGTTAGAATATCAGCGGGAAGGAGGAGAATATGTGGAACTTGAAACAGTGCAGACACGATTCCAGGATGTCATCCGATCTTCATTCCTTGAAGATCCCAATGGCTGCAAATTAGCCAAAATTGCAGCCATGTCTGTCCAGTTAGATGAAGCAGCTGCCCAATGCATAACCTATCATCAGCAGCTTACGACGGGTGAAGAAATGCTTAGACGCCACATAGTCATCTTGAAGAGCATTAATTGCCCGGAGGCCGAAGAGGTCAATGACTGGATAGAGACTTTGTTGACCAGTGGTGAAGAGGTATAAAGCACCAAGAAAAGACGTCCTACCCTCCAAGTAGCATTAATGATGACTGAAGTCAACTTGATGCCCCTTTCCAAGTTGACTCCAGATCTCCACAGATCATGCATGTCAGATCCCACTAATCTAGGATGTCTATTTGACTCCCACGATTTGTGGATCTCAGATCTCCTCAAAAGGTGGATGTCTATTTGGAGATCTCCTCAAAAGGTGGATGTCTATAGGAATCTTAGTACACCCCTTTTTTACAGTAGAAAATCAGCAAAGAGAGATCTTCCTCTCTATAATCCGAAGAGCATGTACTAACACACTTGCAATACCTATCCATTTCCAATAAGCACTCCAGAGGTGCTAATTGAAACGCCAACACTATTCAAATAGATGTTCAAGCAATTTAGTGGTTGTTGGATTGGATCATGGAAACTTTTTAGCTTGTAAATATTAATTAGCTTAAATATGAGGAAGTATTTTTTAATTGACATGAATTAAAGCATTTATTGATTATTTAATTCCTGATTATCAAAGAATAAATAAATGAAATAAATAACTTAAAGATATAGATATATGATCACAAATAAGATCAAAATAAATCAAATATACAAATAAATCAAAGATACATGATCAAATAAATTAAAGTCAAAGAGATTTGATCAGACAAATAAATCAAAATTAAAGAAGTTTGATAGAAAAAAAATAAAAATCAAAGACAAATCATAAAGATTTGAAAATATTTATAGAGATAAATGAAAATATCAAATAAATAAATAAAAATAAAAATAAGTTAACAAATAAAATCAACAAAGAAAAGATACAAAAATTAAAAGATCAAGTAAATAAATCAAAGATAAATAAAGATCAAATAAATAACTAAAAGATATTTGAGAGAAAATCAAAAATAAATTTCAAAGATTTAAGAATATTTACCATATATAAATTAAATTTGGAAATATTCATTACCATGATAAATTAAAAGATCAAATAAATAAATCAAAGATAAAAGATAAATAAATAAATATAAATAAAATATTTGGACAAACTAAAAGACTAATTAAATAATTCAAAAACAAAAAATAAATTAAAAGATCAAATAGATAAATAAATTAAAAGATTAAATAAACAAATGAGAAGATTTGTTCACAAGACAAATGAAAGATAAATCACAAAGATTTAAAAATCTTTAACATAGATATTTTAAAGATCAATAAATAAATCAAAGATTTGATCACAGATATTCGAATAAATTAAAAGATCATAAAAATAAATAAATAAATAAACTAGCAATCGCACTTTGGTGTGCAATGGGTACGCCGAAGAGGTGTGAAAGGTCAAATAAGAAAAGAGATTGGTTTTTTTTGTTTATACATTTGTGTAGTACATGAGATCAATTGACAATTCATTTTGAAAATTATGATATATTTTGAAAATCAATATATTATAAAATTATATATTTGATATTTATGTGTATTTATTATTTTTTTTTAAATTATACAATTTATATCATATTTAATTTTGTATATAATATAATTTGTTTTTTAATAATATATATTATAATTTGGAGTCTCATGTTAGCAATAATTAGATTGATATAGAACATTGGATTTGTCAATGAATAAGTATGCAATATTTTTAATGTCATTTATGACTTTGTGTGTGTAGGGGACACATGAGTCCATCATCAATAATGACTCAATCTTTTATGTTTATCAATACAAGTTGTGATAATTAGAAGTTAGCATTTAAGTGGGTTTGATTTTATTCCTTGGTTAAGTAAATACTGAGAAGGGTGACATCAACTTGACACTTCACTTCTATGAACAGTATTATAAATACAATGAGTGCTTCATGCTCGGTTGTATCTTTGAAAAAGAGTTCTAAATTTTACTCAATTTGTAAATAATTGAGACAGAAATAGTAATTAACCGGTATGGTCCTTCTCAAATTCAGGCCAAATAAGGAAGAAAAGGCAGTTTACAAATAAATATTAGGATACATTACTTTGACAGTCTGAAACATTCAATTTTTTTACAACCTTCGTGTTCAAATTTCTTAAAACCTTGCTCTGCCTTCAATAAGCAAACACCTTAACAAACCTCTGCAGTGGCTCCAATTAATCTGAATATACAATTTGAACTTGCAGACACCATTCTCTGTACATAAAGATTCCAGCCTGCTAATATCATTCTTTTCATAGAAGCTCAATCACGATTCTTTTATCAATCATCTGTCGATAACTCTTTATGAAAGATTGCAGTCATAATCAAACCAAACAGAAGCTCCATTCTTCACATTGCAATTATAAAGTATTGTCTTCTTTTCATAGAAGTCATAATCAATCACCATTCTTGTACCATTCTTGAACCTTGCATTCAATTTCTTGAACTCCAAAAATCTACGAATGAGATATTTAGTTTTAAGATTTGATGTAAAATATTTTGTTATAGATCATGTTTTGTTAATATTTGTAGATGGTATTTTGAGTGAGATGATATTTTTTTAAGTGAATCTTACAATTATAAAATTGATTTTGAGTCAAGTTTTCATTTTTTGCTGAGCTTTAAACTTGTGTAAAATGTGTAAAACATGGTAAAATCTGTAGACATCCAAATTTGATCACTTCCATATGATCAAAATCGTCTACTTTATTCATCTATTCCATTAACAGTGATTATATAATTTATTTAATCATTATTTCATTTTCTACCTAAGGTTCCTAATGTATCTAATTAAATAAATTAAATACTTTACCTTACCCCATTTTCTTCTCTAAATTAAATAAATATGACAAATTATTTAATTTAGTCTTTTAACCCATTTGAATTAAAACTAATTTTTAATTCCCCTTTTTCTCTCTCCTTGTCACATTCTCCATAACCCTCTCCTAATCCGGATTAAAGTAATTAATCTGTGATTAGGATGTGCACCACTTAATCAAGATTAAGTGTCACATCCTCCATAATCTTCCACTTGCCTCTAATCTCTCATTAATTACCTTAATCATATGTTTGCACAACCTTAATCAGAATCATTAGCCACATTTGGCTTACCTTTTCTGGTCAACCTTCCCACTTACCATTTTTGGTATGGACTCCCTTCCCCATGTGAATTTTTAATTCACATTTATTCAACCAAGGTTCCCCTCTTCCCCATGTGAATTTTTAATTCACTTTTATCTTTCCAAGGTCTTCCCCATCCCCCATGCAAGATTCTAGAAGCCTTGACTTGTCACTTCACATGTGCCAAGGGCTTCTAGAACCTTGGACTTGTCACATCACCCACATGTGACAAATCTCCAGCTTTTTGGAGACACTCTCTTATCCACTAGATTCTTCCAATCATTGTGAATTTTAAATTCACTTTTATTCCTCCAAGGAATCTTCTCATCCCCAAGATCCACCTCATCTCCACATCACTCCACCCTAGGACATCTCACCCTCCACATGTCAAGATGTGAGGGCTTGTGAGTCCTCAACTCACCATAGCCCTTCATCTTGATCTTTGTTGGATCAATCCCAACCGTTGAATTCTCTAGAGAATTCAATTTGGCCTATAAATACCCCTTCAATTCCTTCATTTTGGGAGGATCAAGTCTTTTGCAAATAAACTCTTGCAAAATTGCCATTCAATCTCTCATCTATTTTAGCATCCATATTGCATCAATTCATCTTCCATCCACTTCATTTTCATTGCCATCCAAGGAGCACACAAGACTTCAACATCAAGGGCCAACCAAGGAAGCAACAACATGAAGGTATAACAGCAATTTACTTGTTCATCTTGCTTTCATATTGTTCATTTTCTTAGGCTAATCATTGAGGTGCCCTATTATCTTGTTGTTTCTCTTTATTGCACTATTAGTTTTATCTAACATCTCTCACATTTAGGAAGCAACATTTTATTAGGATCACAAAATCTTTTGCAACCATCTCTATTTGTTGGACTTCTTTTCTTCAACAGAAAGAGTATGGTAGGTTGCTTCTTCAATCTCTTGGATAATCTTTTGTGAATGTTCAGAGATTGATTTAATTAATTTGTCAATTGGTGTTTCAATGTACACCAAAGAAATGACACATTAAATAGAAAATACATTAAAGAGGAAAAAAAAATAATAACACATTAAACAAAAAATACATTTGATGGTCTTCTCAATACCACTATTAACGATGACAATTAAATAGGAAAACCAAAAACAAAGAAATAACACACCACTCTCCCAAAGGGGACATATCTGAAATTGCAACCACACAAAGGGGACATATCTGAAATTGCAGCCACACAAAGAATTGCAATCAAAACCATGCACTTGCTAAGGAATCTAGAGAAATGGCGGCAAAGAAAAGTGAAAAGCAAAATGAAGAAGCTGAAAAGTTTAAACCTTTTACTGGTAAACGGTATTCTTTAAAAGATTGATCAGTTAAATGAATTTTTCTTGTTCTGGATCTCTTTTTTTACAATGTAAATGTTATTTTTTCCTTGGGGGATTGATTGATTGAAATATAAAATTATTATTACTAATATTCCTCTAAAATGGAATTATTATTTCACTAGTTTTCCTACTCTTTTTTCCCTTTTAAGTGTTTAAATAGCCAAAAAAAAATTACACCAGAAAATTTTCTTGTTGTTAGGGATGGCTTGAGGTGGGTTGTCAATGTTCTGTTTTCTGAAAATTTAAACAATACGTAAGGTAAACTGGAAAACGTTTCTTTCTTCACCCAGATGAACTATTGGCTAGGTTAGGCTGACACCTACATAAATCACATATATTTATGATATGGGTTTTGTAGAGTGGTGAAGTTGACACCTCTACAACAGAGATCCTGGAGGTCAATGTAATTTGGTTTTTGAAATAATGGACAAGCAATATATGTTTACAAAACAAAAATGTCATTTTTGCAATCAAAACAATGCCAAAACAGACGACTCGATAATGTAAACTTAAGTTTGCAATCACAAACAAATTAAATTGATAAGGGTGAATATAAAATATACTATATAAGTAGCACAAACGAAATGAATTTTTTATACATCCAAATTGTTCACTCTTTCAATAATGAGATTGACATCAAACCATCAACAATATATGATTGTAGCCACTACACTCAGTATAAGAAGTTAGTTTCCAAGAAATCCAAGAACTTAAATTTTTTTCCAAATACTTGAAAACTGGAATGACTCTCCTAGATCTGTGCTGCCAATTTACGGGGAACTTATCCATCTAGAGAAATAAAAGATCTCATCTTAACCCCACTTTTGTGTTTCTTTGTAATAAAAATGGGCTAAAGATGTTTTTGGTATTTTTAATATTCAGTGGAGATACAGATGCAGTAATTCCGGTAACATCAACCAGATATTCTATAAATGCACTTAAGCTTTGCACTATTACTCAGTGGCATCCTTGGTATGACGATGGAAAGGTGGGTCTTAGCTGTCTCTTACTTTTATTTCCACAAAATTTCCATGGGCGGGTTAGGGTCACACTAAACAATTTTCCAGATACTTGAGATACACCTTCATATGGAAAAATAAAACATTTACGAGGATTGGTACTTGGTTTTGTTTTGTCAAATACTCCCTTATGTAAAACCCCATTATTGAATACTGAAAAAATAATTAGCAAATTTATGATTTATTAGATAAAGGTTCTAATTTTTATCATACCCAACACATCTCTTATGGTTCAATCATATGGACTTTGTCTTATACCTGGTATGGATGGGACTTGGAGCTCTTGTACTAATTTCAAGTGCCTCAAACAAAGAGTACAATGAAGAAGAGATATAAAATGTCTAGAATTGAAGAATTTTTCAATTAACTGCAAGCCATCAGATTCTTGAGTAAAGTGAATCTTCAATAGTTACCATTAGGCATAAAACCCCATTATTGAATACTGAAAAAATAATTAGCAAATTTAGGATTTATTAGATAAAGGTTCTCATCATAATGCTAACAAAAACCTTAGAATGACATAAGAAACAAACATCAAAATTATGATTCTGTAGCACAATAGCAGTATATCAGAAAAAAAATGTGAAACAATTTCCAAAAAAAAAAACCAATCATGAAGAAAACAAAAACTTGAGTTCTTTCTCACCAAAAATTATAAACAAATAGACAATCAATTTAACATAAAAAAACAAAGAGATCAAATTGCAGTGAAAGGCTAATGATGCATAAACAGTACTAAATATACAAGGTAAAGAGTATACTTTTGCAGTACATATTCTAAAGATTGCAGGGTTAATGATGATTATTTTAAAACTGAAATGTTAAAGAAGAAAGGAACCAACACATGATAAAAATCAAGATACATAGCATAAGCAACAACCATTGGTTATCTTTGGGGCAATGCGATCAATGAAAGTTATTAGACAAACAATCCTATAGGTATGAAGCATTGTTTTGAAACCCTACAAAGGAATAATGGTGAATCAACGGTAATCAACACGAATATAAAAAATCAAAACCAGGGCAACTGGGTTACTGAAGATTATGCACAAATTCGGAAAAATATTACACTGCAACTACCAACAAGTCATGAAAATATGAAAACAAAAAGCACCGTAAGGAGGAATTAATATCCAACGAAGTTGTTAAAGGGCCGAATTTGAGGGTAACTACTATCTGCCATGTTTTGTTGGAGAAAATAACTGCCACATTCTTCTGAAGGAGACGTTTCCCACTGGTCATGAAAACACACCATACTTGGAATGGGAGGTTTCCCATTGGTCATGAAAACACGCCATACTCAGAATGGGAGGTTCCTGGTTCACGAATAATTTGCAAATTAATTTTTCAGATGGGGATCCTATAATGATGGGATCAATTAAATAAAATTTAACTTAAAGAAATATTTATTAAAATTAAAGATAACATTTAACTTAAAACAACATTGAAAAATATTGAATGGTAGAGATTAAATCAATTGTATAGCATTGCTTAAAATGAATTTATGACTGTTGATTTCATTATTAGCTTTGCAATTCTCAAATAGGACACGCCTTCGACGTAATTAAATTAAAAGACTGAATAAATAAAAAGATTTAATCACAAATAGAAATCAAAGATAAATGAGAGATTTCATGACAAAGATAAATCAATGAAAAAGGAAAATCAAATATTTAAAATATAAATGAATAAGAAATATTAAATAGATATATTTCACAAAGATTTAAATATGGGGTTAAATTAAGGTTCTGGTTAGAGTCTAACTAGGTTTAGGGTTCAATTATGATAAGGGTTTGAGCTACGATTAGGGTTAGGGTTCAATTATAGTTACAATTCAATTAAGTTTTAGGGTAAGGGCTATGATTCGATTAGGGTTAAGGTTCAATTAGGATTATAATTAGGGTTCAATTAGGGTTACGTATATAGTTCAATTATGGTTATTATTAGGGTCAGGGTTAGGGTACAATTTGGGTTAGGGATATGGTTAGAGGTAGGGTTGAATTAGGTTTAGGATTAAATTAGGTTTAGTGTCCACTTAAGGTTATGTTTAGGGTTAGATTTTTTATTATTATTCTATGATTAAGCTTCAGGTTAGGATTGCAATTGGGGTTCAAATAGGGTTATGAGCAAGGTACAAGGTTTAGGATTAGGATTACGATTAGGCTTCAATTAGGGTTTAATTAATATTTAATCAGGGTTACGACTATGACTCAATTAGGGTTAGAATTAGTTTTTAAAAAGGGTTAATATTCAATTAGAGTTTATTATGATAAATGTTAGGATTCAACTCGGGTTAGGTTAAAATATTTAGGCATCAATTATAGTCAAGATTAGAATTACAGTTCAATTAGGGTTACAATTCAATCAAGGTTCCATTAGGGTTAGGGTGAAATTAGAGTTAGAATTTAATTACTGCAAGTGTACATTAGCATTCACTTAGGGTTAGGAATCCATTAGGGTTAGGGTGAGGGTTCAATTACGGTTATGGTTTTACGATAAAGGTTGAGGTTAGGGTTATAGTTGGGGTTCAAATAGGGGTTTAATCATAATTAAGTTTGCTATTTAGTTACGGTTAGGATTGGGGTTCAATTAGGGTTATGATGCAACTAAGATTTTAAGGTTATGTTTAGGGTTAGATATAGAATTAGAGTTAATTGAACCCTAAATAAACCTTAACAATACCTAACCCTAACTCTAAAATTGAACCCTAATTGATTCCTAACCATAAAACTTAGCGCTAACCCTAATCTACACCATAAGCTTTATTATAGAACCCTAATTACAACCCTAACTCTAAACCCTAAACCCTAAACCCTAACCTTGAACCCTAATTGAATCCTAACTCTAATGGAATTGTAAGCCAAACACTAAACCTTACCCTAATTTAAATCTCTAACCTTAACCCTAACCAAACCTTAATTGAACCCTAAATAAACCAAAACCCTAACCCTAATTTAACCCTAACTCTAAGCCTAGACCTAATTGACCCCTAATGCTAACCCTAACCCAAGCTTTAACATAATAAAGTTATAACCAATGTTTGAAGGTAGATAAATTCAATGGAATTACATTAATTATCATTTTCAATAAAGTTGTAGATTTACTGGCAATGAGAACAACCAATGCAGCCAATGGCTACAACTGCCTTTGATCCACATGATACCATGCAAGTGCATTTACTCCAATCATGGTGTCTTGTACAAAATTTTGGCTAAAGTTCTTGCCAACCAAATAAATTAGTTAGCAACTAGGATCAAGTAAGACTTGAAAAGATGTGTCTTATTCAGGTAAGTTCGTTGTGGACAACAAGAGAACAAAATCAAGAAACAACTCCATATTTCATGTGTCATAAAATAGTTTTTGTATTATCAAAATATTTTCCCGCAACATGTAGTTTTCCATTATGTTGCATTCGGCTACAAGGTATATCATTAACCAACAACAATTGTACTTAATCCAATTGACCTTTTAAGTTACAGGTCTTCTTCCATTTTACAAAAAATATTATGTTGTGAAACCATTTAGCATAGCATACCGATTTAAATAAAGTTTGATTTGTTAATATTCAAATCTTCTTGCATCCCATCATCAATTGAGTTTTTCTATAGATAGTTAGTCTTAAGAAAAGCAATTAACATTTTCTTGCACTTTCTCCCCCTACCCTTAAATATATTGCCATAGTATATCCTGCTATCGGCATAACCATTGCACCTAGAGGTGCAAGTGCTAGTAATAATCCACTTGGAGGAGGAAGTTCTCCAAAAGTCTCCAATAATAACAAAATTCATGATATGATGATAAACTATTACTCACTATCCACTAAATATAGGAATGATTAGAATATTATAGTGTCATAACCCCAATAAAGATGATCTAGCAAACAATAATTTTATTTATGGACTTATAAATAAATCAATTATGAATTATGCTAACCGCAAGTTAGCCACACATATCCCAATACAATCAATGGGCTAAGGGAAAAATATTTCACCATTACATTAACATGAAATATAAAAATAATAAATTAAAATTTCAAATTCTAAATTAATAATTATAGAATGTGAGGACATCCTAATGTTAAGAACAAAAAAAGAAAAGGAAAACTTATGATTTTTGGGCTATAAAACACAAAAAACCATTTTTAATGCTATACAAGTTGGTTTTGGATCTAGAAAATATCAAAATGGGCCTTAATTGGAGAAATTTGGTTATAATTACATGGACCTCTTTGAGATATTCAATCAAAAAAATGGGCCCAATCGACTTCCCAAATAAAAATTTATAGCCTATAAAGGTTGGGCCTCTCACATAAAAATGTGAGAGCATCTATGACATATAGTTATACTTGTTTACCAACTTATGAAACATCATAAGTCATCTTTGAATTGAGATAATGAAGCCAAAATGGAGCACCCAAGTTGGCGATTGGATTATGATGAGCTTATAGCAAGTGGAAAGAATAGGTTATTTTATCCTACAAACTCATCTTGAGCTTTTAGCATTGAATTTTGACTAGGGATTTGGACACCACATTTTGTGTGGTTTTATCTCATGGTTTCCTCATTACCATTCAAGGGTTCCATGTATTTATTCCCCTATTTATTAGGTGCTTGAGATGACATGGTGATTTTGTAGGTACTATTATGCTACCAAAATTATTCTAGATCTCTTACTAATGATAATACACCTATAAAGGCTTACACTTTTTAAGTGTGGTATAGTTTCTATGCAACTTGTAGGCATAGATAGTCCACAAAATTATAGAACTCATAGATATTAAAGTAGCACCGCATGAATCCACCATAATTAAAGAAAATTTATCATCATAATAAACTATTTCCACATAATCCCATGAGAAAATTATATAAACAAGTATTTATAATACACAACAAAAAAGAATAGACAAACATACCATCAAGATGACATAAAATGTACTTTTGGAAAACCCTTGTGAGGTAAAAACCCAACTTCCAAATGTACTCACACAATGTATTTTATCATGAACGAAGATCATAATACACTTGTAGAGCCTCTATGAATACTTCTAAAAAATTAGGCACCCTACTTGCAATCCAAGTGAATAAGAAAATATGAATCATGTAACCATACATCCCAATCTATGCTTCCTATCCTCACATATGCAACCTACAAGAGATTCTCAATCAACCTTAGCCAACAAGCCAAAGATTATGATAGCTAACTAGCAAACCTTGATAGCTACTCATGCGCTTGCTTGTATAGAAATAATCTTTCACAAATCCACCAAGTGGTATTGCATAAAATGTGTCTAATACCATTAGCTTACAAAACTATGTCCCCCGCATTTAATTTTTGGTACTAAGTTTTCTCGATACTAAACATATTCCCAATGTGCAACTAGTATTAAATATTTATATCAATATTACATACAACATACAAAGTTGCCCCAATAATATCCAACCCATGTGATTCATGCATCTCTAGATTCCCTAGGTGCACTATAAATAATATTAATTTTACATTATGTAAGGTGAACAATAAACCTTTTCTTGACATATAATATAGACCTACAAGAAAGTAAACTCAATATTTCTTAAATAATAAGTAAATTAGAGACAACAATAAATAATAATGTAGATGCTTCATGAATCAAATACTAAATCAACCCTAGATCGAATTTATCATAAATCGACAGTGGAAATAATAATGTAACTCAAGGATGGAGTGAAAGGGTTTGAGCGAGAGGAGTGGGACTCCAAATTTGAATTCTTTAGGCGAGGATGGAGGCGGTGATTCAAAGTCTGACAAAGATGATGTAGATTTCTGGCTTTTGTAGGGTCATTAGTCTAGTTTCTTGCAAGAGGTCATTCATGCATGCACAGGCTTTGCTTGTGGCTCCCCTTCCTACATTCTCTTCCTCTGCACTTAGTTTTGAGGTGGCTTCTTCTCATGCCTCCAAGGAGGTTTTGTTGGCTTCTCCTATTTTTTGTGACCCTTGTTGGCTTCTAATTAGAGCTTCTTGTGTGGTCTATGTGGGGAATTATTCGCTTCCTGTGGTGATCTTCATGGGTTCGATGTTGTCTTTTACCGAGTTGGTGGTTTTTGCCACTGTGGTAAGCCTCGATTTTGTAATTGGTTTCTTCATGCTGGGCTAGTTTCTATGTAATTTTGGTGTTGGTTTTTTCCTGGCTTTGTTGTCGAGATTGGCCATCGATACTTGTTTGGGCACTTGTGTGGGTTATTTTGGTTCCATGGCTGATGGTGTTCTTCTGAGCCAGTTTTGGCTTGTTTTTCCCTTGGTGCTTTTATCTTGTGTTCTTGTATGTTATTCATGGTTTTTGTTCTAGAATGTGTGGTGATTTGCCTTTGTACTCCAATTTTGACTCTAAGTAGCTTCCTAGGCCCTTAGAGGAGGTTTTGGGTTGTCTCAAGAGAGGTGTGCTTAATGGTTTTTTTGCTTCTGAGACTAAGATGGAGTGGTGGTTTGCCTTCCATATTTCTGCTACGAGTGTCCATCTGGATGTTGATGGTGTCCCTTATTGACTTCTTTTGTTGCTGGTTGGGGAGTTTTCTAAGGTTTTCTTGAAGTTCCTGAAGCCTGCACAACCAAAGGATGGTATGTATGCCTTTTATTATGGATTTTTGGCTTTCTTTTGGGTCCTACATCTTGTGTCTTCTATTGAGGGGAAGACTTCTCCCATAGAGGTGGATTTCCTTCCTATAGAGGTGGAGGTAGTTGTTGTGGATGTGGCAAGAAGCTCTTTTCTTTTGTATTCTTTGGTGGTTTTCCTATTGAGGTGGAAGATACACCTATTGAAGTGGAGTCTAAGGTTGTTGGAGATTTGTGCCTTTGGTGGAAAGGGTATCCATATCATCATCTCCAATAGAGGGGAGTCCTTTCCTTCTGAGGTGGATTTTGGGTTGGTCTACTAGATTATAAGGTGCTTCAAGGGGTTCTTGCTTCCTTTTTTTTTCCCTCTAGTGTTGGGTGATGTAGGTCTCAACATCATTTTCTTTATTTTGGGTGATGAGAGGGTTCGTCATCATCATGGTTGTTGTTTTTCTTATCTCAATTCCAGTTGTTTTGAGTGGTTGGTTTGTTGTAGTCTAGTTGTTGTAGGCTGTCTTATTGCCTAATTGATTCAAGCGATGTTTGTATTGTTTGGTTTCAAGGTCCCTATTAAAACTTGGTTGTTAAGGGTTTGAGGTTACCTTCAAAACCTCTTTAGTGAAATATTGATTGTTTGGTCTTTCTTTTGATTGTTATTGTTAGTCTGAGTTGCATCTTTTGCAGTAGGGTTTCAAGTCCCATCAAAACCTGTCTGATTAAGGGTTTTGGGTCCCTTCAAAACCTATTTGTAGGGATTTCGACCCCCCCCCTCCACCCCCAAAAAAAAACCCACTTTTCCTCATTAATCAAAATTAATGTTGAAAATCCCACCAAATAATAAACTAATGTTGGAAATCCCACCAAATAATCATCATAGAAATTCTAAGTCACTAATTGTGTATTAACATCTCCATACTAAGAAAGCTACAAACAACCTCCTTGAACCATGCATGCAAAATTTTAACTATCTTAATCTAAAAATAACCCTACATGATTCACAATTTGAAAAACAGTCCCTTCATATATTGATAAAATTACATATTTTGATTAACCATGCAATTTTTTTTTAAACCATCCATGTCAAGAATATGCATACAAATATTAATCCACCAACCATCTAGAAGACCCATAATTCTAGAAACACAAAAAATGTTTAATCCAAAACAATAAAATATCATACATAATCAAAATTAAATATCCAATTGTAACATATGAAAAAGGGAACCCTAAGTCTAGGGTATAAACCTAGGGTTGCTTTTTGGTTCGTTTCAAAGGTACATTAGAATGCAAATCAACAAGGTGAATAGATTGATTTTCAACCATGAAGGTGAGTCAATCAGACCTATATTTGGATCCTTAGGGCCTTGAAAATGGATTGGAATTGATTTTCCTTAATTAACCTAATTAAACTATATGCCCTAATATAAAAAATGTAGGATCCCGATAATGTACAGACTAAAACAACAATTTGCAAGCGAGTCTAGGAAGCGCAGAGGACTGTGTACCTACCCAAAAAAATTGGTTTCAAGGTGTATAGGAGGAATTATATGTCCAAGGGCATATGAGTCCTTGTAAGGGTGTCTTGCCCAAATTTTGGGGTCCTCTGGTGGCAAATCCGAGACTCTTATTTTTGCTTTCAAAGTTGTCGAAATATTGTTGGATAATTTTGTAGGTGAGTTTTTGTGGCTTGACAAGATTTAGGGATTTGAATGCAACAATGGACAGCTTGTCTTCAATCTTCTTCAAACCTAGAGCCTACACATTCAAAGAGAGGGAAAATGTTGGGCCATTTAGGGGCTTTCTATCATCAAACCTCGTGTAAGTGTTTCCACTTCCACAATGGAAATGTCAATGATAAAATGATAATGAATATGAAGGAATGATGAAATCACAAAGTGTTGCAACTCACCACCCTTCAATGGCTTCCTTGAAGGACTGAAGTAATACACATCACCTTTCATTTCCTTTGTATCCTTGTGCCAACAAAGCAACAAGGGTCCTCCAAAGAAAAACAAAAATTATAAAGACACGTCAAGCAACACAACATAGGAGATCACATCACGTGCAAGCAAACACAAATAACACATAAATCAAATACAAAAGGGTACTGCACCTGCAAGCTGATCTAAAGCAAATCATTTGCATTCCTATCTTGCTCATCATATATGGAAGGTGAACAACTAGCCAAAGGTACTACAACAAGTTTTGTACTAGAAGCATCACTAGGATCAACATGTGGTGAGTCACTCTCATTAGGAGGATCATCATGGTTGCCCCCATCTAAATCCATGGACTTTGAAAACAACAAAAATAGTTCTTTATGCACTTGCTCATTAATTTTAACATCTTCATTCTCATCATCCAAGTTTATCACAATGGGAGGTTTAATGACAATGTCAGTTGTATGTTCTTGTTTCATTTTTTTTTTGGTTGAGACATGTAAGGTTCAATGTCATGTTTTGGTGAAAGTTGTAATTTATCTTGATTTGTTTGCATAGGTGTTTGATCATTAGGTAATTTTTTGTTATTTTCTTCTAACTGACAAGCAATAGCATGAAGTTTATGCCTGTGCTCTTTAGCATTTATATTTCTTCTTGTTTAATTTTATATTTGCAAAGGGGTGAGAGCAGGTTTCTTGACCATTGGTCTCTTTTCTTCCCTTGTGGGAGGAACTGAAGAGACCACTGAGGGTTGGGAAGTTTCGCTATCTTCTTAGGTCTATACACTTGTTTTTCTTTCGATGGCATGTCAAAGGTAATCTTTTGATTGTCTCTTGGTCTCTTATACGATATAGGTGGAGGAACTCTAGCATAAATACCTTGTGAATTTGGAAGAGCATTTTCTTCGGGCATGGGTTCATCCACAACTTGTGGGGTGGGAGGAAAAACCATAACTTTATCATTCTCAAGAATATTGCTAAGAGATAACTTTTTTATGCGTTTTGCCTTAAATTTTTGATATGACCTGTAGAAATCTAAATTTGACCACTTCCACATGGTCAAAATCGTCTACTCTATTCATCTATTTCGTTAATAATGATTAAATAATTTATTTAATCAATATTTCATTTTCTGCCTAAGGTTCTTAAAGTATGTAATTGAATAATTAAATACTTTACCTTACACTTTTTCTTCTCGAAATTAAATAAATATGTCAATTTATTTAATTTAGTCACTTGACCTTTTTTTATTAAAATTATTTTTTAATTCCTCATTTTCTCTCTCCTTGTCACATTTTCCATAATCCTCTTTTAATCTGGATTAAATTAATTAATCCATGATTAAGATGTGCACCACTTAATCAAAATTAATGTCACATCCTCCATAATCTCCCACTTTCTTCTTATCTTTCATTAATTATTCTAATAATGTGTTTGCACAACATTAATCAAGGTCATTAGCCACATTTAGCATGCTTTTTTTAGTCAACCTTTTTATTTGCCTTTCTTAGCCTTGACCCTCTTTCCCATGTGAATTTTTAATTCACATTTATTCACCCTAGGTCCCTCTCTTCCCCATGTGAATTTTTAATTCACATTTTATCCTTCCAAGGCTTACCTTATCCCTATACAAATTCTAGAACCTTTGACTTGTCACTTCACATGTGCCAAAGACTTCTAGAACATTGGATTTGTCACATAACTCATATGTGGAAAATTCCCACCCTTTTGGAAACCCCCTCTTATCCATTAGATTCTCTCAAGCATGTGAATTTTTAATTCACATTTATTTCTCCAACCACCTTCTCATTCCCCATGGAGATTTTTGAGGAATTCTAAAATTTCTCAAGTGTCTTTTTCACTCTCATTTGGGGACAAGAAGTTCATTTTTGAGGAAATCTTCTCATCCCCCAAGGTAATTACAAGGTACTTTTCCTTCCTCCACATCATATAACTTCCTTCCACCTCACTTCCACATCATCTCATCTTAGGCCATCTCACATTCCACATGTCAAAATGTGAGGGCTTGTGAGTCTTCAACTCACCATAGCCCTCCATCTTGGCCTTGTTGGTTTAATCTCAACTATTGAATTATCTAGAGAATTCAAATTTCTCTATAAATACCCCCCTCTTTTCTCTCGTTTTTAACACTTAGCCATTTGCACCCTTATGCTACCAATTTGATTACTCAACTTGCAAGCATTTTCCCTCATCTAATCAAGCCATTTAGCTATTAGCATTTGCATTTTATCATATTGTTCATCTTGAATCTAGCCATCTCCATAGCCATCCAAGGAGCACACAAGCTTTCAAACATCAAGGGCCAACCAAGGGATTCAACAACACAAAAGATATAATCAATTATAATCATTATTTTGCTATCTTTCTTTGTGTTATCATTCCTTAGGCTAATCTTGAGGTGTACTTTTTATGTTCTTTCATTAGTGCATAATAGTTGTTTTGCATATTTAGAATAGGATAGACATTCAAAGGAATCACATGACCTAAAAAAGAAGTCTTCACGAGGTTTTATAGGTTCCATAGGTTGAAACCAAAAATAATCCAATGATAATTTTTTGCGGGAAGACAAAGGATTAAACCAACTATAATGCACTATGTATATTTGATTTTTAAATGGGAATTTTATGCACTTGTGGATAATCGACGAGACGATATTCATGGAGTGTAGCCAAGGATAATCTAGCTTCACATGGAATTGGTCCAATATCAAGATGATAGAGAATGATACGTCTACTTATTTCGATCCAAATTTAAGAGGAAGAGTGATCAAACCTATTATAGGGCAAGCAAAACCATCATGAGTTTTTAACCATGCTTTCAATTGTTCATAAGAGTCTTGATAAATCTCATGCACATACAATAATTTCTTAGTGATCACATTCTCTAAGCACACGAGATGAATGTGTATCCCTTTGTGTAGGTTTGTCATTGATATGCCTGATGATATAGAGAGGACCATCTAACACATGTATAGATACACCAATATGTGTGGAAGCAATTTTGAGTAAAAAATTGGTTTATGTGGGAGTTTATGGTGAACTCCTTAACACCCCAAGATCACCTAAAAAATAAAATAACTTCCACAAGAGAGATGGCAAAAATATCATGCTATGATTAAGGATGCAAGAATACCAAAATAACAGCCACACCGAATATGGAAATGTACATATGATACCTTGCTTATATAGGTAAGGTGAGGAATATGATTAGACAAGATCATGAAAAGTGTTTTAAACCTATCACATGAGACAACTAACTCATAACTACCTAGGACAAGATAAGATCTAGAAATGACAACTAAGACTTTTAGAAGGGATCTTATAATCTTAAGTAAACTTAACATGTGAATATGTCCCCTAATTCCCTTGTGAGTGAATTAACTAGGTATAAGACATTTATTCATACCCAAACCCTCCCTTAAGTGAAACTTAGCAAGAAGATTATTATGTAAATGATGCAAAGATGGGTCCCGACTACGAGGCCATGTTAGGTACCCATGCACATATGAAAATGTAATCTCTCACAAATCAAGAAAAGGAGAAACCCCAGTGGAACAAAACTCCTCCCCAAAAGAGAGATAAATACAATAATGATATCCATCACAAATCTAATCAATCTCCATCCACAGAAAGGATGATAAGAGAGACCATACAACCCCCATAATGAGATAACCTATTGTAAAGAAGCACTGGAAGCACACTTGTGGAGTAACATTGGAATCCTTAATTCGACAAGGAAAGATAATTTCATTTGCTAGAAACCATTTTTGAGTCACTCAAAGACTTAGGTTAGAATCATGATAAAACAATAGTAGAGTTGATGCTAAGGAACATTGGAAAACTCTCAAACTAGCACAACCTTTGAATCTATGAAGCAATAATCGATTGAAAAATGATCTGGAATTGAAATGAAGTACACAGATCAAAATTGCACCCTCCCAACTATCAAAACATCCAATTAATCTCCAAAACACCCTTTTGAGAAAAACTGAAACAACGATCAACCTATGATAGATACAAAAAATTGCGTGGATGGAAATGTAGATCTCTTCAATACCTTTCCAATGTCGCAAGAATCACGGAAATCAAAGATCGTGGCAAAAAATTATGAGCTCAAAAGCCATAAAGCATGATCTGATTTCAGAGTAAAAGCACAAAGTTGTGTCACACTTTCAACCAACTTATCAACACAACTGTATTTTAGTATTTCTAATTAAAAATCAATTTTGGTCAAACATATAGTCTAACAAGATTCATTCTAGCTAAATTAGATACTTCCATGACTTTTTCAACTAAAGTTGTTGGCTAAAAATATATGGAGCACCACTTTGAGTCCAATTTACCAAAAAAATAAAATTATTTGAAAAACTTGAAGTTTCAATAACTCCTACTAATGTAAATAACATTTAAAAAAAAATATTAAAATACCTTTATGTAGATCCATAAGTGTAGTTTTCAAAAATATATTTATTTTAATAGTTTAAATATTATTTATATTTTCTTTTTAATTTTTACTAAAAGTAGGTTATCAACACAAAATATTAGGTTGATTACCATGCTAAGGAAAAATACTAAAACTTATTAAAAAATATGATGCACTAGATAAAAGAATCTATGTCAAGATGGTATTTTTTTTTTTCCATTTTAGATAGATATTTAATATGGAAGTCAACATCCAATGGAAACAACTGTTTTTTGATTCATGCACATTTTAATATTTATTTAAAAATATATATTTATCAAAATTGAAAAAAAAAATATCCATGCACTAAAGTTTCAAGTTATAAATACACATAAAAATTTTGAAAGAAAAAAATTAAAATTTACTATAAAAGTTTGACATCTCATGCAACTTCATTTTTCAGCATTTTATCAACAACTAAATTATAGTGTTAATTTATTAAAAATTAGTTTAAAATAATTTTTTTATTTTTTTCTAAATACAAACATAAAATATACTAAAAAATACATATTTTACTAGTTTACATCATTTCAAAATTCAAAACATATATGCCACTTTTTAGTGATTCAAATTTAAAAGTTGGATTAGTGTTTGATCGTTTCCTTTATAAAGTGTGACATAACTTGTGCTTTTACCCTTCAACTAGTAATAAATGCTGAAAACAACAAAATTATGCAAAATAACTTGCACCACTACAAAATTCATAGCGCCAACTTTCTGAGATATCTTGTTTGAAAATTTTTACCTCTTGAATTTTAGGTTATGACAAAATGAAAAAAGGCCTATAAAATGACCTTTGAAGAGTAGCTTGGGCGCATAAACTAAGCCCCTAAGGGCTGGACTATAGGTTTTAAAAAATAACTTGCCACATCGTTGTTGATAGAGTGGTAAGCGGGTGGCACAAGGGCGGTGGGCCAAGGCCGCTCCGCCTGGGGTATGGCCCCTCGTTGGTCATAAGACCATAGAACCGACCCCATAAAACCTCAACGCTGAAAATTTTTTGGCCGTGAAAATTAAACTTGGGTTGGTGCAAATAAACCAAACAAATATTTTATATTAAACAACCTAAAATAAATGCAATGTACTGATGAAAATATAGGTATGAACAAGTACACTAAACAAATGATGATGGAAACTGACGTAGATAGAGGTACCTTGTGCAAAAAATATGTCATGTGATGCAAAAAATATTTCACCCTGACCAGTCTTGGAATTTGCAGACTGCGACAACGATCCATACGGGCTATACAACAAAGTACGAATCTATACGACCTAATTTTTTTGCCTCATACCCCAACTAAAGGTGTCAAAGTTTGACAAATTGATGGTCGATCCTTAGGTTCTCAGGCCTCTCGAATGCAATGGTGAGGTCAATTTTTTCCCAAAGTGCTTTGAAATATTAGCTACCTCCCGGATCTGGCAACTGAAACCCTTCTTCAAACCCTTGTAGATCTAGCAATATGTGTTGGATTTTGACAAAATGAAAGCCAAATATGACTTTCTCTGATGCCTTGGATTCAATAGTAGGATTCTCAAGACCCTAACTCACACCCAACAAAAAATTCACACAAGATTGGTCCCTCAGATCTGGGAAGAATTCTGCAGCATTGAAGCTCTGATACCATGTAGGAGTTTATGGTGAACTCCTCAACACCTCATAGTCACTTGCAAAAAAAAAAAAACTTTCACAAGAGAGATGACAAAAATATCATGCTATGATTAAGAATGCAAGAAAGCGACACTAAATGTGACAACCACTAAATATGCCAATGTACATATGATGCCTTGCTTATATAGGCAAGGTGAGGAATAGGATTAGACAAGATCATGACAAGTTTCTTAATCCTATCACATGAGACAACTAACTCATAGCTACCTAGGACAATATAAGATCTAGAAATGGCAACTGACTTCTAGAAGGAATCTTTTAATCCTAAGTAAACTTAACATGTGAATATGTCCACTAATTCCCTACTAAGTGAATTAACTAGTTACAATACATTTATTCACACCAAAAATTTAGCCCTCATGAGGTTGAACATCTATTAAAGCAACCATGTTGTATAGACCATCCTCATCATCATTCATATCATCATTCTTATCATCACAAGCTCGTAAAAAGTTGGATGTATTATTTGGCATTGGATTGATGAAAATTTGTAAGTTTTGATTTGGTGGGGCAACATATTTGTTTCCTTTATCATTAACATCAACCAAATGGATGTGATTAGAATCGACGAGGTCTTGCACTTGATGTTTAAGATGCATGCATCATTCTGTATCATATCCATGTGTACGATGATATTGACAAAAGGATTTTGGGTTGAAGTTTAGAGATAATGGTTTTGTTGTATACACAGGTCTAATAAGAGGTAATTGGATTAAGTTCTAGCTCAAAATTTGTAACATGATTGAGTGAAGAGAATTAGGAAATTGGGTAAATTATATATCTCTCAGCCTAAATTGATAGGGGGTTGAACTTATGGCTGCAACTTGTGGCTCAATATGGTTGGTTGTTTGAGGTATGCTTATTTTGATAAATTTCTTGTTTTTCTTTTTAAATGTTTGATAGTTATTTTGAGGCATGGATTCCGATTTCTCAGTAGAATTGATGAAGATGCCTCTTCATATTGACTAACCGAATTCTGATAGTCACGAAGAGCCATACACAAGTGTGTGAAGGATGGATATCTCATCAACAAGATCTTATCCCTAATGCCAGGTTTCAAATTCCCTATGAACACTCTTTGAACATGAGTGTCAAGAAAAGTGTAATTGATTTTTGAGTAGAGTAAATAATATCACCCTATAAAGTCTGTTACCTTTTCATTATTTCCTTGTTTGTACCTCACTAAATCGGTTAATGTAATTTGAGGACCTATGTTTGCTTGGAAATGTTGTAGGAATGCATCAACAAGTTCATAGAATGAATGAATGGAGTTATTCAACAATGAACAAAGCCATTCCAAGGTCATGTCTTTCAATGACCTAGGAAAGAGTTTAGCTAGGCACTTATCTTCAAAGATGAAGTCACTACACAATGTTGTAGAAGTTGGTATATGATTATTAGGATCCCCCTTAGCATTGTACTTCTCAAATCGTGGTATTTCTATGTTTTGCGGCATAGGTGTTTTCAAAATTTCAAGTGATAATGGACTCATTTTGACATATTGTAATGGTTTTCCATTTGAGTTTGGTTCAATGTGGAGATTTTTTGTTGAAGTGAGGTTACGTTTTCTAATAGTTGATTTATGACTGAATCATTGTTTGACATGTTTTGAGAATGCAATGAATATGGTGGGACTGTGTAGGTGATTGGTGAGCTACTATGTTGCAAGTTTATAAAAGGTGATGAATATTGGTGTCACATGTGATTTCATGGCTAGAAGGATTCCCATTAGAAATCCCTAAGCTTGGAGTTATGCCATTTTTTGTTTGTATGTTGAAGCTATAGTTGGCAATGTGAATGTGGGAATAAAGACTATAGTTGTGGGGAGGGAGATTTGGCTTCCTCTTGGATTTGGGTGTATCCTAAAGCTTGAGCATAACTAGCCATCATAGGAATGTTAGCACGAACAATATAGGCTAGACTATGTAAAACCTCTAATCCTTGAGCATCATTGATTAATTTCCTTAAGCTATCCACTTTAGGTATTATTTGTCCCACTAAGGATTCAATGCTTAAGTAGTCTTGCAATCCCTCTAAGTCTTTGTCTAATTCTTTCATTTTATCTTTGGGGGCATGGGCACCAAAAGTCTCAACATCCATAAAGTTACTTGTTTGTGAAGTTGTCATTGGTATGGTATGATTAGGGATAGAGTCCAAAATGGGCCGGGTATTGACAATGCCTTGCGTGAAAGAGTTGGAGGACTCATGATCGACAACAAATGTAACAACACAAGATTCCATAAGTCTGCAACTATGTTTCATCGAAGTATTGGTAATAGGACACCAAGATGTGAAGCTCATAAGAGTTTCAAAATGCTAGGTGTGCTCCACTATGAACACTAAATTGCCAAATAGTTATAAAAAACACTCAAAAGCAAAAATTAGAAAGCAAAAGTAGACAAAGAATGAAGAGACAAAGTTTTGAGAAAAATCTAAGTTAAGAGTAGTTGGACAAAGTTGCCTAGGGTGACTATGTCCTGCATAGGTTGGTACAAATTTCAAAGTTTGGTTGTCTTATATACTGCTTAAGGTTCTCAAGTCTATGTGCGTACATGTTTGACAGTGAATGTTTTTCCAAAATTACCTAATTTATGATAATGTAATTCAAAATGCAAGTGTGCAAAAATTTACAAAATATTCACACAATAAATGATTATTGTAAATGCAATTTCAAGATCTAATATGCAAAGATTGATTGATTCTAGAATATGCCAAAATGTGAAAATGATGATGTTGATGCCCTTTTGAAACAAAACAATGCAACTTTTCACTTTTCAAGCTATATGCAAGATGCCTAAATGAATGCAATGAACACTTTCAGATTTGATTTCAGATTTAAATGACCTAATTTAGATTTGTAGATGCAATTGGAATGTAAATTTGACCTAAGATGATTGAAATTAACCCTATTGCAAATTAAAATGCAATATTGTATGCAAATTTTTGAAATTTTATGCTTTTTTATGATGCAAAAATGAATTCCTAAATGAATAAAGAAAAACAATGTAATGCTAAACCTAGATCTAGGATGAATTGCTTCCAATTTTAGAAGGTTTAAGATGTTAATATATCGGGTTCACCAAAATGAAATGAAGAAAAAGTGAAAAACTAGGATTTCACTCTAGGGTTTGGGTGCTTTTTCTTATGTGTTTCATTTAGAATTCGAGGTAGCGGGGGTTTGATGGATTTGGACAAGATATAGGTCTAAATTAAAACTTGAAAGGTGAGACAACATGCCATTGACCAAATCTAGAATGAATATTGGAATGAAATGCAATGAAATGACTAGGCTAATGATGCAAACAACTATTCTGATGCAAAAACAACAAATCTAGAATGCCATAGAGAAATTAAGACTTCAAAAAATAGACCAAGTAGAGTATTGTGCACCTATTATATAAATTTGGAGTTGATTTTTGAGGACCAAGTCACCTTAGGTGACTATATCCCAGTAGATGAATTTTGGATATGATTTCATAGTCCTTTGATGTCTGATCTTAGCCTTTTTTTTCTAGGTGTCACATTGTTGGATCTTCGTCAAGTGCAGAGATAAGTGAGTTTTCGTATGTTGTCAAGGTGTAGGGTTTGAATGCAACAATGGATAATTGACCTTCAAGCTTCTCCCAGTCTTCTTCAAATATGAAACGTACACATTCAAAGAGAGAAGAAGGGTTGTGCCATATAGGGGCTTGCCTCAGTCAAACCCTATGTTGGTGTTTCCACCTCCACAATGACTTGATGTCAATGAAAGGGAGCTTATCCTTTTGAGGGACAAAGGCTAAATGATAAATGAATGATGAATCAACAATGAAGTGCAACTCACCACCCAAAAATGGCTTCCTTGAAGGATTGAAGTCATACAAGATTGAGCTTCAAGGCTTGATTGTTATTGGCTTGATTTGCTTGACGACCTACAAGGGTTAGATCTCATAAACAATATGATAACATGAAAAACTCACATACACTTTGACTTGATGCTTTGATATTGAATTACTGTTATAAATCTGCTCTTGACTGCTTTTAACTTGCTTGATAATGCTCTTGACAATAATTCTTGCTCAATTCTTCTTGTTAATGCTAGATATCTTTCAAATGATAGAATGATTATGTATTTATACACAATTATTCTAATTTCCCAAAAAATAAATCCTGATAGCTGACATTTGACATTTAAAATTCATGAGAAGAGATTTCCACAATCCATGAAAATTATTGTCAATAATTTAAAATTCAAATAATAAAATGTCAACTCCGATATATTTAATTTCATAGGCAAAATAGGGGGACTAAGTCACCTTAGGCGACTAGGTCTCAACCCTATTTTGTGGAGTTTAAGGTGTTAGGAGCAAAGTATTAAATGAATGATTTGATTTTCTACATGTATTTTGTTAGTAAATGTTAAAATGGGCCACATAATGCATGATTTTGGAAATTAAGTTACAATTAGGTCCATGCACTTAAGGGGAGCAAAATATAGTATGAAATTATCATGGGTGACAATTTATGATGCTACAAGTTGTCCTTTACACATTAGCAAGGGTATACGTGATATAATTTCTACTAAAACTTGACAAATAACTCAAGCCTCACCTTATCTAACTTGTACTCATTCTTATGGACTAGTCTCAATCCTTGGATTATCCATTTACTACATAGGTTCATATACATAATTTGTATGATAGCTCCAAGTCAATTATGTATTCTATGAAAAAATCATAACTTTTAATATTTAAATTCAAAATTGAGGTTGATCCAACTCTTCATACTAGTTGTTGTGTGTCGATTTGAAGTGCAAAACATTTGACTTACCATCTTTCGAGTTGTATTTAAGGACATGTCCTAATGCATTTTTTTAGAAATCCAAGACCTAACATTTGAATATCTAGAATCTTGATCATTGAGTATTAAAGGAGCTTAATTAAAACATCATTATTATATTACCTACTTGCATAAGCTTCTAGAGCATTCAAGGAGCTCAATTAGAACATCATTATTGTATTACCAACTTGCATTAGCTTCTAGAGCATTCTTTGTATGATTGCTTGTTGTCTTTGACCTTTTCTAAAAGCTATTAAATTTATAGCATAGGAGTTTGACAAAAGGAGAACTAATCTTTGCCTTCCAAAATCCCCAAAGGTATTCTTAAACTTTGCCAGTCAACTAAAGCATATCACAAGCAATAAGACAAATTGAAAAATTGATATTGGAGCTTTGCAAATATTAGATCTTGTGTACCCAAATTTAGATCTTCAAACCTAGACTAGATCCACAATTGCATATATCGCTTCTATAATCATGAAAGTGATATAAATAGATAAATTTTCGAGTTCCAAAATATTTGTCCCATTAATATTAAAAATCGCTTACAAATAACTATTACAATATAATCAAATTCCAATCAAATAATACTTATTTTTACACATTACTCAAAATAATCTTAACATGTCATATGTCAAAATTAATTATTTAATTAACCTTTATAATTTAGGTGAGGGGTGTTTTATTCCCTTACAATAACGATGGCCCATAATCTTAAGTGATGTAAAGGAAGTTTCCTTAAACCGGGGGATAAAAGGAAGTTCCCTTCAAATAAAAAGCGAAAATAATAAAATATATCCGTTTTTCCTATGTACCTGCATTTGTCTATTTTAAAGTGGACTCCGTATAGAAACGACAATGATTATCATGGAGATGTGGCACCAATAGTACACGAACAGAGTAACTTGTTGACTAAGACAAGCCAATTCATTGGCTGAAATTCCCATCTGCCCTTCCAATAGTCGAATTTATTGACATTAGCTTATTAGATTTAGCCACCTTAGCAAATCTGACAGTAGATTCTCCCAACCAGCAGCTTCGGCAACGAGCCGTAGACTCGGTCTTCTTACAGAGTTCAAATTCTGCTATTATAGCTGCTAGGTAACTTCAGTTAACGTTCGTCACTGCCAAATGCCCAAGAAGTAGCTAAGAGTAACTGGGTCAAGTGTCAACGGTTTGAATCTCGTCTGTCTCTGTTTGGGAGGACATCAATATTTATTGCCATTTTCAAGGGCTTCTTCTCTGTTTGCTTTGAACTTAACTACAGATGGCCAGGTATGTAACTGGGTTCAGCTCATAACAGTCAGTTCATCAACTCAGTTACATTTTTGTTGTATTCATTGCAATTTTTTCTTGATTGTTTTGCATTGTAGTGATCCTTTATTAGATGAGGTTTTGGCAGTGGTGGTGGGTTTTCTTGGTTTTGGAAACATGGGAGGTCAAATTCTGGGGTGGGTTTTCTTGGGGTTTTGGGAGGTCAAATTGTGTGGTGGGTTTTTCATAGTTTTGGAAACAATGCAGGTGAAATTGTTGTTATTCAAGTAATCTGTAGCTTAGGAGAATATTAACATACCATCAAACTTCAATAACCTACCTATACTGGGTCCCATGGAAGGGCGGCTTCTGCTAGTTCCGCTGGCCTCATGGGCTTCATTTCTTTGCAAAACTGCACATTTTTCATACCTGAAAATGAGGAGAGGCTATTTTTTAAAAAGAAGAATTTCAGTTGGTATTTGCTCTGGGGACATGAATTTTGGAATGCCTGCGGAGAAATTTTAGCAGCTTTTTGGCCGAGTAGGGACATCCAATTGATGCCATATTTTAAAAACATTTTTCTCCGAAAGTGAAGGTGCAGATTTTCTAGGGCAATTCTCTAAAAAGCAGTAGCAGCACAAATTCATAATGTTCTATTCGATCCTGTTTCTACATTTGGCTCCTAAGTTTCGATGGGGTCAGTAGTTTAGAGCCTTAAATAACTATTATATTTATACCCTATCATCGATTCACAACTTTCCTATTAATGCAGCTGCTAGGCCGAGGCATGAAAGTTGTGGCAATCAGCCCTGCCATTAAACCATTGTGTGTGTTTTTATTTGTAATGTTGTAGGAAATCCTGTTGCAGATGGGTAGAGAGAGTTGGCAAAGGACTATTTATGTCATTGGCAAAGCCCTTGTAGTTCCTCTATTTCTTTTGAACTCTCTAAGGGCAGTAATATTGGGACATGAAGAAGGTGCATTGTGCATTTTTCTTTTCCAATTAGATAATCAGGATATTATTGATTGCCTGTGAATGGCAGACTACATATAAATGCAGGGGTGATGTTTCTCTTTTTGTTTCCATTTCAAGATTTTCTATTTATCCTTTTACTGGTTTCAATCCAATTTGAATGACTTAACAAGGAAATACGACACAATCTGTATGATAGTAGGTCATGTCCGGACTTTGGCTACACCAAGAGGTGAAGCTAACTCTGACACACCCAAAGCTTGGTAAACTACCCAGCTACTTAAAATGTTGAATCTTGCTTGCAAATTAGGTCTTTTTCTCTAATTTTAGGCAGCCGAATGCTACGCTTGCACTCCTAGAGTCCTGTTAAACTATGGAGAGGCTTTCCACAACAGGAGTCTTGGCAAATCGCTTCATTTCTGCTCATTTTGGATCACTCACCGTTGCTGCTCAAGAATTAGACAACTATGGTTTGGGAGTTCGGCATTCCCAAGTATTGTTTGGGTTTTGTTATTGTATTGGATTGGTTTTTCTGCCTTTATCAACTAAAATCCAACTTGTATGCAAGTGCCTTGGGTAAACCGTAAGGGTCTCATGGAGTGGCTGCAACTCCTATTCTCAATGTGGAAGTAGTCTCATGCTCTATTTGGAACTACTTTTATCTTCTCCTTGAAAGTTGGAGCCCCACTTTTTTTGGGACGGCAGGGGATCTGGAGGTTGCGGACATGCGCAGAAAATTTATAAGGACCTTTATACCAAATGCTAATTTTCTCTTGCCATTTGGAACTTACTTTTATTTTCTCCTTGAAAGTTGGAGCCCCACTTTTTTGGGACGGCAGGGGATCTGGAGGTTGCCAACATGCGCAGAAAATTTATAAAGACCTTTTTGCCAAATGCTAATTTTCTCTTGCCGTTTTCTCTGAAAATGTCCCTGCCGATGATTTGGATCAGAAAGGAATAAAAGTGAAAATCTGTGGGGATTAATGTGAAATGTCATGTTTCATCAGACCTATTTACTTGCTAATGTGTCCAAAATTATTTTTTGCAGCACCTGCAAATATAATTACAGTAACCCCCTCCATGGGATCATTGCCTTAAATTTTTTGAAATGGATTCAGACTCATTCAGCCATGATCATGCGCTTTAGTTTGAAGGTTATCCTTTTCCTAATTGTAACCAGGAAAAGGTCACCCTGTTCCTTCCCTCTTTTTATATATGAAATAGGATTACCTCATATTTACTACCTGGATATCAGTAATTAGCCCATGGAGTTTCGTTCAGAAAATGCTTAATCTTATTATGAGGTCTAACCCACGACTGTTATATCTTATTGGTTAATTCTTCTAAAGATTACGCCTTCAGAAATTGTGGGTGCTTCCAAAACTAGCTGATTACTTGACTGAATGATGTACAAGCGATAATACATTTGGGAGATCCTCAACTCTTAGTTCCTTTTGCAGTTCATTTTTGAGATCTTTGACTCTTTTGGGATTGCGACTCAACTAACATATAAGTTAATACAACTCTCAAAAGGAGGCTAGTTGCAACCCAATTGGTGTTCCAATGAACCAGGGGCTCTCCCAACGGTATAACCCCCTAGTTTGGGAGCTGTACATCGGAATATCCTCTATAATACACCCTATACATTTCACAAATCCTATTCTATATTGATAAAGTGCTATTCTTTGGCTGAAAACATGAACTTTTCAGATTTCTTTGTCTGCGTAGTTAGTTATATGTCTAAAACATGTGATTTCCCCAGATAAACTAGAGTGCCAATGCATGAACTTATGTAGAAACAAATTGATGGGAAAATGCTGAAATGATAATTGATATTTGATATTTGTTATTCTGTATTTATATTCGTTATTCTGTTTTTACCAAAGGAGAGGAATATTTTTTATATAGAAAATTACTAGACGATGTTTCTTAAAAGTTAAAAGAAACCATTGTTAAGTAAAGCAAACAAAAGTAGATAACTGAAACAGAAACAAAAATTACTAAAAACTAACTAAATTAACTAAAAATAAACTAACGACCAACTAAAACTAAGATGACGATTAAATATTACAATAATACTTTAATAAATACAAAACATACTGCAAAGTTGCAAACAGCTTTAGGTACATTGAATTTTATAAAACTCAAGGTGCAACTGCACATATAACAACCTGCTTTCATTTGCTAGTATAACAGCTTCCAATAAAGATTCGGGAGGTCAACACTAATTATTCATAAACTAGAGTAGAATGCACAGTTCCCACCTAAAAACAAACGAATGGCCTAGAAACAAACAGATGGGCATACGCGAGGCATAACGCAAACGGCTTTAGGTACGTTGAATTTCATGAATCTTGGGTACATAAGTAGTTTGGGTGGAAGTGCCACCTCTTCTTCCTAAATAGCTCCTGTTGTATTTTCTTGTTGATGGATATTTCTGTTTGCTAGTATAATATAATACTTCTTCTACAATGGGTTCAGGAGATCAAGACTAAACATTCATAAATGATAAATCTGAGATAAGTTTGTTATGTTACTTCGTTTGAGTCTATTTTCATTTTTTTTATACTGCAGATTGTTTATAAATATTCTGTTTATATGAGCATCAATGTCAGATCAATACTAGTTCTTGTTCACACTTAGTAGATATTAATATAAGTTTTTATGAGCATACACTAGAAATCACCTACAGAAAACTGATAGTCACAATTTATAATTCCACATTAGATGTCCCACGGATATTTTAACTTAGATCTCTACAATAAAAACCAATTAAACTCCATGCCTTGAACTATTTTGAATTTTCATTTTTTAAGAATAATTGACCCCAAAAATAAAGATGGAGGATTGATACTATCCATTTATAAATTTTGGGATGTAATCTTTCCTATTATTTTCAACGGTTTCCTTCCCCCTTGTATGCTGCTTCAAAGTTTAAATTTTAACTTCTCATAACGTAGATTGCATCTAGTCACATTTACATGGCTAGGTAAGCTATTAAGACCTTATTTTCTCATATTTTATTTTATTCTTTTAAAATAAGGGTTGTTTGGATGAAACAATACACGTGGGATATCTTTATAGAAAACTTACATCCGTATAGTTTTTCTTGGTACAGTTTTCATCATTTGACCTTTTTAATTTTTTGCCATTTTTTTTTAGTGAACTACTTTTTTCTTTTCAATTGTCATTGAGTTTTGAACCTTTCCTTTTTAATCTAAAGATTCTGAACTCTAGGACAATTTGAGTATCTTACTTTTTTTTGAAGGAACCTAAACTAAAATATTCCTTTGACTGTTTCCATTCTATGTGAAGACTTCATTTTTCTATTTTTCTTGGGTCAATTTATACTAAAATGATTGCATAATAACAGCCCTTTGTGTATGATTGATGATGCAGGGAACCATGGCTTATTGATAGTAAACAGTTTGCAACAAAAATCAAGAATCCAAATTTTAATCCTTCAGAGGAAAATGATTCTTCACAGGAAGAAAGGAAAACTGGTGTAACTAGAGAGTGCCCAAAATGCAGTCATCAAATCAATAATAGAGATGTAAGATTTATTGAATCAAGGTTTTAATAGCATAATGGAAATATCAGTTTATGAATCTTTATTGTCATTCTTCCCCGGCTACGTCACTCAAGTTTAGAACTCATTAGTTTCCTAGCAAAAATGGCTCAAAACTTTACTACAGCATTATAATACTACCAAATATGAAATATTTAGAGAACTTATACTTAATGGTACACTTGGTTGATTAGTTTCATGACATACTTCATATCATCATTTATTTAAAGGTAAATAACTTTATTGCAATAATTCAATTGCATAATCTTAAAGCTAATAAACTGATAATAAATTGGTAATCAAGTTACATTCAGATAATATAAATATTGAGTGTAGTCGATTATTATGATTCTAATAATAAATTAGGTAGAGATGAAATTTTACTAATTCATTGGTTCATGACTTAGATAAACAAAGTTTCTGTGACTCTGCAGTGGGATTTGGTTTTATAAATACGTTATATTTAGCATAGATTTGTTCTGCAGCTTTCCATATTCTAATTATTGCTTTATCTAAAACATGTATCAATGGATGCTTGAACTATTAATTCTATCACTTTTTGGAGAATTGTTATTTTGATTCTCTAATAAAATTAGTGTGTCGCCAATCTTTCTTAAAAAGCACAGAACTTGTATCCATAACAGGGGCAGCCTCTATGATTTGCACATTGAAATCAACAAAGGGAGTTTTTGAGCTATTTAAAGCAAACCACATGCAGGTTGGGAGTTATAAAGGATATTCCCAGGTTTGGAGACAAGGATTACTACTGAATCAGAGAAAACCTGAAAGTATAATTGCTTATCATTGTCATATTGACCTAGATTCACTATTGTGGATTCACTTTGCAAGGGGGAAATTTTCTGGCTATCATTATAACAGTTCACAACATTGTAACCGTATAGCTCCCATCTTGATTTGTAAAGCACAAACATGAATAGATCTAATGGAAGACAATGCAACCATAAGAAAATTGTGTAATTACTACGTGAATAATCTTATTCACTTGATATTCAAATGCCTAGATTTAACTACTGACCTTACATGCATAGGGATCCACTAAGGATATTGCCTATGTAAGTAGTTGAACCTCTAGGAGAATTCCTCAACCTGCATTATTTTGCAATAATTGAATATTTAAAGACTGCAAAATGCAACTTGGTTTCCTCTCCACTTTTTTACTTCGTTTTTAGAGAAATGCATCTAATGTAACTTCATGCAACTGAAAATACATGAATTTAATAAAAAGGTTCAATGGAAAGTCTCTCCCTATGTAAGCCAAAAAGGAAAACATCTGATCAAAGGTGCCAAGAAGTAAAGATTCAGAACCTTTACAAAAATGTGTAAATTTAGCTTTAATAAGCAAAGACAGCTCTTTTTTTTTAAAAGCTGAGAAGTGAGGTCTCCTTGTGCAAGTAGCCTAGCCTTGCACCTTGATTTTCTTTACACTTTTTAACATCTGTATCTTTCACAAGGTTCAACACCAGTGTATAATTGTAAACTAAAGGAAACACACTTAATACAGTTTCACAAACATCAAGATATGAGCACTTTTAGTTGCTAGAAAGCCGTTTCTCTGAGCAATTTTAAATGTGCTGTTACCATAATTTACTGCTCAATATCCAGGTCATCAACTTCATACAGAGTCAAGAACACAGCAAACCGGTTATTAGTAATGATGGGGACATCTAGGAGTATACATTTGCAAGAATGATTTGTGTTAAGGTTAGTTCATTAGCAAGGAGCATCTAGGATTTTACACCTGCAAGGGCTTACAAATATTTATCTTGCATTTAAAATTTTCTAGATTCTGCTTTTTTAACTTTGGTACTCATAAGCTGAATGACTTGGGTGAGTATTGTTGATCATCAGCTAGAATCATGTCTAACAAAATAGGTTTGGACGTAGTTATTTCAGAGCAATTAAACATTTTATTTTCATTCAATCTATCTTGTAGTGATAAAATAATGTTTAAAATTTAGTTCAACATGGTTAGGAAAATTAAGAACCACTCACATGTTTATTTAAGGGCATTGATTATTGATTCCAGAATCACAAGGAGCCTATACACATCGACAATAAACACCTGATCTAATTATTGAAAATCTTTAATTATAATATTATTGAGAATGTATATGCGGTCGATATAGGCACCTACGAACTAGAAAAAAAATGTCAAAAATATTTATATGAATTCTCACGCCTGTCAAGGTCTGGTAACAATTTATTGGATAAAGTAAATGTTGTTATCCTCACCGTTTCGACTAAAGCTAATTCATATCAATTAATGGGGTATTGAGAATCAATTTAGCTGGCTTTTAGTTTAAAATGGGCTAAGAAAATCACTGACCTCTCACATGTTCAATGAAAGGCATTGATCATGGGTTCCAGAAACTCTGAGGAGGCTATGCACAATTTTTTTGAAAAAAGAGAAGATTTTATAGTCGAAGAGGAATATTTATGTCGTCCCAAACCATACAAAAAAGGCTGTGGGAAGAGCAATAGTACAAATTATTTTTTGTTCAAATTGATCACTTCCAAGTCTAAGATTTTACATTATCCCAAGTCTTTAACTAAATCAGCAACCTTATCTGTTTCCACTAAAGCTAATGAGTATGAATTTGTTGCATTGCGAGAAACAGTTGAGTGGCTACTGGCTAGAGCATAGCTTGAAATAATCTCCAGTGAGCAATAAAATAATAAAATATATACAAACATTACTAGAAAAATTCTTTGTTTTGCACCACCAGGGACAAAATTTAATGAATAATCTACTTGAAGGATTCGCTCAGAAAGAATGTGCCTGTCGACAGAAAAATATATTTTCATTAATAGAATATATCACCTCTAATAGAAATAAAAGAAGGATTATCCTCAAGTGTCCTGAAACTCTAATGACACTTTTCAATGACTATTTTTGCAACTTGTCATGATTTTTATTTCCTACACTTTCATTAATACAATTTAGAGGTGCTTAAAAGCAATCTTACCGTTATTTTGCCTTTGTCCTAATTTTCTATATTCTTTTACCTTAGTTACCAGCATAATATGTTATGTTTATTCTGTATCAGTGTTTGTTTCTTTTTTAAAACTTCCTTCAAAAGGGTTGGACTTCCTGCAGATGAAATTGTTTCCTTCTTGAAGGTTCCACATTTTTTTCAGTCTTGACCCTGATATCATTAGTAATTACAGAGCCACACAAAACAATTGAAAAACATCATATATCGTTTGGGCATTTATGACTACTGGTAAGAAAGGGAAAAAGAAACAATTTACTTATAAGGCCCTTTGTGCCGTTTTGGAGGAAAATTTATCTTTCCTTTTTGTTGCGGAAAGTTTTCAAATTCCAAATGTTATTGTGCAGGCAATTAGAATTGGCAGATTTGAAGAGGGAAGAGATTAAGATCATTTATATTATAAATGGTTTATTCTTCACAGAATTTATCAGTATGATACTATAAACTTGTCTCTTACAGAGCCATTGTGTTGGCTTCTGGTTAAAGAGCTTTAGATACATGTCAATTCTTAATTCATCTATATATCTGGAATGAACATACCAAGAATGATAGAACCTTGAAGATCTCTAGTAAATGCAAAGTAATGTGAGCAATATGAGGGACAAAATGAAGTTCTAATCATTTTGAAATCTTTGTTGATTACTTTGAGATTTGCTTCCTTCTCAGTGACCTTCAATGTTAATAATATTGAAGTGAGCAAGTTGTTAAGTAGTCAGTCTTTCATATGATTTTGCTGCTGAAACTGTTAAAAAGAACCGGATATAATACAAAATGTAAATATGTACACAACTACTGCTCATGAGTGGGACAGGCAGGTATCATGAATAAAAAGGTAGTCATTTTTGTCCTTTGGTTAAATGTTGTCTAGTTTTACACGTTGATTGACCTGACACAATGGCTTATGTCAATCTTACAAGAAAGTTTGTAATATTTCCATAATGCAATATGATTTTTGCAGCTAGCCCAGAAGTGGCCAGGGTTACCTGTAGGTGTAAAATTTGACCCCTCTGATCAAGAGCTTCTTGGACACTTAGCAGCAAAAATTGGAGTGAGTAATGCCAAACCCCATCCATTCATTGATGAATTCATTCCTACGCTCGAGGAAGATGATGGAATTTGCTATACTCATCCTCAGAAATTGCCTGGTAAATTGCAATATCTTCTGTTACTATTTAGGTAAATATATACTGTTTGTTTGTGATGGATTGCTAGCTTGCAACCAACTAGTTCAATGTTATATATCTTTACAGGAGTCAAACAGGATGGAAGCAATGCTCATTTTTTCCACAGGACAGCTAATGCATACCTCAGAGGCAATAGGAAACGCCGGAAAATTAATTGTGGGGATAATCAGAATGGGGTGGTAGATGATTGGCAAAAGACAGGAAAAATTCGTTGGCATAAGACAGGAAAAACAAGGCGTGTCGAAAATGGAATGTTGATAGGCTGGAAAAAGATTATGGTTCTCTACATGAGCAATGGAAAGGGTGAAAAAGATGAGAAAACACATTGGGTGATGCATCAATACCATCTTGGCACTGAGGAGGATGAGAAGGATGGTGAATTTGTTGTTTCAAAAGTATCATATCAGCAGCAATCCAAGAATTCTGATAAAAACGAATTACCTGAAGAAGTTGAGGGAACTTTAGTTGCTATAGGAGATCCGTTAACGCCTAAAACATCAACTCCCGAGCTACCTCGACCTGGAAAGTGGCAAGCAGATCTTGACATCATCGAAGAAGAGAATTTAAATTATATGGACAATCCTGGCAATCCTGGCAAGGTAATTCTAAATACTAACATTTTTCGTTATGATACTATTTCATTTGACAGTAATTGTTGGCTTTGCATTCAGCCTTACAAACTTGAATAATTGCATGGTTGTTTCCATCATGATGTGCAATCAATGTTGTTTGACTTATATAGTTCATGATTGCGTGATTGCCTTTATGGGTAGCTGCTGTCATTTTATTTTTAATGCGTAAATAATTAAATTTGTAGGACCATGTTCATAAATAAAATTACTTGGAAATCCCGAGTTATCTGGTTCCTTCTCTTGTATTTAAAATTTTGAACTATATTGATGTAAGGTTACAAATTTGGAACTGGCAACCCACCAGACAAATGCAATTGAGGATTTGACATGGAACGGCCTACATGATCAGGCAGATGTAAAATTTGATGATTTGCCGTGGGATTCATTAAATGACCCACCAAGTTTGAGTTTCGATTCTGCATGGTTAGCAGGAGAGTCTCAGTTAAGGACAGATTCTCAGGAAACTTCAGATGATTTACTTTTTTGTAAGGAGAACCTCCCAAGCTCTTCTCCTAAGGAGGAATCGGGAACTGAAGAGCGTGTTTCAGGTTTGGAGGAATCGGGAACTGAAGAGCGTGTTTCAGGTTTGGCTGAGCATGGTCGCATTGAGGAAAATGTGGATGTATCTGGTGATACTTCATGTCTTGACGACATTGAACTCGATACACCTCCAGAAGTACAACTACAGACTATTGTGAGTGATTAACCTGTCAGGGCACAGAATAGTACTGATTTCTTATTTTCTTTTTAGCATAATTAATGAAGATATAAATATCTGACCTTCTGTTGTTTTTTGCAACTTTTGTTTAAATAGGACTCACAATTCAATTCCCAGGAGAGCCTGACAGCTTGGACAAAGGGTATATGACTGGGAAGGACCTCACATATGGATTATATTGAAATCCTGATATTTATTTTCCAGCTTAAAATACATTTTAAAGAGAAATATCAGCAGTAGCTTACATTCAAAGTAAGGATCTTTCAGACACAAGCAGATCGAACTTAAGTTCCTTCGAGAAAAGTGATATTTGCAATATCAATTTTTTGTTTGCAGTTTCATGTGTCGTATTTTCTTCCTATAAGCTATGCGTGTTAACAAAAAATATGCAAGTTACTGCAAGTGTACCGACCTTCATAGCATAACTTTGGAAGGATTAATGAATTTTGTTTTGAAAAACTAAAAAGGCTATTGAAGCCTTCCTTATGTATGTTTTAATCAGTATTGAAGTTATGAATATGCTACTCTTGTGTTTATTCAAGTAGTGAAAATTCGAACTTTGATGCATCTGCCTGTGGCTACAATTTGTAGCATTTCTTGTGACTAAAATTTTCTATTCATCATTTTGTAGTTATATGTTCTTGAAAGTCAATTGAAGTTTTAGTTAATTGAAGAGGGGAAATTTCGCTCTCTATAGTCTGAATAGAGACAAGTTATCAAAAATATTGGGAAAGAAGCAATATACGAATTGAAGATGGACCGATCATCAAGAGGGCTGGTATTTCAGTGGTAGAGCACCCCACCATTAAATGAAAGGTCTTAGGTTTGACATAGCTTATAGGAAAAGTTTAACATGGTATCAGAGCATAAGTAAGCAGAGCCGGTTTAAGCTAGGATTCCTGAGCAGCAGTGTGATTCAAGGGAGTTGTTGGAAAATGAGTCACATCTGAACCAAAGATGGATTGGTTGCCAAGAGGGCCGGTAGCTTAATAATAGAAGACCCCAGTAGCAAATGAGAGGTCCTAAATTTGAATTCTAACCTATCCATAAAAAAATTAACAAAAAATACCAAAAAATAAATACGACAATAAAAAATTTGCAAAAATTGACTATTAAAATGGAAAGGAATTTAAGAACTTCGCAGATGAAAGATATTTCATGTAAACTTATGAAACAAACATGACAGAAATCACTCATACGGTAGATTAGATTAAATATTTTGCATTCAATATGCTAAGAAATTTGGGAAAGCAAATTTTGAGGTCAATGTAACAGATAGACTGATAGCAATATCTGCATTAAATATTTAGCATAATGTAATAATGTCTGTTTGTAGTTATTTAATAATGTCCTTATAACTTATGGTTTTTAATGGATAGTTAATAGTTGTTTCTTGCTGGAAAAGTAGTTTCTCTAATATCAGGGCAGGTGAAAAAAATTGGAAGAGGATAAATATAATTGCCATAAAAAGTTGTTGAAGTTGTAGTAAAATCATTTTATTGGTGGCATTTACTCTGAAAGGAAATGCTGTGTGATATGCAAAAGACCGATTAATTTTGAAAGCAGCCAGGAAGAGCATCTGCATGCAGTCTTAATCATACAGCACCTGTTTGAAGACACCAAATGCAATGAAAGAGCAGCAGATATTTATGGGCAGAAGATTTGACGGGCTGTTTTGAATCTTGTTTTGCTGTTTGTTTTGTTAAAAAAAACATTTAGAAGAAAATGGCTGCATTATGGAATGTGTAGGTGGTATTTAAAAGATCTATTTGGAGTTTAATGATTTTCCTATTTTCCTACTGCATCATTATGTCCAAAATTATTAGTACATCTCATCACCAAGAAAATTTATTCTTAAAAATCAGAAACTTCGGAGGATGAGTATGGAAAATGTATTTATTTTCAATGATCTTTGGGATTTGGCTGAGAATCAACCTACATCCCTCTTATTGATGTTGTTTAGTTGTCCAAGTTTCATATAAAAAAAATTGATCTATTAATGCAATGGTTAAGCACTAAACTTAATGATGAAGATGTTACAAAATATATCTATAAGGTGAAAATATGAACTAAAATTGATGATCTCTATTGTTTTGAATGGACTTACTTCAAAGTAAATAAACTTATTGAAAATGTGACAACTCAATGATAAACTTAATAGGGCAATGCTTGATTCAATATGTGAATTGCTCACTCAATATGAACGTCAATTTGTAAAGCTGAAAATTGTATCAGCATTTAAAGGAGCTTATATTGTTGCTTCTAAACAAAAGAAAAAAGTCCTAGTTTATCAAAACATAAGAAATTTTATCCCCATAATTTATCAAAACACAAGAGATTTTATTGGGATGATCCTATAGATTGCTCTTTTTCCCATACCAAGTAAATAATGCATCCAGAAATAAAAGATTTATGAAATATTTTTTAAGTAAAAAGTTTTGGCCATTAAGCATATGATTGTATTCAAGAAAAAATCAAAGAAAAATATGTGCATTTTGTTGCTTCTTTTTTTGTTTGAAGAATCTTATTTTGTTTGAAGATGCTTTTATACTCTAAAATCTAATGGGATTGAAATGGAGGATGGAGGACCATTCTCTTCTTAAGTTAGCTATTAATTAGGAAAATGAGTAAAAATTTTGAAAATCATTTTTGGTAGGAGTAGATGGGTTGCTTTTCAATTTAGTAGTGTGCGTTCTACTTTAGTATTGCAATTTGTTTTGTTGTGTTTAATTTTGGTTTCTTTTTGTGTAATATTGATGAGTAGTGGTTTGGTAGAGTTATGATATTTTGTTTTCACCTCTCCATTGATAGGGGAAAGTAGGTCTTCATGATTAATTAGTGATTGGTTGTATACTTTTGATAAGTGTTGCTTATGCCAAAAAAGAAAAAGTAAAGTGGGATTAGTAAATATATAGTTAGGCAATTGGTCATTGATTAAGGATGCATTTGAAGTTGTGGGTACAAGGAATTATTAGGACAATGGTCATTATAGTTGGGTAATAAAGAAACTTGGTCATATTGCATGTGGCATAGATGGTTAGATACGTGTTGATAGATGATGATTTTCGACATGTTCGTGTCAAGGAATGTTAGGAAGAGATAATGGATCTTCAAATTGCAGGAGGCAATGACACATGCATGACACTAGATATATAGGATCGATAGGTGTTGCTCACACATGAATGTGAAACAAAGGGTTCTATTCTTAGATCAGTAATCAAAGGTAAGTCAAAACAAAGCCAGACTTGTAAAAAAATTGGACACAATTGGTTGGGTTCCAACAAGATGTGCTAATTGTAATGTCATAAATTATCACCCTTGACAATTTCACACTTTGTTTTGCACCCTCCTAAGTGTGTGCACCTAAATATGCTTATATATTATCCGTTTAATTATCATTTTCAAGAAATTAAATTAAATATTTATTTAACAAACCTTTAAAAAGAAAAAAAGGGTTGTACTAGGGTGCCCAACATCCTTCTCCCACCGGAGCCTAAAATTTAAAATGTTATTGTTAGCCTCAATATGTTTAAGGATCCAAAATCCTTTGTTAGATTATCATAATGGTTAATGAAAAATATATTGAAACTCATATAAATATAAGTCTTTCCCTCCATTTGAACACGATGCAGAGCAAGAGGATTCACAACTCAACATGCCATTTAATTGACAAATTTCATAAAATTATTCATCTCAAACAATGATTAAGTGCATTCTAGATCACATTGAAAACATTCTCATGGCAACCCACAATTCAATGCACTAAACTACCATTTATAACTTCCAAAAAACAAATAATAAAGCCAATCAATTCAGTAAGATTGAATATAACATAATTATAGACTTCCCTTCCAATTTTTATGAAGATCCAACGATGGAAAATAAAGTTATTACATTTTTCCCAAAACTGCAAACCCTAGACAGTGTTCAAACCTGCCCTCACCAAAATGGTCATAAATTATTCAAATCTTACTGAAATTTGATGAGACTTGAAGAAAATGAAACTAGATTCACATATCTAACATTTAAAAAAGGTATTAGGTCTTTATTTTATCTTTAAAATACGTACCATTCTCTGCAACAGCCTGCAACTTTTAGAGAAAACAATCCCATAGGGTTGCCAATGGTAAAATGATCATAACTTTCTCCAAACTCAATGAAAAAACACCAAACCAATTTCAAATGAAATCTAGTTCATCCTTATATCAATAAAAATCAATTTAAAGTCTGTAAAACTTCATAAAAATCCGTACCATGTAAAATAACATGGCAGAACATTGGAAATTACAGAAAAATTCATGCCTTCCTTCATAAATTCTTGTTCAAAACTACATTCCCCCACCCCCCGTTCGACTTGGAGGCCCATTTTTATTCTTGTACAATCAAGTTATGATACAACCAACCTAAAACTACCATTTAACAACTTTTAACAAACTTTTTAAAAAGTTGTCATTTAACAAGAAAAGTTGTTATGACAACATTTGACAACTTTTGACAATGTTTTCATTTTTTCAACTAAATGACACCAAACCTTCATCAATGACTCCAAATGACTTAAAACATATATAAAATGTCTCATTCAACCTTATTACAATATTAAAACACCCAATTTAATGAATTTATACAATATGGCCTCATGGAGGCTTGAAAGCAAATAGGTGCTCGCACCAAACACCTAGTGGAATTTTGATTTCTTGAGCAATTAAAAGGAAATTAATGCAACTTCATTAGCAAAATAAGCAAAAGATCTATAGCACAATCAAGTCAATTACAAGTATGCAACACATCAACAAATTCATTTTTATGCATAGTAAGATGTTTCATGTTTATGTTTTATCATTGTTATGAGCAATAACACTTGCAAAATCTCCAAGCATCCTCCTATTTCTCCTTGTATGTGATGAAAAAATTGACTTCAATCCTACAGGGAATTCAAATCTAAGTGATAAGTTACAGTTGTGTTATTTATCATTCACTTTTATTCATTTGCCTCTGCTCTCCCAAGAGCATGTGATTTATATGAACATCATAGCCATTTGTGGAGGAAACACCAAAATGGGGTTTGACCAAGGCAAGCCCCTATATGACACAACCCTTCTCCCCTTGTCCTTATTGCAGGTTATAGGTCTGAAGTGGATTGAAGAGGATTTGAGATCTCAAGGCTTCAAAACCCTAATTCAATTATTCATGATATGGAATCACAAGCAAATAAGAAGCAACAAACAAAGAGTAGATTCTACCAAATGAGACATTAATCTTTGCAAAATATAAGGCTACAAACTTGTATTTCCAATATCTCCTACATGAGGAGAAAATACAAGTATATAGGCATATTAGATGCCAGATTTGTATGATTTGAAATATCTTCCAAATCTCAATGTGAGATAGAAAAGAATAACCAATTAACAAATGCAATAACAATATATTGACTTAAGCTAACCTCCTAAAAACTAGGAAACTAATATTTGACTTTTATAATTTTACATATGATAAAATAAGATAAACTAATCAAATATAAAAATAATCTTATTCTATAACCTATGAGTAATTATACCGTATGAATCCTCATCATTCCTCCCAACAATATTAGCATTGGACTCTAATTCTTTCAAAAGAGAAGGAAAATTATGAGATAGCTTATGGTGAGAGATCCAACGGGCCTGATGCGAAAGCTGACTTTACTTGCCAACAAGGTTGGAAGTGATAGAACCATCTTGGATCCGACGAGTCTATATGTCAAAAACTGTCAAAATCAAGTGGTAGTTGAAAATTAGGAACAACATTTGTAGGATGGCTAACAAGAAGCTTAGTCTCTATGTTGACTCATGGTAGTGCTTGAGAAGATCAACATTGACATGATGCCCAATTATTTTTGAAGATCAAGTCTAAAACCATTATCGAACACATTTTGAAGAATAGTGTAAGGCCCATAGTGAAGTGGCTTAACCTTACTGTATGCTTTCTCCTATAAATGATGTTTGTCCAAGTATAACCAAACCCTATCCCCAACTTGAAAAGTATGAGGGATACAATGATGGTCTATAAGTTGTTTTTGATTTTCTTAAGTCTTCTAAAGAATTTGAACTACTTTGGATCAATATTTTGTAAATGTTGGATGAAGGCTTGGGCCTTAACTTGCTCTTTTTGACTATGCTTAGTGGTTGGAGAGGGAAGTGATAAGAGCAACTCATATGGAGCCAAAGACTGAAAACCAAGACATACCTCAAATAGTGAGTGACCTATAGATGAGTGAACTACTCGGTTATATACATGCTCTATGTGGGTTAGGCTCAAATCCCACTTGGTAGGAGAATTGTGGTGATAAATCCTCAAAATTTGTATAATAGTGTGGTTCAAAACTTCAGTGTGACTATTTGATTGACTATGAAAAGCAGTGGAGAAGTTAAGGGAAACTCCCAAAATCTTCCATAAAGATCACCAAAAATAGCCCACAAAATGTGAGTCATGATAAAAAAGAATGCTAGTTGGTAAACCAAAAGATCTCCAAACAAAGTCGAAGAAGAGTAGGGCTAAGTCATGTGCAAAAATTGTCTTGTAGAATGGGATGAACTTAGCCATATTGTTGAATTGATCGACAACTACAAAAACACAATCATGGCGATGAACAGTCAATGAAAAACCACTACCTAAATCCATGGAAATGCTCTCCCAAGGATGAGAAAGAATAGGCAAAGGAATACTCAAGCCCATCTTTTTTTTGGTTGGTTTGGAGTGATAACAGACTGCACATTTCTTCAAGAAATATAGAACATCTCGCTCCATATGAGGCCAACAGAAGAACCATTGCAAATGATGAAGTGTTTCTGCTTGCCAAAATGACCACCATTAAGAGTAAAATGTGCCTCCTTTAGAAGAAAAGTTTGATGATCTTGAGGGACACAAAGCTTATCCAATTTGTAGATCATCCCTTCCTTGATATGAAAATCTTGAAAAGGTATCAGATTGGAAGATGAAGGATTCTGAAGACTTGTGTAAGTAGTTCCAAAATCAAGATCCTAAGCATATTGAGAAGACCAAGTTTGAAATCCCAAATGAGAAGTAGTCAAAATAGTTAAAGCATGTGTTGTAGGAGGACGACTCAAACAATCTGCAACATTATTGGTGTTCCCCTTCTTATACTTGATGACCAAGTGAAACTATTGTAAATATGAAGCCCACTCTATATGCCTAACCTCTTTGATATTGTTCTAAGATTGAAGAAATTGTAGAGACGAGTGATCATTATGAACAACTATTTATTTTCCCAAAAGATAATGTCTCTAATACTTGATGGATTGAACCAATGCATATAATTATTTAACATATGTGGAGTACTTTCATTTAGTAGCAAAACAAATTTCTGAATGGTAGGCCACAAGATGACCATTTTGCTTTAGAAAAGCTCCAAGGGCATACTGTGAAGCATTTTTCTCAATCTCGAAAGGTTGTGAGAGATCTGGTAGAACAAGAATAGGTACAAAACGTGATTTATCTTTTAATGTGTTGAAATCATGATAATTGTTTATTGTCCATTGGAATGCAACATTGGTCTTTGTCAACTGGTGCAAAGGTGCGACAATTTTTGAATAGTGCAATGTGAACTTGTGGTAGAAGTTCACAAGACAGAAAACTCTGCAATTCAATAAGATTTGAAGGAGTAGGTCACTTGAGAAGAATTTACACTTTTGTAGGATCTACTTGAATTCCATGTTCATCAATGAAAAATCCAAGGTAGGAGATGGATGTATGACCAAAAGAACACTTAGGAAATTTGGCACACAAACTATTATGTTGAAGAGTATGACGAACATGTTCTAGATGCTAAAGATGGACTTTCCAAGAGTGAGAAAAGACAAGGATATCATCTAAGTAGATAATAACATTTTTTTCCAAAAAATCACGAAATACCTCATACATCAATCACATGAAAGTGGAAGGAGCATTAGTGAGACCAAATGGCATCACAAGCCACTCAAAAAGACCCATTTTAGTCTTGAAAGTTGTCTTCCATGTATCCTCTACCCGAACTCTGAATTGATAATACTCACTTTTTAGATCAATCTTAGAGAAAAAATTGGCACCTTGAAGTTGATCCAAAATGTCATCAATGCATGGAAGTGGATATCAATTTTTGATGGTGATCTTATTTAATGCCCAAAAATCAATACAAAGATGCCAAGTTCCATCCTTCTTGAGCACAAGCAAAATTGGTGAAGCACAAGGGGATGCACTCGATTTAATAAAACCTTTAGACAATAAATCTTGAATTTTCCTTTTGATTTCATTAATCAAAAGAATAAATTGTTGATACAATGGGGCATTAGAAAGAGAAGCAACAAGAACAATGTCAATAATGTGATTGATTGCTCGTTATGGGGGAAGTGTCTTAGGCTCTTGAAACACATGTGAATAATATTGCAACAAATTTTTAAGAGTAGCATGTGGTTTGGATATACTGGCTTTTGATTTAGAATCATCAGATTATGACCTTATGAAAATTAAGGCAAGATTTTGTGCTTGATTGATTGCTTTGTGTGCCTGTCTGCAAATAAGTACTAGATTTGTGGCGCTCTTAGTATATTTGATTAAATATGTCTTATTATTTAGTTGCAGTGTATAGGTTTTATTAAAGGAATCATAATGAGCTTTCTTCTCATATTGATAGGGTTTTCCTAGCAACAAACCACAATAATTCATAGTGGTCACATCACAAGTGACCTTATCAATGAATTTGGGACCAAATGCAAAAGACACAATGCATGTGTGTGTGATCTGTGAGGATGAACCACTGTCCTTCCATCCAAGTGAGTATGGATGAGGATGTGGATCCATCGATAAATGAAGTTTGTGGACAATGGACTTCACAATCAAGTTTTCCTGTGATCCATTATTGATGATACAATCCACAAAGAAATAATGTGTTAGGTGAGCATGAGTGACAAAAAAAAATTCACATCCCCCTGAAATAGAATGATGGTTCATCAAGGTGACCTTATTAAGTCTACCTTTTAACTCATCATATGTTGTATCATCACTAGAAGTCTCGATGGGAATATTATTCTTGTCCTCATCATTAGACTACATAATTAGACTCTTTTTCTTCAATTTAAAACATCCAGAATTTTCATGACCCTTGTTTTTATAATAGTTCCAAATTTTCTAGATTTCTTAGTATCAAAAGGAGAATGAGTAGAACGAGAAGAAGAGGAAAGAGAATATTTTTTCTCTTTAGAATTTTTTTGTTGTGGCTAAGAAATTGAAGCTTTTAGAGGCTCTGTAGAAAATGAAGGCCAAGATGCTTGAGATTAGGCAACAAGTTTTTCTTTTGCCAATTGTGCTTGGTTGAATGCAACATCAAGTGTTTTTAGGGTAGGATATTTCAACTCCCTAAACATGTATTCATGTAAACCACTTTTGAACTTTAGAATGAGAGAATCAACTAGATCTTGCACTCAAAGTAATATCCTTAATTGGTTGAATAGGTGGATGTTATCTTGCATAGACATCTATCATCCTTGTCTCAAGTGAAGCCATTTGATATACAAATCTTGATCATAGTTCGAAAGATAGAATGTATCCTTCAAAACTGTGACAAATGATCCCATGTGTTGATAGGATTTTGAGCATTTTTTCATTCAATGACCAATACATTAGTGGCACCAGAGAGATTAATTTTTTTGAAAGGAACCTTGTCATCATTAGGGATCTCGTTGTAGGAAAACCATGCCTCCATGTCAAGAATCCAAGTATAGAGCACATCAAGATCTCAGGATCCATCGTAGACATTTACTTCACATTTGGATTGAGGTCGGTGGCCTTCGAGACCAAGAAGTCGGTTAACTAAAATATCATTGACTTTATCAGTCAATATGGTTATCACACCACTGAGTTTAACAACTCTCTTGGCCAAATTAGCAGCCATATTAATGTGGGTTAGAGTTAGTGAAATATTTTACACCTGCCAACAATAAAAATGGACATACAATGAGGTTCGATACTCTATTAGACTTGGGTTTGATAAAAATAATTAAATCAAGAGATCATTTATAGTTGAAATGAAACAACTTTAGAGGGATATTTTAAGACTCCATGAGACACATCTAATTTTTTTTAAAGTGAAATACCAATCAAATCATAACCTATGGAATTAATAATCTCCAGACAAACTTGAGATATATATATTCTTTTAAAATTTTGGGAGAAATATAATAAAATTTTAAAAAATAAAGAATATAAATTTTTATTTTAAAAAGAAAAACCATGCCAAAAAGAAGAAACCCACATTTTTACACTTAAAACCACGTTTTTGCATTCAAAACCACCAACAAAAGCTGCCTGTTTACCTTTGAATTAAGCAGTTGTAGCAACAATATTAAATTTGTGATAACTTTCTCAAATCTTAATGAAATTTGAAATCGTTAAATTTAATGAAAAATGTTATACTGACACCTTCAAAACCAAAAAACCTTTTTACATTATATTGAATATGCAAAATTTTGTCAATGAAAGAACAAAACGACTTGTGAAAGAAATTTCACAAAAAACAATTAAAAGAAAGATGATTTTATTATTTTTTTTCAAGAAAATACTTTCAAAGAAAATTTCAAACCCATGGATTACAGAATGTTTTGATACCAATTGATATGGAATCACAAGCAAATAAGAATATAAAACTGCAAACTTGTATTTCCAATATCTTCTACTTGAGGAGAAAACACAATTATATTGGCATATTAGATGCCATATTTGTATAATTTAAAATATCTTCCAAATCTCAACATGAGATAGAAAATAATAACCAATTAAAAAATAAAATAACAATTTACTAACTTAAGCTAACCTCCTAACAACTACGAAATTGGCATTTGACTTTTACAATTTTACATAGGATGAGATAATTAAAAGCATGAAGTTTCCACAGTCCATGGCAGTAATGTGATATGATTTCTATGTGCCAATTTTTACATCAACATTTTTTATCACACTTCTCTCTCTTGTTGCAATGCATCCTGATGATGGATCATGGAGTAGGATGAAATAAGATAAAATATGAAAATAATCTTATTTTATAACTCCTTTGAATCCTCATCAATTCATGTACCTTTTTATCATCAAATTAGGCAAGTTGATTATTTGCAAACTGTTGGACTTCGGATTTGGGTTTTCACAATTTAAGACCTGCAAACCTTGTTGTAATTGTAACAAATTTAAGATCTTGATATTTAGCATTTCTAGATTGGGTGCCCAATGCCCCTATCCTATCAATTCTACACCAAATTTACATATCAAGTACCCCTCTGTCTGCACTTTCAAGTTTTGCTTTTTTTTCTATCTTTCTACTCTAATTTTTTTGGATCACGTAACTGTTCATCACTTTAGTCTTAATTCACCGAGTATGCAAAATTTCATAATCAACCATCACATACCATTGATAAAAAAAGGGACCAAAACCCTGACCAACTTTTTGGCTCTCCCTTGAGGATAGCAACCAAATAGTTTCTATTGGTCACTTTTGTGTCCTAAATATTTATGGTGGAATGAGTAATTTAGGTTGTCTTGGCCTTAGATCCTATTTCACCATCTTCACATTTTGGTGAACCTGACATCTCTTACACTTGCAAATTTTTTTATTTATTAAAATATAATTTATAATATGATCTAAACATTAGGTTATTTGAATATCTTCTTGTTCATATGTGCTTATTATATGTTTAAAGTTTTAAAATAATGTATTTCATCTCTTTGTTATTAAACAATAAGCATGATAGTGAACCCTTGATCTAAATGATACTTTGCAAAAAAAAATGATCTAAGTGCATAATTTCAGATCTAATTTATTGCATTAAGGAATTACATTCATTGAATATCTCATTTTCGTATAAAAACATTATATTTTTACATTAAAAAGTAAATCATTTGAATGTTTTATCTCTTTTGGTTTGCAAAATATGAAACCTAAAATATATTCTTCTAACATCTTATTGGCTATCTGTCTTGTCACCACCTTTCTTCCACTTCTCTCATCACTTTCATTTATCTTCTTCATATTTGGAACCTTCATTTTTCTTGAAACTTGTAGTTAGTTTATGAGCTTCACAACCTAGTGTCTTATATCAAACACACATGTGAGATGAAGTTATCAATTTATGGCTTCCCATGCTAGCTCTAATGTTAAGCCTAAGTTTTTTACTCTTTCACTCGAGGAACCATTACAACACAATCACACTCAAATCCTAATCCCACTTCCACTACTCCAATGACTTATGGCCCACAAAACCTTCATGAATATCTTGGATTTGAAAAATCTATAGCTTTTGTTCCTAAAGACAAACTCCAAAATTTAGATCAAGACTTGGCTAGCCTCCGACTATACTTAAGTACGAAATATTTACTTGGAGAAGTTATTCCTCTTTTAAACAACTTTAGGAAATTGATTAATGATTAACAAGGTATAAAAATCTTGTGCAACCTAGCTCATATAGTGGATTCAAACATTATGATTTCAATTAGTTTTACAAAAATCCTCAAAATCAAATTGGAATACAAGTGTCAACTCCCATGACTACTTCTTGTATTCTTGCATTCACTTAATCATAACCCTTGCTACACAATCTAGTCATAACATTAACACTAGTTTTGGGTTTTCGAGTGGTAATCAATATAAATTTATTCCACCTTCCTCAAGCTCCCCATTTACTTATCCAAATATCAATCCACCTATTTTCCAACATATTCCACCATTTACTTATAAAACTACCAATCCACCTATCATTAATTCTAGTTCTTCACATTCAATAAATTCTCAAAATATATCACCAAGTGACCCTATTATAAACCAAATCTTACAAAAAATAAATTATTTACAATGAAAAATATCCAACATGAATCAAAATCAATCCCACTCAAATCCTCAAACATACCTCACTCATAGTCCATTTTCATTAGCAATCCTAAAGACTCCAATCCCATAAAACACTTAAATACCATGTTTTGAGAAGTATAGAAAAAAATGAGATCTTGCTAATCATTTATCAACCTTTACTGCATTATGTAGTGATTTCCTCTTTGAAGATACTCTCCTGGACAAACTATTCCCTCAATTGTTGAAATAAATGACCTTGGATTGGCTTTGTTCATTACGTAATAATTAAATCAACTCTTTTTCACAACTTGTCAATCAATTTCTTCAACACTTCCAAGCTACAATTGGACCACAAGTCACATTAACTAATTTGGTTCATTGAAAGCAAGGAGACAAGGAAAAGTAACTGATTTGATTAGGAAATACCAAGCCCTTTACTCTCAAATCTCATATTCTCTTCTGGATGCTGATGTAGCAAGTATTTATTGGAAACCTATAGCCAAACATTCAAGATAAGATTCTATTAATGCGATACCCTTCATTACATATTTATGCACAACTCTTCATGATTATCAATTATCAGTTAGCCAATATGAGGGTTCATCCTCATTGACTCTTGTTGGTCAATTCAAAGCCACTCAAACTTCTAATTATCAATCCTTCAAAAATAAAAATAAAAAGTTCATCAAGATAAATTCTCCTCCTTCTAATAACATTTAAGCATGGGTCATGGCTGCAACACAGAGTACTCGTTGATCTAATATTCTTAGTGAATGTGATCATATAGGAATGTCTCTATGTATATGAGTTATACCAAGATAAATATGAACAATCAGAATTCTCGATTATAGCACATAATGGTTCTACCTGTCGTACAATCAATACCTTGACCCTTCCCATCCAAGTTGGACCTAAGAAGTTAGATGTTTCCTTTGCCATAATCCCTACCTTGGATAAATTTCATGTGAAGTTAGGTCATTCATAGCTTTCTTCCATGAATATAATTCCCTATGTCATTCATAAATGCCTTAATTTCCCATTCAAAGGATAAATATATTTTATATATCACAATGGATTTAAGCCCTTGTCTCTTCATGGAAAATTTTCCCTTGACTACTTTTGGCCACAACCAACCAAACCCAAATAACCCCATGAGTATTTTCTCTTTCCATCCTATCAAAAATTTAAAGCTAGCCACATTGCCCAACTATCTCTTACCAACACCTCATCCACTATCCTGATTATTCCCATTGAGGCCCCTCAGTTTCATATGGCTATGATGGATGTTCCTCTTATTCCATAGGTAGAAAACAAACCGCAGTCGAGACTGTGAATCATTCCCTGACTCTGAGTGTCAGGTATCTATGCCACAGTTCCACCTTCACCATCCTATCAAGGACCATGAGTTGAATGCTTGATATAATCCATACTTTTTTGCACTTCAAGGATTATTTTTGTTCATTTTGTTTCTCAATATTATAGAGGAAAACAATTCATTGTGCGTAAACCTCTCTTTTCCATTTTCTCCCAACTTTCGGTGGTTCCTTCCATTTCTCCTACAAAGGAAGAAAATGAATAAATGTTGGGAAAGACCCAAACTTCCTCTTCACAAGCTCAATCTTCTACTCAACAAAATAGAAATGCAAAAGAATGTAAGAGACAAAATCATGTTATGACTCACCAACTTGTTGAAGGCAGTGAATCTTCACCTAATGATCCCTCTCCCATACAACTAGATTCTATTGAGGTTCATCTTCCTCATCCATCTTCACCATCACCTGAATCCTCTTCAACTTCGTCACCAAAACATGAACTCGAGCTTTATATTTCTCAATCGAGCCAAAGACTAAAATTTTTGCCACCATCTATTCCATGAGATTCTTCCATCTCTTCTCTCAAGTCCCGTTCTATGATTTATAGTGCTCGCGATCACATAAGTAGCACTAAAATAATACCCATTATGGTCTCTTTCAACAATGATTCTAATGATAACATGGATGAAACACTAGAGAACCATAAAGAATTATCCCTTATATTTGCAACACTAATGAACTTAGTTGGGGGAAAGCATGATGATTCTTCTCTAGTGAGTGATATATCACATGTTGAACTCGGTACCTCTCTTTGTACTACACTTGTTGCAATCCCTTTAGAATGTTGCCCACCATCTCTATATGAAGAGAAATATTGGGATGTGAATGATCTATTAGAGACTAGCTTGCATTAAGCCATTTGTAGTACCCTTTTTCTTTATTTTTTACTTGCATGTAATGTTACTCCCTATAATATGTTGCTTGGTGTATACTTTTTTGGTTCTCTTTGGATGACCCATGATGTTCTTGTTGGCACAAGGATACAAAGGGAACCAATATTTTGTGCCATTCTTTTATATGTATCTTCATTCCTCCATTTTTTGTAAATACCTTTTTACATCTTTTGGGGATGATACAAATCATTGAGACATTTAGGTCTCTTCCATGTTGATTCAAAAAAAATATTTTGTTTTCATGTACTCTTCTTCTCTTGTACTCATAGTTCCAAAATATTTGGGGAATGATGTCAATTTAAATGATCATTTTGATATACATTAGCTATCATTTATATTGACCCTAGATCCTTGGATCCCTTATGTGTTATTATATTTTTGTGACTTGTTTGTCCTTGGGGCCACCCCTTGTTATGATGTAGCTTTCTAAGCCATATCATTTGGAATATGGCTTTCAAAAAGCTCTCATTTTACAAATAAATTATATCACTCTTACTACCGTAAAGACAATTACTCTCGATTGGCATTAGCAATTACCTTAAGGTGGGGGCATACACTCCATTATGTGTTTCACTTTGTTCACATGCCACAAACAAAGTGATCCTACCATGACATTTATTGGACAACTTTGTAGCATTTTTATCAAAGTTACCTAGTAAACAACACATTTTTCTTGGCCCATAAGTTTTTGTATTGTTGACATGGAACTCACTTGGAGAATATTGAATTTCACTAGCCTATGTTGTTTTCATTTGCTACTTTTGAAGCTCACCTAGTGTATATTGAACTTCACTATCTTGTGGCGCTTTCACTTATTTGAGAAACTCGCCCAGTGAATATTGAACTTCACTATCCCATGTTGTTTCTCGTGGGGCTCACCTAGAGAATATTGGACTTCACTAGCTTGTGGTGCTTTCACTTATTCATCAACCACATAGAAAATATTGAAATTTTCTAGCCCTTGAATTATAAATACCATCTCTCGGGTATGGATCCTAGTAGGAATCTATGGATCTTGCTAGCACATGATGCCATACCTTTTTATACTTTTGTTTACCTTGTATGTTTCATTTATGCTTCATGTTTTCTCAATGTATGCTTTGTGTTTGCCTCATATTTTCTTCATGTATTCTTCATGTTTGTTTAGATTACTACATGATTTATCGTAGCATGTCTTATATGTGTGTATGCTCTTATTATCTTAACATTATTGTTTGGTAGGATCCTAAGTCTTGGGGCTAGTACATCTCCTAGCTTAGTGTTATCTTACCTCTTCAGTGTTTAGATTAAGGTACTCCTTGGCTCCTCCATACTTTAGTGTGAGTATAAGTGTAAGTTCATACACTCACTAAAAGGGGGTTAAATGTAGCATTGTTAATTGTCATCCTTGGCAATTTCACACTATGTTTGGCACCCTCCTAAGTGCATGTGCCTAATAATGCTTATAAATTACCTGTTTAATTATCATTTTTGGGAAGTTGATTTAAATTTAGGAAATTAAATTAAATATTATTTTAACGAAACTTTAAAAATAAAAAAGGGGCTAGACTAGGGCACCCAACACCCATGTCCCACCTAATCGAGGCCAAAATTTAAAGTGTTATTGTCAGCCTCAATATGTTTAAGGATCCAAAATCCTTTGTCAACTTATCATAATGGTTAATGAGAAATATTTTGAAACTCATTTAAATATAAGTCTTGCTCTCCATTTGAACACCTAGTGGAATTTTGATTTCTTAGAAAAGTAAAAGGAAATTAATGTATCTTCAAGAGAAGAATAAGTAGAAGATATACAACACAATCAAGTCAATTACAAGTCTTCAACACACCAACAAATTCATATTTATGCATAGTAAGATGTTTCATGTTTATGCTTTATCATTGTTATGAGCACTTATATTTGCAAGATCTCTAAGCATCCTCCTATTTATCCTTGTATGTGATGATAAAAGTGAATTCAATCCTATAGGGAATTCAAATCTAAGTGGTAAGTTATAGGTGTGTTATATATCATTCATTTTCCTTTGTTCTCCCAAGAGAACATAACTTATGGAGGTGGAAACACTAAAATGGGGTTTGACCAATGTAAGCCCCTATATGGTATGACCTATCTCCCCTTTTCCTTATTATAGGTTACAAGTTTGTAGTATATTGAAGTGGATTTGAGATCTCAAGGCTTAAAAACCCTAATTCAAGCATTCATGTACATTATATCATCAAATTAGGGCTATTTTATTATTCACATACTGTCCTACTTCATATCTGAGTTTTTAAAGTCTAATACCTACAAACCTTGTCGTACCTATACTAGCTTTCAAATCCTGAAGTTTAGTATTTTTGGACTAGGGCTCCCAACACCACTGTCTTTCCAATTTTGCACCAAATTTTCATATCAATTACCCCTCTATCTGCACTTTTTAGTTATGCTTTTTGTTTTTATATTTCTACTATGAGTTTTCTATGTTTTGTAACAATTCACCACTTTAGTCTTAATTGACCTAGTCTACAATAATTCATAATCAACCATCACATCCCATCAATTAAACAAAAAGGGGCCAAAACCCTAAGCAAATGTTTGGCTCTCCCTTGAGGATAATAGCCAAATAGTTTCTCTTGGTTACTTTTGTCTCCCTCAATTCTTTATGGTGGAATGAGTAATTTAGGTTAATTATTGGCCTTAGATCACATTTCATCATCTTCACACTAATATTTTTATGATCATTGACTACGTGGACACTAATACTATATTTAGAATAATATTTGATTACATGTTTAGATTAGGAATCAGTTAACTAGTAAATATGGACTTATTTATATTATCTTTATTTGAGTATAGAAATTATTTCTAGCTTATTATTGTGGATTGATTTTAGATCGATCTTATTTAAGTAATAACAAATATATATGAATTCAATTAAATTTTGTATGCAAGAGCACCTACGGTGTAAGAGCAATCTTGCCTCCCCAAAAATATTGTTTATTTTTTATTTTTGTTAGGTTTTGTGAACAAATTATCAATAAGGGCTAAAATGGTAGGGTTACTATTTTTTGTAAGTTGGAAGGGGGAAATTGTAGGGTTGTTATTTTTAATAAGTTGGAATTTGTGTACGTATGGACATGAAATCTTACACAGAGCTCTATAAGGGAAACATGAAACCAGTGATGAATAAATCACTTAAATACCATTTTTCATTTGTGAGATATTAATGTTTTTGTCTTCAAAATCCCTTAAAAAATATTCAAAGTCAATTTAGAGGTACCTAGAGGTTCTAGATGGGCCCAAAAAATGGTTGAAAATCTAAAGATCCCTTTAGCGAACCTTTGGCAGATCTTCATCTTTTCAAGAGCTTTCCAATGGTACAAATTGTTTGTCAATTTGATGCTCGAGTCAAATGTTATGGCTTTCGAAAGTTGGACTAAAATTTAGGAATTTTCTTAGGCTTGAGAAAAGGGACAACTAAATCTATTTGACACCAAAATGGAAGTGATAGTTCATGGGAAGTGAAAAAATGATATAAATTGGTCATGAATGGAAAAAAAATCAATTGGGAGATGAGAAGATAAATAAATTTCCTAATATTCAACATAGAACGAAGGTTGGGGTTTTAGTGGCCATTATTGTTATTCACATACTTGCATGTCTAATTTTTTGCATGTATTTGCAGCCTAGATTTTTGTAATAGCGGTCTTGTGACTAGATAGTTGTCTTGTATTTATTTCATGTATGCATATGATTTCATGAAAGTATAATAAAGTTACATGTTTTTAATTCTTGAGTTTTGTTGTTTAAGGTTCTATTCAAGGGAGAATGCCCCTTCACCAATTTTATGCATTATGTGATTGTATGTTAATATATTTTAGATAATGAATAGAAACTTCATAATTGATTTCAGTGTATCATGATAATGTGGCTAATTATGTTATGTTTATATTTTATATGGATTTAATAGTAAATATATATACATATTTTGATAAAAGTTTATTTTGACTATTATCTCAGATATATTGACATTTGTATGCAAGTGTGTATGTTAAGTTCTATGATCAATAGAAAATTGTGGAGGCTATCAAGAAACTATTGTTGTGATTCCATATATACCTAGTCCTTATTCTAAGAGGAGACTAAGATTTTCTTGTGTAAATACATTGTATGCAAAATCTTGTCAATTAATTTTTAAAATATATTTATATTACTATTAAGTTGGGGTTTGGTTAAATCTCCTTAAGTACCAAATTTTAGATTTGAACTTAAGAGATAATTTTAAAGGCCTTTTAGTGTTAATATTTTTTATTTGATTAAATTTAAACCTGTAAAATGATAACCTATAAGTTGATTTTAAGTTGGAGTATATATTATATACTTTAGAAGTGTCTAGGGCATTGAAATCTAATTTGGGGCAGCAAATTCAATACCTTTCCCTAGGTTCATTGTATCTATACAATGGATCTTTACTTAAGCCTTCTTTAAATATTTTGTTAGGGTACTCATTTTTATATTATCACTTTTGGTTTCAAGTTTTTCTTGGAGAAAGAAGGTAAAAAGGAAGAGATTGAGAGCTTGGGAGAAGAATATAATTTAAAGAGTTTTTGGCATCAAGGGCTTCCTAAAATTTATTGTAGCATTTGAGGTAGGCTCTTAATCCTTTATGGAATTTTTATTATTGATATTCATTGTCATATTACTTATTATAGCTTGCTGATTTTTCTGTGAGTTAACTTGATATTAAACAAATCTTTTGTATGTTCATTTTTGTGTATGGTATTATTTCTCCTTGTGGATGGGTTGTGTTTTTGTTTCGTTGTGAATATTCCCACTTGGATTAAGAATCATCCACATAATTGGGTTGAGAGAGGTGTGGACCCTCTTGGGGAAAACATAATCTATATTGATTTTGATGCACATGAGTTCCTTTGCACATATTTATGTGATTTGAGATCTTGGTGCTATAAAGAATGTTTAAGTGGAGGTTGTAGTATTTTAAAAGCATTGAGTGCCTTTGTATTTGATGTGTTAAATCATGGGATGTGAAAAAATGCATTGTAAAAATTGATCCATGGTGTTGTGAAAGGTGTGAAATGAATATGGAGTATTCTTATGTGCTTTGGATGCATGTGGGTACTTGCAAAAGAGGAGATTTGATATTTTTTATTTTCCCCAAGAGGTTAGTGAGTTCCCTCAACCCCCCCTTTCTATGAATCTTGAAGAGGTTCATATGTGTTGTGTTAGCCTTTGGATATTTGTGCATTTGTGTGTTTGTTGTTGTATCCCCTATAAAGAATGCTCAAAGCATTCACCATGATGAAATCAGCCATATTATGTCAAATATTCTATGGCATAGAGTGTCCAAAATTTTGGGAGTATTAGAGGAATCCGACACTGCCTATTCAAACTTAAAGAGTGGTTATGCCAAAGTGGCCAGAAATCAAGATCTGTTGGCAAGCACCATAAACAAATAGGTTCCTATAATCTCAACTTTGGAAGGAATTTATAAGGGATCAAGGTTTGAAAATGATAAGCCTAGAAACATTTTACCCACATGGAACATGGAAAAATTAATGGGAGATGTGAAGGCATTTATGGATAAAGTGGCATTGCATATAAGGACCAAGTTCAAACATTTTGAAAATATTGAAATAAATATTATGCCTAATATTTTGCATGGGAATAGAGAACTTAAAAATTATGATGAATGGAAGGCGGTTTTTAGAGCATTAGCTCTCATTCTCTCACTCTTCATTTGTGATGGTAACAGGGTTGAAAACAATTTGCTAAATAATTATATGTATAAATTGATTGTTATAGAACATGGCTTGGAAGCTTTTTGTAAGGAATCCAGTGCAATTTTGGATGCAAAGTTTTTGGATTATGTTTATCAAGTTGATAGAATACTTGAGTTTTAATGGCCATTAGAAAGAGCCTATGTAGAATGGGATGAAAAGTATAACAAAATGACAAGTACTTAAGTTTCCATCTTGTCATCGAGGTTAAATTAGAATATCCAATCTACATAATGACTTGGCATTCAAAGCTTCTAGCTTTCTACATGCATCCTTGTAATTTCAAGACCTTTTTGTCCTTTGTGACCCACTCAACATTAGCCCCAATGGTTTCTTAAAGTAATATATGTTCATCATGGATAGAAAGGCCTAAGTAATTCATCATTCATATTCTCCATGTTGCTTCATCATTGAAAAATCCAAAATATCTCCTTCAACAACTTCAACAACTTCAACAACTATTTTGTTTTCTAGTGGAAGTTTTTTTTTTCTTTCGTAGAGCAGTTGTCTTGTTTTTTTTAATCCTAGGACATGATTGTCAAATGAAAATGTGGCATTTGTCCATGGCCTAAAGCTTGTTGGTCCCTTATTGTTATAAAAGGGAATTCAAGGTCATTTTGTAAAGGATCTTAGAATTTTGTAAGCAAAGTGTCTATATTCTAGTCTGTATCAGTCCGGTCCAGGTCTTCATAGGAAGAAATGTTAGTGTAATTGCTAACTTTGTCTAACTATGCTAGCTTTGTATATGAATATATTATGATAATTTCACAATCAATTATCTCCTCAAATGTATACTTCTTTATCACTTATGAATACAAATTGATGAAGGATCATTTTTTTCATCTTTGCAAAATTTATGCAATTGAATGTTTCTTTTATAGTTTCTATTCAAGTAATATATTAAATAGTTGTATAAGGAATATTGAGGGTTTTTAATGTATACACAGATTATTAAGTAGAATTGATTGTAGATTACGAGAATATCAATGTAAGGCATTGATATTGAGATTTCATAGAATTAGATTAAAGTCTGTTATTCAAAATTTTAATTGCATTTCCTTTCACTTCGTTGCCTAGGTTTAATGCACCAATCTAAATGTATGTTCTAGTTATGTTTCCATGGTCATCAAATTTGAAAACAAAAATTCCCTTATTGTTATAATTAATTCATAATGTTATTCCCATGTTCTTAGATCTAAAATGCATAAAACTCCAAGAATCTAGCCTATTAAGTAGGTTTCATCTATAATTATTGGTCACATAAAGAGAGCATATTTGTATAGAACTCCTATAAGATATTGTATAGGGCCACCCTCCTAGGTTTTGTAGAGCCTAAAGTTTAGATGAGAAAATTGTTAAACCTTTCTTCCGTTCATTGGCCAACCCTATGAAACATTTGAGTATAATATTTGGCTACTTCTTTATATAGTTTCAAGAACCAATTGAAATTACTAAAAAAAACCAACAACACCATCAGTTGGTATGATGTTCTTCTTCTTCCCTTCAATTTATTTCTTCATATCATTATAGTATTTGTTGGCGATATTATTCTTGTTCTTTTACTACACAAAGATCTTGTAGAACAATAGTGTCGTGCAAGGAGTGTTGGAAATCAATTCAAAAGATAGTCTATTTCGTCATTTACTTGTACATTGTTCCAAATCATGTCCTTAGGGATCTACCTTTTGACAACTTCCCTCTATATGTTTTTTTTGACTAATATCTCCATATATTCACTAGATCTCATGTGAGATCATATTCTCTTTCCTTGCTGGCTTGTATTGGTTCCTCTACTAGTTGCCCCATTTATATTGCCATTTTTCCCATCTTTACTTCGTATTCTACCAAGATTCTTGTAGACAATGATGTCAAATGTTTATTGCATAAGTTTATCTATTCAATTATCATAGTGTAAAAAATATAATAAATGCTAGAAGTATAAGAATTCATAATATTAATTGCTTAATGATGTATCATTACATTTCATTCATAGAGTTCACAAGATTCTCAAGAAAATTTCATATTCTTGTGGTCCTCGTTCTTGATTACAATAGGGGTATATAAAGTGGTCAACAACTGTTGAGAATTACCAACCATCAACAACTTCCAACTATTTACATTTGAGAATTGAATACAAAAAAATAATGTAATTATTTTGTTAACTACATCGTGAAGTAATCATAACTTCATCAATAGTGAGTTGGAAAGTAAATCATTTTTTTTACTCGACCCCATAATTTTAGGTCATGATTGTAGATGGATGTATAATTAGTTGCTTAGGGATATGCCATAGTATTAAGCTCACCATGAGAGACTACATGCTTGATTGTTTGATGTTTTTTGTCCTTATGCTTGGAGAGAAAATTGTATTGGGAGTCCAATGGCTCACTACTTTAGGAATAATTGAGATGAAATTATAGGAGTCATTCATGTGGTTTCACTTAGAGGATAAAAAAATTGAATTAAAGGGGTTACATGTAAAGAAACCATAGATGGTTAGCTCATATCAAATACAAAAGATGATTAAAAAAGGGACCTAGATAGAGGCACAACTCAATTATTGTCATTAGAAGTGCAATAAAAAAAGATTCCTACATCACTAAATTCACAAACTAGTTTGATATATTGGCTAAGAGGATTGCCTCCCAAAAGAGATCATAAGTAGGCCAATAAATTAGTGCCAGTGTAACATCTACCATCCTTCACCTTTTTTTAAGGTACATAAAAAAGTTAGATCAAAGGAGAATACATTCAACATCAATAAGAGGTACTCTTTAGATACACATAAAACATGACAAAGTCACAAAACAATATGAAGTAGCATGTTGATTGACATAATTTTCAAAACAAACATGGCTACCTAGGATAGAGGGAATACCTATCTGAGAGCTTGAGCTATATACCTAGACACACACAAATAAGTTGGGGACTAGGACAATCATAAAATAGAAGTATTTTCCTATTGAAGTTGCTACATGGGAAGTTGAATATTTTGTATAGAAACATCCACAATTGATCAACATCGAGGATGAGATTGATGTGAGTAGGGGGGTGTGCTACACCCTTAAACCTATAGTATGCATAGGGTTAAGAGCAATCGGATATGACTACTTTAAGTTTTAATTAAGCTATATGATTATAATTATAGTCTTGCTTGGGTAATTAAGTGATTTTAGATATTATGTTTAGGTATCCAAGTCAACATGGATGGTAACCAAGACATAAATATGGTACATATAGAAGCTAGTGGTTAGTTTAATATCATCATATTGTGATTTGTCTTTTTATTGGATACTTTTGGAGATTTGCCCCTCAAAGTGACTCATTATTCTCAAGTATTATCAAGTATTTGTAACATATTTCCCAATATATTGATATTTTGTGTAAGTTACTTCATTACATATAGGTTGGTCATAGTTGAATTCATATTTGTTATGTTCCATTTTCTACATTTACAATATTAACAATGAATAAATTTCCTTATTTCAAAAAACTACCAAAACCCTTGATTTGGAAAACAAAATAAAGTGAAAGTAATTGAAAAAAGATAGATACTTAGAGTGTTGGATTGTGGCTAGGTGTGGAGGAAGGAGGTTGGGTTGGATATCTAATAAAATTGATACCTAGTCTCCTGGTATGCACGTATATTTGTTTTGTGGGTTTGTAACGGTTGTCACTATGGGAAAAATAGGTTTTATTTTTTCAAGAACACATCCAATTTTAATGGATATATGTGTAGGCTTGAGTGGCATATCTTAAACATATGTCAGTAACCCTCAAATGGATGTCCCATTTTGTTAAGAAATTTCACCTTGATGCTTTGCCCCTTATTTTTTACATCCTTAGAATAAAAATATGGAAACCAAAAAGCTCTACGATGCATTCATACATAGAATTAATGGCAATGGGTGTACATACTAATTATTGTTGTTATTATAAATTAAGGATAGTTCAATTGACTATGATCCGCAATAGTAACACACCCCCATGAATGGATTAAGGAGTATACATTTTGCCAAAGTTACGAAGTTGCCAAGGATGCAATTCCCACCTTATCTTTTATGGTGTCAAGAACCTTGCACAATCCCCATCTCATCCTTTTCATTGTCAAGAGCCTTGTACTCAACAAAATTGATCTTTAACAGACTTATTTAGAACCATTTAACTTCACCCACCAATAAAAAACCCTTTAACAAATAAACTAGTTTTCAAATATATCATAACAAAAACTAACTACATACTGAAGGTTTTGCTATCAATTGAAGAGCTAAAGGGGCTCTATAATGAATGGTTCATAAGACACAACACTTGCCAAAAGTTTTGCAAATGAGGTTGCAAGCTAAGCATGCTTAACCTTGGAAAAACTCCATGGTTAAGCACGCTTGAGATGGAGTAGTATTGGGATGGGTGACCTCCCCGAAAGGCCCAATGTTCATCTCTATGAGCATCACCTAGATGCAATGAGTGCTAAGTGAACCATTCATTATCATGAGAGATGGGTTCTTGTGAACCACTACTCATGAAACATGGGTCAATGAGTTTGACTAAAAAAACTACATAGTTAAATCTTGATAGCAATATCATAATTTGACATGCTATGGAAAATACCTCCTACTTATCAATTAATGAGCTAAAGGGGCTCTAAAATGAATGGTTCATAAGGCACAACACTTGCTGAAGGTTTTGCAAATTGGGTTGCAAGCTAAGCAAACTTAACCTTGGGGGAAACTCCATGGTTAAGCATGCTTGAGTTGGAGTAGTATTGGGATAGGTGACCTCTCGGGAAGGTCCAATGCTTCACCTCTGTGAGCATCACCTAGATGCAATGAGTGCTAAGTGAACCATTCATTATCACAAGAGATGGGTTCTTGTGAACCACTACTCATGAAACATGGATCAATGAGTTTTAATCGATAACAATATCATAAATACATACTACTCATAAAAAATAATAACTTCTAAAAAAATTAAAACTAAAATAGAATAAAATTTTTAACGGACACAAAACCAAAGACTATCTAGTTTTTTTTTTTGACCTAAATTGCCTTTTTAGAAAATAAATAAAATCCTCCACCAAGAACCTGAATATACGCGTTCCAAATCGACGAAATGATATTCAACTGGGGTAATGTTATAACGATTTTATTGTTTTATGGGGAAACGAGTATCAAATTTATAAGTTCTAGTTAAAAGATAAACGTTTTAAATTTCAAAATCGATCAATTCACACTTCTTAACGCGCTTGCTTTCCCGGCTTCTGGCCATCGAAGGAGAGAAAAAAAGTGAAGTCTTAATCTATTAATTCCTATTTCCTGAGGAAATCAGTGAGAAAGAGAAGCAATGCCAAGTATACCAGTCATTGGGGAAGTCACAATCTGTGAAATTAATCGCGAGCTCTGTGAGGATTTTTACTCCCTTTTGTATTTTACAACACTGTTTATTTTTAGTTTCTTTATTGACATTCTTAATAACTATGTTTCTGATGCGGCACAGTTACTGCAAAGGATGACTCGGATTCACAGCCCACCGATGCCTATGGAAAGATTCTGGTAATTTATTGATCTTCATACATTAGCATTTATTTTATTCAAATACCCATTGCAGATTTTAAATTCTTTTTGTTGTCGGATATTTTGAAATGTTTTAAACGTACTAATTAATTCAAGTACTCATTGCAGATTTTATTTTTCTATTGCAAGAGTTATTAATATGATTTGAATTTATTTAATTCAAATACCCATTGCAGAGCTTTTTTGTTTTTATTGCAAGAGTATTTTATATGATTTGAATTTATTTAATTCAAACACCCAGTGCGGATTTCTTTTTCTGTTTAATAACCAATGTTTATGATATGCTTTTAATTTGTCTCATTCAAATACCATTGTAGATGTTTACTGTTTTTATTACAGGAGTTTTTAATATGTTTGGGTTTGCTAGTACTCTCATAATTCATTTTCCATGTTTTAATTAGAAGAACCATTGTTTGGGTTTGTTGGTACTCTCATATTCTTAACACCATTCTTTTTTGGATTGATTTATCTGCAGCCCAAAGTACATTTTTCAATATTTCTTTTCATTTAGAAAATTCTCTTGGCAGGTTGGATAGCCATTTGTCTTGAGTTTGTCTTCATTCTTGGAGTGTTGAGGGTTTTTAATTTAACAAATATAGTGAGTTGGAAGTGGGAAAATTTATTTTGTTTGCATTTATAATTTCTTGTACAGCAGAGTGATCCGGAAGTAACAGTTTCAGATGAGAAATATATATTTTTTGCAATATTTTTCAAATAACTTTGATTGTATTACTATTTTACGATATTTAGAAAAGCTTTGTAAGCATGGCATATCTTTCACTAAACAATAAACAGTCTACATATGCTTTTTGATTTTGAGCTTGAGAGTGTTAGGGCAGAAATACAAATCCATGCTTATTATGATGCCCAAGTGCAAAGCTTAGCTGTTGAGAAATTCTCAACAACCTTTCTACTACACCTAATTGTGGGAGGAACCACCCCAGCAGCGAAAATGTTGAAACCCAATAGTCTCTTTGTCTCATTTTTGTATGTCCAGCAAGAGGATTCACTCTACTCAATTGGGTGTTGGCTACCAAGAATTATTATCTGGCCCAACTGTTGTTAATTGTATTGATGTAGACATTTTTTGCTTTTTTTTAATATGTTTGGGTGTGTTGGTACTCTCATAATTCATTTTCCATGTTTTAATTGGAAAAACCTCGCTTCATGTTCTTATCACCATTGTTTTTGGATTGATTTATCTTCATGGTTCATCCCTAAATACATTTTTCAATATTTCTTTTCATTTAGAGAATTCTCTTTGCAGGTTGGATAGCCATTTGTTTTGAGTTTGTTTTCATTCTTGGAGTGCCAAGGGTTTTATATAGTGAATTGGAAGTGGGAAAATTTATTTTGTTTCAATTTATAATTTCTTGTAGAGCATAGTGATCTGGAATTAAAATTTTCAGATGAGTAATATATATTTTTTGCAATATTTTTCAAATAAATTTGATTGTATTTTGTGGGCATGTCTTCTACTAAACAATAAACAATCTACTTATGCCTTTTGATTTTGAACTTGTGAGGGTTAGTGCAGAAATGCCAATCCATGCTTATTATGATGCCCAAGTGCAAAGCTCAGCATTGAGAAATTCTCAACGACCTGTCTACTACACCTGATTGTGGGAGGAACCACCCCAGCACTGAAAATGATGAAAACTCAATAGTCTCTTTGTCTCATTTCTGTATGTCCAGAAAGAGGATTCACCCTACCCAGTTGGGTGTTGGCTCCAATAATTGTCATCTGGCCCAAGCATTTTTAATTGTATTGATGTACAGGAATTTCTGTAAGGGTTTATTTTTTGTTTGGATCCCCCACGAGATGTTAAAATATGCATAGCAAAATCACTGTGGCTTGGGGGCAAAGTGCTGATTGGTTAACTACAGAGTGTAGAGTTCTATTGTTTCTAGCAGTGGGTAGTTGTTAAAGATAAACTTCATTAAGATTCAAAGCCCTGGATTTGGCTACTTTTATATTAGCAACATTATTATCTGTTACTCTTGTACTTATATTGTATGGTGCTGATATTTGGTTACTCATCTAAGTGTTGCTGATTAATCAAATATAACCTATGGTGGAAAGTTTTATTTCTATAAACATAAGGAACTATGAAAATGGTGTAACAGATATAGCCCCAAAACTATGAGGAAGAGCTTCATTGACAATCCAGATGATTAAGACCAAAAAATGTAAAGAGCAGCTGTCATTGTTCTAATATCCATCAAAATTGAGGGCTTAACCTATAGCAATTGTGAAAGCTATAAAAAAACCTATAGCAATTGTGAAAGCTATAAGAAAACCTATAGCAATTGTGAAAGCTATAAAAAAAGTATCCCATGCAAGCCAATATTATTCATGGAAATATTTGTTTCTCACTACCTCTAAAAACTAACAAAGGTCAACAAATGAACAAAACGGAAAGACAAAAAAACTTGTTTTCAGGGGCCAGCAAAATGCATTTTTTTCTTCACTCACAGTGGTGGAAGTCTGCCATGTTTGCCATGATTATCTTCAGCATTCCTTCCAGTTCTTTTTTGTCCTGCATGTTTGCTTTCAGCTCTTGTTTGTGTCTCCTCCATCTGCAGAGAGGTCTGATCTATTATAAAATTTGTGGTTTTCTCATGGTAAATCATCATATCATCAATCAACTTTTTATCTTCTCCATTGCCAGACGAAACTCTTGACGCCTGATGCCCAAACTAAGTAATAGCCTTCGGCAGGTCCACTTTTGGTTAAGAATCCTTACTCTTAATATTTTTTAATATGTCCATGTACACCTCATCTTCAAACCAGCTACCTGCCATACTGAAGTTGTCATCCACTCTTGTTTTAATTGTTTCAGCTGATGTGGCATATTGTCTGAGCCCATTTTCATTCATGTTTCTGTTCTCTAACAAATGAAGGAATGAGAGATAAGGCATAAGTGGACACAAATAAATTTAATGCAGGTCTTCAAATATACAGAGCCAGAAGCCCTATCCAGCTTGAGGTTGTACCATGCTTAGTGCATAGGGCACTTCAAAGAAATTGATCCTGGTGCATACATCATATTTCTGGAAAATAAACAATTGTGAAGATTATTAGTGTATGAATTTTTTTCAACTTTCTTTTGTTGAATTCCGAAGCTCAAAGATTGCCATACTAGCAGGTGCTTTCTCAAAAGAGAAACACCTGATCTCAGCAGTTCACCATGCAAGTGTTTCCTATCATGGTAAATGGGGCCTTTGGAGTCACATTACGAACTTGTCTCTTCCCTGATTCAGGTGAGTAGTAAATGATCTGCTGCCAATTAAAGAATTGCGTGTGCATACAATTGTATTGATGAGGGTCCAATAACACTATTCAAAACACATTTGAAGGGTTTCAATGAGTGTTAGGAATCTCATGTGGTGGTTTTTGGATTCCAGTTTCTCTTAGCTTCAAACCATAATCATAACTACTTTTTAAAATGTAAAATATAGTAGTGTTTAGACCATAGGTTGAAAACATGACTACCCAAAATTTCGACTTGGGCTTGGGACTTGACAAATAAAATAAATAAATAAATACAGAAAATAAACTTAAATAATTTATGAGATGCACAAAAAATGAATTTGGAGAAACACATAAGTCTGTTTTTAATAGCAGCATTACTTTGAATTGGGATTGACTTGAAAAACCAAAATTATAAGTAGAATTCAATACTTTGGATTTAATCTGGAGACTAAAAACTGCTGAGGGGAAAAATGATGTTTTTTTAATTTAAAAAAAAAAAATGCAAAAAACCAGGGTTTATCAAGGATATGCAATTTTTTTGGTGGTCGAGTCTGCAGAAAAAAATCAAGAAAAACTTGCAAGTTTCAGGTGAGTTTGTCAAGAAAATCTCAAGTTTCTCTGCAGAACTTGGTGTGTGAGTCTCTGGCAAGTTACTTCCCAGGCAGAAAAACCTGAGTTCAGTGAGTTGTTGCTGAGTATGCAATTTATGGTTTGGACCAAACAATTACAACAATCCAATTATTTTTAGTGCTGCCAGAAAATATTGTTTGTGACAATGATTGGAATTTTTTTGCAATGAGTGTTGTAAATTACCACTGATATTTATTCTAACATAAGGATTTGAGGAGCTCAGTAATGCTAAGCTTATTATTTTTGGGCCCCTGTGTATGAATGAAGTAAAATAATGTCAATAATTCTTTGTAAGATTACATCAGTAGGGGATGGCTTTTGCAAATTGACAAGCTAGAAGATCGAAATTGAAGTAAGTCATATTAAAGAAACTTGGAAGCACCTTAAAATATGTTTTCCTTGTACTTTCAAGATGGGTTCACATTTGTAATGCAACAATTTTTGTATGCCATAATTCATACTTCTGTTGATACCCTTGCTTTCAGAATAAAATAGAGCTGAGTACACATGTTATAGTTCCTTGTTAAACTTTTTTTGATAAAACACAATGCAGGTAGCAAGTAAAATTAGTAAATACTGCCAAACATGTAAGGGTTTGTGATATCTCATGTTTTTAATATGTTTCTTGCAGGGTCTTGTTTTCCATCCAATTCATTTTCAGGTAGAGGAGGGTTTTAGCTGCGCCTCTGGAGCTAGTTTTGATCAAGAGCTAGACAGGAAAATTCCTGATGTGATACCCAGCATAAGTGAGGAAACAGGTTCTGTACAGGAAGGAAGTTTTCTTTCAAGGAAATTCTTTGTGGTCAAAAATATCCTGGCTTATTCATTTGGACCCATATTTCCCCCTTATGATGTAAGTTATCTTGAATAACATAATCTGTGGGTCTGCCATGCTTTATATGTAATACAGTAATTATGGTTTTTCATATAATCTTTACTAGAACTAGAAATGCATGGCACATGTCTTCAAGGCCATAGTTACAACACATCTTTGGGAAAAATGTATCTTAGCCTTCAAATACAATGTAAAAATTGATGGAATACTAGAAATAACCTTCAAATATAATAGCATCGAGAGGAAATTTTTTACTAAGTAGCTTAGCTGAAGGAATAGCCAAGAGAGAAACAACTGAAGAATAGCCAATCAAACTAAGTATTTCTGATGTCTCTGTATTTTTGCATGATTTTTTTATTGATCATTCAAGCATGGACTAGGGGTCCACTTCATTTTATATTTAAATATTGAAAAAAGATGAAGAGAATACACAGCTTGCTTCCACCCTTCAGCAGGGGAGTGAAAAAAGAAAAATTGGATTTCATAAATGTCCACCCAAGGACCCATCTTTTATTTAAATGAAGATTCCAAAAAACTTATATCAGTACCTCTGTCGATTACCACTTACATCCTGCATTCCTTTTTAGTATCCATGGTAACTTGATTCTATTCAGAAATACCAATGTCTGCTAGGGTATCTGAACATTGTATTATTTCAATACAGGCAGCGGCATATCTGAACATATAACAAGTTGACAAAACTTTCACTACCATCCCTTCACCAGGTATGTTCATCCTTTGAGCTGCAACTCCACCCAGCCTGCGTACTAAACTTATTGACATTGTTGAAGCATGCCATCCATCCTATTGCGTCTGTTGAAGGTTATGCATTAAATCTCTCTGCTCTGCCACGTTGCGGGGGATGTATTAAGTATCACCTCCTCTTCATGCTCAATGGCATCATTTGCCAAGTAATCTGCTTGCACATCGCCCTCTCTGTAGCAATGTTTAATTTCAAATTTATAAAGGGAATCTAATATGAGCCAGACCCCTATCAGTAAATTGTTTACTTTCTAATTTGGAGAGAACCTCCTCCTTACCGCATTGAGAATCAATATAGAATCCCCTTTGATTTTCATTTCCTTTATTCCGCTTGCTGCACAAACTTGAAGGCCTAGAAGCAATGCTTGGGCTTCTGCCTCATTGTTTGTGCCAATCATTAAGTTCTTAGATGCAGCACATACCATTCTCCTCTTTTCATCTCTAGTGATACAACATGCCCCAGACAATCCTGATTTCCCCTTTGAGGCCCTGTTGAAGTTGAGTTTTAGGCCTCCTTGATATGGGAGAGTCCATCTGATCATTGATCTATCAGCATGAGGGGACTTAATTCCAATAGTCCCATGTATGGGGACAACTTAGGACACTCCAAGCTTTCAATAAATCATGGTCCCAAGAAGTGAAAATTCTGTTCTTCCTTGGTTTCTCAATGACCCAAGCCATAACCATTTCTTCAATTGCAATTTCCAGTTTTGAGAGAAAGATTTCATCTGGAAGAGATTGATTCGAAAAGATCCCTCTATTTCATTCCTTTCGGATGTGCCAAATCGTTATTGAAGGTCTTGCTATTCAAATGCTTGAGAAACACAATTTCTATTGTATTATTGGGCAGCTTTTAAAGAAATCTAGAAGAGTGGTAGGAAATGCCATAGACCAGTCAAGTCTTGCACATAACCATCTCTAGCACTTAATTGCAAAAGGACACTCCATGAACAAATGATTCACATCCCCTTCCATATCTAGGTAGGTAACACATTTGGAGGGGTCAATCATACCTATTCTCTTCATTCTTTCTCCTATCAATAGCCTGTTGTAGAGAGTAGTCTAGGCAAATTCTACTACCTTGGGAAGGCATGCCTTATTCCAGCACTTTATCATTGGCCAATCAGCTAAAGTAATCGACATTGTAGCAACTTTGTATCTGAATTTCACTAAATATTTCCCCTACTTGGAGCAAGGCCATCTTTTTGTGTCCTCTTTGTCTCCAATAAATGCCTTCCTCTTGGGTAGTTTGTTGCTCAAATATTCAACTTAAGATTTGGAATCCCTAGTCCCATAAGCCCCTTCCATTTCCAAATTCCCAACCTGCTCTAAATGTGATAACACATGCAGTCTCTAACCTTGAAGCTTTATACCAAAGAAAGTATTTCTCTTGCTTCCTCCAAATCCCGACAGTCCACCAGTAGAGGAAACTCTTGAAGGGACTTTAGTGTGTCCAGGTACTTTCTTTTATCACTTGGTTTTTGACTTGGTGTATACCCCCCCAAACTATTTTTTTTTTGTTAGTGCTATATTCTATGGTTCTATCTATCTTAAACTTGCTCCCACACTGTCTTTGAGAGTAAAGACCTCCCAAGTTATAGGCAGAGTTTTCTCTTCTGTTTTGATCCTTTCCCCAAAAAACCTTCTTATTTGCTTCTCTAACTAAGCAATTGTTTGCATGGGCATTTTCAAAGAAGATACGAAGTAAATATGGATAGCCACACCTACCAATTTCAGCATTAAGATTCTTCCAACCAACTAGATCCATCTCCCTTTACATGACAACATTTTGGATACTCTAAACTAAGCTAGCCCATGTAGATGATCTAGCGGCTCCTTGAAAAAGAGGTACCTCGAGGTATTTACTTAGGAGTTGACCAATGTTGAATCCCATAATGTTAGGTAATATGCCATTGCACTTGGTTTGTTTTGTTGAAAAATAAGATGTTCAATTTCTCTAAATTGACAACCTGACCCAAGGTTGTGGCATGTCTTCCTAGATTTTCTTTAATTACTTTTGCTTCCTAGCAATAGGGTGTCCCATATAAGATCATTTTGTTTGCAAAGTGTTTGTGTGTTATTGGATTCATTCCTTTAGTCATCTAAATTCCTTGCCATCTTCCTACTATTTCTACCTCTTGGATGGACCTCGCCAAGGCCTCTAACAAAATGACAAACAAAAATGGGGAAATCAGACTGTCTTGCTTTAGGCCTCTAGTGGGATTGAAAAAGCTTGTAGGGCTTCCATTTACAAAAAATGAGAATCTAGTGCTAGATATGTAGTTGATGAAACAGCCCCATTCAATGTTAAAACCAATATTTTCAAGAATCTTTATTAAGAATCTCCAATCAACTTGATTGTAAGCTTAACTTATATCAAGCTTGAGAATCATGTTGCTTGTTCTTGTTGTGGTGATTGAATATATTATTTCATAAGAATAATAATACCATTTGTGATAGCTCTCCTAGGGATGAAATTGCTTTGTTCTTTTGAGATTATTAGCTTAAGTAGCTCCTTTAATTTGTTGGCCATGGATTTCAAAATTATTTTATTTATTGTATTGCATAGAGAGGCCGATAATTTGCAAAAGATGTAAGGTCTAGTTTTTTTGGAATTAGTGCTGTAAATGTGATATTGAAATTCTTGAGCATGTTTTTGAATTTTGTGATTCCTTTGTTGTTGCATAACCATCCTTTCCAATGCCGTTGGAAATCTATTAGGCCTTTGGGCCTTATTAGGATGTAGTTGAGATAAATCCAATTTTATTTCTTCTTATGAGAAAGGCCTCATTAACATTTGGTTTTGTTCTTTAGTAACTAATTGCGGAATGTTTCTAAGCATCAATTCTTGATTCCTTAGATTTGATGCATCTGTTTTGCAAAGGAGATCTTTAGAAAAGTGAGTGGATTTGTGATTGATTTCAATGAGATTTTGTAACATTCTTTCATTCTTGGCTCCTATGAAAGAGATTTTGTTCAATATTCTCCTTGCTTTTGTTGAATTGTAATTTTTTTTGTTTATCTATCCCCCTATTTGAGCCAAGTTTCTCTTAATTTTTGCATCCAGTAAATTACCTTTCTTGCCAAAACTTTAGATTGCTTGGCCAACAATGTTTTCTCTTGTAAAAGGGTTTCTTGATCCATCCTTTAAGCAACGACTTTCCTATAACTTCTAGTTCAGCCTCTACCTTATACTTTTCTTTGAAGATATTCTTAAACACCTTCTAATTCCATTCCTTTATACAACATTTAATATAATTCAGCTTTCTAGGTAGCTTAAACATCTTCAATCCCTTTCTTATTGGGGCCCTTTCCCACCATAATTTTACCAACGAAAGAAAATCTTTCATCCCTAAAGCACCTTTTCTCGAATCTAAATGGACATTTTCAAGGTGGCTTGTCCTCCATGATTTTCATTACAATTGGATAGTGCTCCAATCCTCAGATGGGCATGATCTGAAGTTCTAGTGAATTAGGGGAATTTAGCTAGTTCAAATTGTACAAAATCTTGTCAAGGTGTTCCTTTATGTAACTAAAGCCTATTCTTTGGTTAGTTCATGTGAAGGTTCATTTTTTGGTATTGAATCCACCATGCTTCACAAACTCACCCTGTCATCTCTTCCAATGATTGATCATCTTTGGTGCTCCTTCCGTGCTTAATTTAGATTCTTGAATGAGTACGTTATCTTCTCTTTGTATTTCTACTTGATGCTTTATTGAGCATCCTTTATAGGGGCATTCAAGCCCATAACATTTCATGATAGGATCTTTATTGATCTCTAGAGAGGCATGGCTTCCCCCAAGTCCTCAAAGCATATGTGATTTTTCTTTGCTTTTTGGATTTTGCTTCCTCATTCCATTTGGCATTGTTTGTTTTTTGACCTCTTTTATTACTAGATCGATAATTCACTTTTTCAATTTGTGAAGTGGATGTGAGATGTTTCTTAATTTTGTTGATAAGATTTCGTCCTCAACCTCCAAATATCCATCTTTAGAAGTTGTTAGTTCTTCCTCAATAAGTATTTGTATATTGAGGTTTGGTTCTTGGCCTCTAACAATCAAAGCAAGAAATCCAATTTGCGGTTGTGACCCAAACTTTTCCAATCCCCTTTCCTCAAGAATAACCTCTTCTAGTGAATTGCTATCGGTTGCATGGTCTTCCATTAGAGGCATCTCATTCTTCTCCTACGCTTCTCCCATTCTTGATTGTTCATGGAGTTCATCAATAAGTTTCTTTTTTGTGCAGAATTAGCTTCCTTATATGGAGCCTCATTTTTATTTTCTTCTTTCTTTTCAGCTCGTCTACATGTAGATGAAAGTTGTCCTTCCTTAAGGCAATCTGTGCAACTTACCATGGTCTTTCCAACTCAATTTGCTAGTACCAAGAACCATTCGAGGGTCTCCGTAGGGCTGCTCCAACTCTGGAAACTCACCTGCAAGCAAACTAAAGAAATGTGACAGAATCAACTGAGATCCCTTCGAACTGTTGAAAAACATCCTTATTTCCAGCAAGCCAAACATACCACAAAATATTAAGAGGAAAAAAGCAATCACAACTTAGAAAGGTGTTTAGGCAACAAAACATTACAACTATTACATCCAATAGAATGTCTCACCAACTAATGACATCTTTCTTAGCAATAACAACCTAAGGGGACAAAAAACCATTTCAAAACCAGTTGGGCAAATGAACACTCAAAAGACAGATGAATGAAAAACTTCTAAGTACCACAAACAAAACATTGACTAGATTGAGAAAACTTATAGTCTTTGTTGGCATCTAGCCTGCTGCTTTGTGGTCCTTCTGTGTGGGGTGTTGTGGCTTGTTGTAGTGTTATGACTCTTGGAGTTTCATGTTGTTTTAGGTTGTTGCAGGGTGATTTTCTTGCTTCTTTGTATGGGTTTGGCCCTTCCAGTTCATAGCTCCAGTCAAAAGCATTTTCCATATTAAAAAACAAGCCTCTGATGAATAAGAAGCTATCTAAGAAAGGACTCGTTAGGCTCCAAAACAGAAGACCGGATGAACCTAAATCTACCAGACCAAAACCTCAATAGAATCAGTCAATCTGCAAAATGGAATTGAGCTTGCAAAAGAGATCATTGGAGAAAGATAGCAAACAACAAACATAATTAGAGGAGGTAGCCAAAAGCTTGGAGTCCTCTACACATTCAATATGTTGCCAAGAATCTTCAGCAAACTCCTTTACTAGGATAACTCCCCAAAGCCTTATGGATCAAAGAATAAGCTCTCTTATGGGCTGCAGGTAGGCAATACCCTTCCTTGAGATGCTCCTATGAAAGCAACTCCTCTTTCACTAGATTCTGATTAAATTTTTTTAGTCCTATAGAGAACCAAAGCTTAGTACCCTCTAATAAGAGCAAGAGGTTTTTCATTAAACCTAAGATTACACCAAATGGACATGAAGGCTGCTCCCCTCCTGCACAAGAACCATGCCCCCTTGCAAACTTTCTAGCCAATTCCCAAGCCTTCTAGATTGAGTCAAAAGTGGGTGAGCTACTAGGTCCGACTTTAAAAGAACTAAACAAAATGTCTAAGGAATGAAGACCATTCCAGCCAAATTTCCCCATAAGAGGTCTTGAAGCAATATTATGTAATGGTTAACCAACACCTTCCAAGGCTCCTCACCTATCAAAGCTTTGTTTAATCATTTAACAGCTAGAGAAACCCCTTGCAAAAACAAGTCCCTTAGCTCCATACCACCAATTCCTTTAGGATTACAACACACACTTTACGAGATAGCGTGTCTTTTTTTAGAGGCCTTACCATCCAACCACCAAAAACCTTTGGTAATTTTATTTATGTGATTGACATGAGAGAAGCAAGACAGTCAGGAAGAAGAGTATAAATAGTGTATGAAGACAACAGTTTCTGACACATCTGATATCTGCCTGCCAGGGAGAGGAGATGGCCCTGACATTCAGAAAAATTTTGGGCAACTTTATCCATCATCCAATGCTACATATCCTTAAAAGATGGAAGCATGACAAAGGAAATCCTAACACTATTATTCCTACATGAAATCAACTTCAAATGAAAGCTTAGTATTCTTGTTGAATGTTAAGGTATCGAATTGGTGTTGTATTGTAAAGGAAAACATGACCAATGGCAATGGAAACATTCACAAAATTCAACACATTCAGTTTTACCTTGGAAACTAAGTACCAATCATTGTACTTGTTTGGGTAGGGTTGGGGTTTGGTCCAAAAAAAATTTGGTGTTGGGTTTGTTTTGTGTTCATACAAAAACATATAAAAATCATAAATATATATATGTTAATATTATATCAAATTTAAAAATATCTTGTTTGTTATTGTTGATATTTGTATTTATTTATTTATTAAATATAGATGCTTCAAAGATATAATGAGAAATAATGAGAATTTGGATCAAAATAAAGATCAAACCTGAGAAAAATCATATTTCTTGAATCCTTTTGCAAATTATATCTCAATTTATCTCCTTTTTCAAAAGAAAACGTGGAAACTTGACTAGAAAGAATGCTCAAGGCCTTGTTCCTGGGTGTGTTTGCCTTTAATGAAATATAAATAGGGGCTTTGTTGCGTGTACAAGATATATGTTCCATGGGAAATGAACTTACAGCATAATCTTAGATTTCCCGCTCATTTTGTGCTCTACTAACACATTCTTGAGAGAGACCTCTTTTTCAATATCTAATAGTTTAGAATGAAGAAATTTCTTGATGCTATTTTATTCTTAGCTCAAACATTAGAACCATAAGAAATTAAAAAGGTGTTTTGCAGTATAAGTATTTGTGATTTTCTAGGGCCAGCGTGGCACTCATCCACACAAAAAGCTTAATCTTACCCTGATGGTTCATCCTCATAAACTCTCTGTTGTGTCTCATTTTCTGCAGGTAAAGAGACTTAACAAGGTTGAACTCTTTCAAGGAGTCAGTTGGCACAAGCATAAGCATATTTTAGCATTTATATCAGGTCCCAATCAAGTTACTGTGCATGATTTCGAAGATTCAGGTGAGAACATGAATATTCTGTACTTTCAGAGTAGGCAATTGTGTTCTTCTTTGTTGATTCGTTTCTCCTTGTGCTTTCTTTGATATTTACAGAAGATACTGCTCATTTTTTTATCTTTAATACTTGTGTGTACTGGACTATTTAGTTTGTATGATTTTTAGCATCCGGTCCTATGTCTTGTCTATGTTGACCAGATGGGCAAGGGTCATCTATATTGACCAGTGAGTCTCAAAGAGGAGTTGAGGCAATTGAATGGCGACCAAACAGTGGGACAACATTGTCTGTAGCTTGCAGGTCTGACACTAGATTTAATTGGAAGCAGTGTAATGATAAGGACTTTGTTTTTCTGGGCTTATTATCTTATTGTTAGTTGTTAGTAGAGATTTATGTTTCTTGAAGTTCTTCCAATTTGATGTGATAAATTATGGGTCTCATTTCGTTCCTATAGGGGTGGAATCTGCATTTGGACTGCCTCATTTCCTGGGAGTGTAGCACCTGCAAGGTCAGCAGTTGTTTCTTTCCTTGGAACTACTTCTCGAGGAACTGGTCTAAGGTGGACATTAACAGACTTTCTTAAAAGCCCTGGCAGTGAAATTGTCACCACACTCTCATGGAGTCCCACTGGGAGATATCCTTTTACATGTTTTATGAGAATAAGTTGAATTTCCTTCTAATGTAACAATTGGAACTCCATATAGTTTAGTTCCTATAGGATTGAACTTTTGAGGGATTCCTGTTTTTCAGGGTTTACTGTTAGCATTTTATATTTTATGTAATGCATATGTTTGTAAATTTTGGCATTTTCGATAATTTGTAAAACCATTGTTAATTGATAGATCCATGGAAATATGTTGTGATATGGTTGAGCAGTACCTTGATCTAGAAATAGTTTAAAAGCTGGAAAGATAGTTTGGTTCTTAATAATGATCATATTGTTAGCATCAGCATCTCGAGAGGACTCATCAATTACGATCTGGGATGTTGCTCAAGGTAATAATAAGCAGTTTCTTGTGTATTATCTTCTTTCTTTTAGCAAGTATATCTAATAGTAGCTGCTAGATGTCTACTCCCCATAATTTATTATAATAATATTTCTCTATAATTGGATGCATTAGTAATTATTTCTTTGGAGTTTGAATATGTGTAATACTTTGAAAGATGTCACTCTTGAATAATGATCATATCTTGGATTTTATTTGACTTTTAGATAGGAAAGTTCATCTAGATATAAGTGCAAAAAGTCAGGAGGAAGGACCTTCCATTGAAATGGAACATGGATAAAGAACAAAGTTGGAGACCAAAACTGGAAGGGTGCGTCACTCATTTGTGGCAAGGCTGAGTGTTGGAGAAACCATGACATCATTATCTACCACCACGAGAGGCCAATGTGTGATCTGATGATATCATCAAGAACTTGACTAGATAATGCAAGGAAACAAGGGACTGCTTTTGGAACCTCTCTTAACATCTGATGTTGATGATTAACTAGATGTAGGAAAGTAGCTTGTGATCTGTACTTGCCCCCTCTAACCTATGTGTGGGTTTGGAGGACTAGACGGCCCTTAATGATGAAAGGAAGTAGATTCATTGAGCCTAAAACAGGGGAAAGAGAGAGCGTTGTGGTGCACTAGTGCTAGTATGTGAAGAGGAATACCATCTCATTGACCCATCTCCATTTCATTGTGCTTGGAATGGGTGTATGAGCAAATTTATGTAAGATATTATGGGCAGATTTATGAATGCAGGCAAGTAAAATAAATGATATCATTTTGGAGCAAATAAATGAGGTGAACATTGTGAGTGAAGGTTTTATCATTCAAAAAGAAGAAGTGCATGGAATTATAATATGTAGCATGAAGTAAATAAAGAAGGTTTTTATCAATGGTCATAGCTCTTCAACATGTCTCTTGACTATTTTTTAACTAAATCTTCAATTAATAATATTCATTCACTTCATTCTTCTATATTCCTCTTTATTTACTTCATTCTAAATATTATAATTCCATACACTTCTTCTTTTTGAATGATAAAACCTTCATTCACAATGTTCACCTCATTTATTTGCTCCAAAATGATATATCTATTCTAAGAGATGCATCATTTCACAAGGTTATGAAGATATAAAAGATGATTGCGAGTAGAAGTGAGAAGAGTGAAATGTGAAGATAAATAAGAGGAAGGTGTGTGTGGAATAAATGTAATATCATACAAGCAGATTTGTGAAGAAGGGAAGTGTGTGAGACACAAAGATATATCATTCAAGAATAAGAAGATTTTACGAAGGAGAATATATGCAAAATTGTATATGAATATTTAAGAAAGAGAAAATATGTAGATTTGTGCGTGAAGATTTTGAGGAGAATATAAAAGATCATTTAAGGCTAGTTGTGAATAAGATTTATTCTCAAGGAGACAAGATTCTATTGAAGAGGTTGGTGCCCCATATTGATGAGGTTAGTGCCTCATATCAAAGGGATTGGTGTCTCTTGTTGAGTTGGTGCTTAGTTGTGGGGATTGGGGTCTCCAGTGGGTTGGTGCTCACAAATTGTATAAGAGGGGATTGGTGTCTCTTGTAGGTTGTTGCCTACAAAGATTGTAAAAAAAGATTTTTTATATAAGCAATACTTTGTTGTGGTTTTCTCTTGTAAGGGTTTCCACATAAATTGTGTGTTCTTTTGTTGCATAATTGTTAGATCTTATGTGAATGACATTGTGCAATTGATGTTATTGTGGTTGTTAGTTTAATAAAGTAAAAGATTGTATTCTACTGATTCACCCCCCCCTCTTAGTATAATCGTGTGCTCACTAGTATCTTAAGTTTTAGCACCTTCTAAATGACCTTGAGTGAATGTGACGAAATTTTGGATTGAGAGGTGGGATGGGTGATGTGTCATCATCCCATTTCATCCTCCAAGTTTTTGTTAGGGTGTAGTTAGCTTTCTAGGACACACATAAGAGAAGACACGTGGAAACTCCTTATGAGGAAAACTCTTGAATGTGAGAACACTTGGAAGCTCCTAATGAGGAAAGAGTGTCCAAGGAGTTGGTTCACACATGCGTGAGCAAGAGAATAGGGATGTTCATGAAGATTGAATGTGAAGGGTTATAAGTGTCACCTTCACATTAAAGGATTTAGAGATTGAAATCTCTATGTATTTCGCTTTTGTGAATGTGGGAGGGATTGTTTGATTCATTTTAATCTTTTCTTGTAAATTGGAGAGAGAGGGCTTTTTGGGATTCATATTGAATTTTTCTATCGAGAGAATTAGAGAGGATCTTGAAGAGCTTGGCTTGAGGAGAGGAGTTTTGAAGAGAGGTTGCTTGTTGATTTTCATCCAAACCTTCAACAATTTCCTTGGAAGCTTTGAGAAGTAGGTTTTCATATTTCTTTGATGTAGCTTTGTTCGAATGCTTGAATAGATGAATGTAAATATCAGTTTGGGTGTGTAAATGTGTTTGTATGTTGTTTTCTATATTAATGTGTTTTGAGTTAGTGTTTAGGGTGTATGAGAAAAAAATTTGTTAGTTTGTGTTTCATTTCCACGTGTAAAATGTGCACATGACAGCTCTTGGTATTTAGTTGCCCTTAATTATATCAGCATCTAATCATTCAAATCCATGGTCTTAGTTGATAGATTTTAATGTATGAAGGCTTCACATTAATTATTTCTGAATTTTTGTATTTCCGTTAGCATTCATTTGTTCGAGTTTGGGTAGTCATATCTTGTATTTCACAATTGATTTCAGTCTACAATCAGAAAATTCCATAAAAAATGTCTATTCCCTATGGGTGTCCGATAGGGGAAATGGCATGAAAGATCAAATATTGAGGAACTCCTTGAGATTCAGAGCACATATGAATTCTTGGTTGGCATTGAAGTTTGTGAAGGTTCATCCACATATGAGAAGTCTTTGCGTCATTAAGATGAGGAGCTCACTTGGCAAGAAATTCTTGAGGAATTTCCAAACATTGAAGGTACTTGCAGCAACATGGACTAGAAAGAAAGAAATGAAATAAATTATATTAATGTCAACAGATGACCAAAAGTAGGTCAATGAGACTAGAGGTTATAGTTTTTAATAATAGAATATTCTAGGAAGAGATAACCCTAGAATCAAAACAAAGTACATAAGGAAGAATAGAGCATTGAAACAAATAGTAATGAAGGAAAAACGAGAGCCCAAAAAGCATGTGTTGGTGAAGATTGGAATACCTTATTGAATATTCTTGTTTGCATTTGAAATGGAGGAGTCATTGAAGCTTCCTCTAGAAACTCCCCTAATATCCAAGATTGGTGTAGCTCTTGTAGTAGAAAAGAAAATGGGTAATGTGAGTTTGCTCTTGTGGTTTGGAGGGTGGTTAGTATGTAGTAGATCCATTTCGCCAGAATGGGGGTGAGTCATACCAACGAGAATGAGTAGATAGATGATGCTAAAGGAGAGTAGGTTGAGGAATTTGTGTGGTAATGGTGTGCTAAGAGAAGCATTGCCTACTTGATCATCTATTAGCTCTATTGTATGAAGCATTGGTATCCAAAAGCTATTTTGTGTTGCCTATTGCTTGTGTGGGTTGTTAAAAAGAGGTGATCAATATGGGGACTCTAGAGCCTTTAGAATCCCCCTACAGGGGTTTGCATCAAAGGCTAACATGCTCATGAAGAAAAAGAGCTAGGCATTGCTAGTTTGAATATTTGAAGAAAATAGATAGGCTATTGCCCAAGTCCTTATGGAGGCAGTGAAATCTTCCTTAGATCTCATAAGAAATGGGGCATTTGAAAATGAAGTGTTCCTTAGTCTCCACCTCATGGATAAAGCAAATTCAATAGATCTAGTCTTGACGAAGGATTTGATGATAAGTTTTAACCCATAATTGGTTAGAGCACATTCTCAAATGGCCAGGGGAAACTTCAAGCTTTGGGACCAATGAAACTGGAGATAGTGTGGGTGGTGAATGAAACCATCCACCATTTGTAAGAAATGCTCAACATCGAAAGCCAGCTTGGGGTTGAGCATCTCGTGGGGGAGTCCCAAGTGGTCTGAATATATTGTTTGTAAATCTTCTCTTTGGTAGTTTTACTAAAGACACACTTCATGGGAAGGAGCCAAGGGGCACATCTATGGAGTACATGAAAGGGGGTAGCCTATCAATAGAGATGCCAATGGAAAGAAGAAGCAACTTGGTCTCCAAGTAGTAGAACATCATTCCAATTCTGATTAGGATTATTTTTTTTTTTTAGACAAAGTAGAATAAGTTGTCATTGAGTGAAGTAGAATTAGGCTTGGTTGCTCTTGATGCTTGTTTCTTTGTCTAGACTTGAAAATCTATCTATTTCCCCAAATCCACTTGTTGAACTATTTCCCCAACAATTTTGGTGTTTGGTAGGGACTAGGGAAGTATTGGGGACAAAATGAAGTAATCGTCTTAGGGGAGCAAAGTGCCAGAACTAGATATATCTCATGACTAGAAGTTTAGGCCCCCATGGATCAAAGTTTGTTGATGTAGAAAGTATGCTTGAAGATAGTCCCATGGTATAGTGATTGGGCAACAAATTTGGCTTGGATGATGCATTGAGGAATTGCCCATTTGCGATGGATCATGCACTGCAACATGAGAGTCTGGACCTTCTCGATATGAGCTCATTCAATGGCTACTAAGCTATGCCCCTAAACATTTGAGTCATATAAAATTGCAGGCTTGATTATATATCAAAATGACAATTTTGAGGGGAAGTTTTAGAAGTGGATTTGAAAACATCGATGTTCTAAAACCAAAAGAGAGGCATACCCCTTACAAAGAATTGAGTGAGGTAGATTTCATGCTAAAGGATGCACCAAAAAATTGGATCCCCAAGCATGCATAGGCTGATGCAATCTCTAGAAGTTCCTTCTTGTAGAAAAACTTGAATTTGGAGAGAGAGTGCTTGGAGATATTGAAAATCATGACCTTAGTTTTTGAAGTTCACAGAAACGAGCAAGGGAATTAAATTATCCGTCTAAGCCAAGGGGTGTTATACCACGCTCTTGGGCTTAATTGTGATGAATAGTCTTTGGGCGACCTATCGTGCTCTCCTCTCCTATCCCTACTATGGTTGGTTATTGGAAATGAAACTATAGATTAGATCCAATTAGGTGATGTTATTTATCTTAATTGTTCATTTAATCTTAAGTTCAGTAACGTTTATATGATTAATTTTAGAATACTATTTGTAAAACATTGTTACTTTTGGGAAAAATTAGGCATACTCCAATTAGGGGACATTACACTTGGAGACTTAGATTTGAGTGGGAGGGAAGAAATTTGTGAACCTTAGAGAGTTGTTGATTTTATGAGATCAATGACCCTTGTGTGTTTTATGAAGAAAAGCTCGTGGTCGTCATTGCTCAACATTGTTGATCCTTTATAATCAATGACTTGTGCATCATTTTAAAGCATTTTGAGAGATTGTCAAACAAATGTGGCATCATTGGTTGATTGGTTCTAGTAGTGGAGCATGTGTGGATATTGGTTGGGCATTTATAAAAGCAATCAAAAGAGCTTGTAGGCATATATAAAGGGCACAACTTTGAGAGGCTTAGCACCATTGATCCCAAACTAACATTTACTGCTCCTTTCAAGGTGTTTGTTAGAGCTATTAGAGGTAAGTTGGTGCCATTGGTTGAAAGTGATGACTTAGCAAAAGGGGGGGCACTGTTGTGCAAGTCTTAGAAGGCCTCTGCCAAATATATTTGAGCTACATACTATTAAAGCAAACAAAACCAATGGGAAAGTGAAAAGGCTTGCTAAGATACAAGTTAGGGATTTTGATGCCAATAGATTGATGCATGCACACAAACTCTTTAGTAGTAGTGGTGAGGAGTTAAGAGCATTTAGTTTGCAATGTTTGTAATGTCCCCTTTTAAATGAATTCATTTGGAACCTAAAACTCATTCCCTTCTCTTTTGGTAAGTCAAGATTGGTTAATTTACCCTTTTTGTCCACATCTTTCGAAGTGTTGAGTGTTTTGTTTGAGATCCTATATCTAATCCTTTGTTGGGGTTTTTGACTTCTATCGACATGGATTTCCCTGACTCCTTGATTCCGTGTTGGTGGCATCCATCATGCAACATCCTTGATCCTCGAGCTTTGACATTCCTGCCTTTTTGCTTAGTTCACCTCACCTACCCCTCTGCATGACCTCACCTACCCCTCTGCATGACCTCAGGTCACCATTAATGCAAGTTTGATTGGACGACTTCTCCAAAGGTGATCTTTCTTGCTTGAGAAAACATTATTAATATTTTTTTCAGTGAATTAATAGGTACTTGTAGGGTGAGTGGTGAAATATGATGACATTTCATTTATTGCAGTGGTTGTAGCCTTGCAACCCTTGGATCGTTGCGAATACTAGCTGTTGTTTTGCGCGGGAGCTCTTTTGACTGCAAACCTATTATTTTATCAAAGGGTAGCTATGTTGTTGAGGGATTCAATTAATCTATCATCAAAACCTTAATTTGGATTTGAGGATGAATAACCTTAGACCTAACAAAGTAGAGGACATAAACCCTTTGGTTTACATACCCTAGGAAAAAGCCCTAGGACCCAACAAGGTGACCTCACCTGGTGGTTGGAGGTGACTCCATTGTTACAAATCTAATGTGCTGCGTTGTGTACATTGACAAGTTGCTATTAGTGAATTGTTGGGTAATTTTAGAGTTTTTCACTATTGTTGCAGGCGCAACCATTGTACTTGTTATTGTGACGGCCATTTTGTCTATTCTTTGCATTAAGTCATCCAACCTTATTATTGAGATTGATAGATTTATCAAGATTTCTCCTTGTCTTTTGTTAAAATTTGAGTACCAATAATCTTGTGAATATGTGATTTATCAATATTTTATTATATTTTGGGACAATATCTATAAAATTGAAAGTAAATCCTTAAGGATAAATATTAGGGCTTTAAAATATATTTTTTGGGTTTGTCCATCTTAATTAAAAATGTGAGAACTCTAAATGATATTATTTCATAATAACTGTTAGGATTATTTCAATGGTATTAGAAGAATAGATTTTGCTAACCTGTAGGGTATCTAGATGATTTATGTTTCCTCATGACCAAATATCTTCAATGGGAACAAAGGAAATCATAGGTTGAGGGCCCAAGCATTGAAGATCTAGACACAACAGGAGAAGTTATGGCTGAGGGAGGTAAAGGAAAGAAGAAGAAGATGGATGAAGAAAAGGAAGAATTCTTGAATTTTTTTAGGAATCTTGACCAATGCCAGAGAGAGTCAAATGAATAAATAAGGAAGTTGGTAGAAAAAGATAAGTGCAAGCAATATCTAAAGAAGGGAAAGTCATACAATGGTATCAAGTAACAGAGCAATATGGGACACCTTTTTAAAGTCCTCAAGCGTAATAATTTTATAGGAGGAAGAAGCTGAAACAATCCCCATACCCTCCATGAAGAAGAAGTGGATAGATTAATGGAGAAATACCAAAATCAATCTAAAGTTGGGAGGGCAGCCCTAAATTTTGAAAGATATGTGGACATGGTATGAAAAAATCCCTTCTACAAGAAGGGATTGGGGAACACAAAAATTGGAAAAAAAGGAGTTGAAGAATAAGTTGAACATGCTTTCTGCGCCTACTTTTGATGGAAGTGATAAGATGATAGCAAGTGCTTGGTTATAAATTTTTTCCTCTTTACATTTAGAAAGATGTAATCAAAGTTAGTAGATTGTTGTCATCGAATCATCGGGTAATTTCAGAGTTTTTTGTAGCTGTGGCGGCCATTTTGTTTGTTCTTTGTATTAAGTCATCAAATTTAATGCTCCGACTTTATTATTGAATCCAAGAGATTTTGCAAGATTTCTCTTTTTCTTTTAAAAAAAATTTGAGTACTAATAATCTTGTGAACTTGCAATCTATTGGGATTTTGTTATATTTTGGGATGATATTGATAAAACTAAAATAAAATCCTTAAGGATAAATATTAGGGTTTTAAAAGAATGTTGGTCTTGTTAGAGTTTTAATTTGTACCTTTCAATGCAACACAAAATGGAATAGATGTGTAGTAGAACTGCTCTTCAAATTAGGAGAAGTTCCCTATGAAAAAAAACTAATCTATTATGAACATAATGTACTTGCTATTCACAATCTTTATAGTGGTTTTTTGAGGTGAGACACATTCATGTTGAATATAATTAAAAGTATGTCTTTTTAGATTTGGCCAAGAAAAAGGCTAAGATGCTCTTCAACTTAAGGCAAATGGTTTTTTATATTTTTTGATTGAAAATAAACCCTATGAGTAGACACTTTTATTGTTTAGCTAAAACTAGAGATTGGACGATCCAAGTACACAAGGATTTGATAGGTTTAAACATGAAGACACAAATGCTTTAGTAAATTAATTGAAGGACTCGATACAAAACCATGATTTTCAACTTCAAATAGGCCTGCAATACAAAACTTGGAAATTTGGTAGAAGCAATTTAATGTATTTCTGATGAGCACACAAATATACTGAGAGGGGGCGGGGGGTGAATCAATATATTAATGGAATCTCTACCCTCTCAACTTTTATCAACTTCAAACTCTAAACAATAACAACTATGCAAGAAAATAACAGTATGAACAAGTTGACACCAAGATTTTACGTGGAAACCCTTGAGGGTGAAAACCACAGTACAAAGATTATGTACTTTATAATAAAAATGGATTTACAATGGTGTAGGCTTCAACCTACTAGAGGCACCAACCTCTTACTCAAATATGTAGGCACCAACCTACAAGGGGTAGCAACTCCTTCTTGCAAGGCACCAACCTTGGCTCTATTGACTGAAAAACTTCAAATGTAGATAAGATCTTTCACTAGATCCGCTTCATGCATCAATCTATCTCTCCTTTGTGATATATGTTCTTCTTTTGAACTCACACAAGAGATACTTCTGCAATTTCACTTCAAAACTCTACACTCACCCTTGTAAATCTGGATTGAATCTCCTTTTTATATCGATTTCTTTGTACCAAGAGATGCAACCTTTTATTTTAATAACATGTCTCTTGAAATCTGCCCTTTACTGCATGCCTCTTCAAATTTTAATTACCAGATCACACCTTTTTGTTAATTGCTTTTATTGATAAATCTGAAGCATAAACTTTATCTGAATGAAGCACTTTATTTCATGAAACCGCACCTCCTTCATGCATCTTTTTATTTAATTACTTTAACTAATCTGAATTGTATCACTTCATTTTCAGACGCTTCACTTCATGATAAGAATGATTCATATTACTCTTGACAAACCGTATTAATGAAACTGAAACGAAAATGTTATTTCTCAAAAACTGCGCCATATTACTTCAGAACCAAATCACATCTCCTTGAGAAGTTGTGTCAATTCAGAACTAATCGTTTTTCTTCAAGAGAATAATCACACCTCTTTGTATTACTTCAGTCAATCACCATACCCCTTTTTTAATCATCCTTTTGTCTTTTTAATTGCCTCTTTGCAAAGAGATGTGGCATTTTGATGAGCTGTATTCTTTGCAAATAAATCGTGCCTCTTCAACCATTAACAGTATTAGTTATCTTTTGTTAAGACAAATTAGAGTTATCTCTCATCGTATCTCCCTTCATAATCACTTGTTTAGTAATTTTAGAGATATTGCTTTGCGGCGATTTGATTATACCTTCAATAATATTAATTTCTTCAGAAGTACATTGCTTTCTTTAAATCTGCTCACCGCTGCAACAAAGCATATAAGTCTTCAGATTTAGACTGATCTAGTTGCACTTCATCTTTTAGATTAAATCGATCTCTTCAAGGGTGTCATGTTTTTGCTCAAACTTTGATATACTTCAGTTATATTGATATCATTACTTTCTCTTGATTTGACATCAATGACAATTTGCAACACAACACGTATAACAAAACAATTCAGTAGGATTTTAAAAGCAAGATAGGCTAAATAAATTCTATTGAACGAATAACAAATTTTGGATTAACAACAATGGATATTCAATGAACAATTTCAGGAACAAGAAAGCATGAGAATTATCATTGGGAAACTAAGTGCAAAATAGAACTTATTTATAAAGGTACAAAACATTGCTTGAAATAAAGTAAGAAAGTTAATTGCTACTGTTACTCTAGCAATAATTTGATTGAATGAATGCAAGCTTTATTATAAGATATCTCATCTACTAAAACTGAATTCTAATCCTCACGATCTCAAATTAGATTGGTGGCTTCCTCTAATATATAAGGCATGTCGAACTTTTCGCTCTTTTGAATTGGCTGACTAGCTCAAAATAATTCCACCCTTACATTATTTTTATATTTTTAATCACTAAATATTGATATCTTTCTTTGATGGTCGACTTAGCTTGAATTAGCAAAAGTTAGATATTCAAGCTATCTTTAGAAGGCGGTGGCTAGTTTAGAGTAAAAAAGAAATCATGCCATTTGAAAAGATTATGAATTTCAAGGGGGGCAATTCACTATCACTTCCTTCTCTTCTAAGGTTTAATTTCTATTGGTCAAAATCTCTTATACTTGGATGGTAGAATAACAAATGAAAAATCTCTTTCTAAAGTGCGCCAACGTCCATTGTCAATTCCTTTAGGCATTATTCACATGCTTAGCATCATATATTGCTTAGACAAAAGATGAAAAAACTCTTTAGGAAGTGTCCTCCAATTTCTTAGTTTTTTTTCCAACTTTTGATTGAAGTGGAATCTCTTTGTGTCATCATTAGGATGAAAGTACACTGCCTCTATAATATATTGAAAGAGTCTTCGAGTGATGTCACTATGACAAAAGTGTACTTGAAGTTCATGTAATAATTTGCTAATCTAACCCTTCTTTGCATCTAAGTCTCAGTCACCTTCTATCAAGAACTTAGTAGAATAATGCAATCACGAGCAATTTGTAGAGTTGTTAGTTGGAAGTACTAGACCATGACATGATGCCTTTATGACTTGTTCGTAAACCATTACTACAAATTTGGACTTGACACACAAAGGACAATAAATTGATGACAAACACAAACATTACAAAGTACAAACATCGAGTTTAGATGGTTACGATAAGTCTCATTGATTACTGACATTTTGAATCCCTTCTTAGTCAGATATTTTGTAGGCCGAGTTGGTGGACATTTATTTTCCCCTTGTTTCCTTCTCTCCTCTTCTCTTCTATATATATGTAATATGCTTTTCTCGAGCAAGGAAGATGGAGACTTTTGCAGACCCTTGTTTTTTGAAACCTTATGTGCAAGAGTTCTCTTACTTTGGCTTTCTCATTTGTATGTTAAGAATAGCCTTGGTTTATGTGTATGGAAATTGGTTGATCTTTTGTAGGCATATAATTATGCAAATACAGTTTTCTTGTCTTTTATAATGTTGCAACTGTGTCTATTTGATTCATTTGACTGCTGAATTTTGTGCTTGCAATCTCTAAACAAGTGAAAAGCTCTTGTATTTTGTATCATCACCTTTTAGTCTGTTTTTTGTTTTATATTCTTTGTCCCTTTCCCTTGCCAACATTACGTTAGTGTTAGAATAGATAAGCAACCTTGCCTTTTAATTTAAAAGGTTGTACCACACTTCAAGGCCCCACACTTGTAGGACTTTTCATGTTGATGCTCTCTACTTGATGTTGGTATTAAACATATTTGAGCACCAACATACGTGGTTGCAATATTTGAGTATCGGCACTCCCTTTGGCGCTGGTCATGCTTGCTCTTATACTTTGCTCGAAGCTGTTGGAAATTCTTGTCATTGATGTCAAAGGCATTCGAAGACCAATATTGGAGGTGCAAGAAAATAAAATAAAATATATTTTTGCCAATGGCCGACCCTTAGACTCTAGGCGCCCTCATTAAAATAAATAAAAATTGTAAATTAATTTTTTATGAAGAGGGCCGACCCTCTCAAGTGGTGCGCCTCATTTTTTGGGGTTTATTTTTGAAAATAAAATAAAATAAAATATAGGGGCCGGTCCCTATTGAAGCGCCCAAGGTAGAGATGAAAGGATGCATTTAAAAGGAGTGGCATCAATTTGCAATATATGTGTTGCTTCATAAAGTTGCCTCCCTTGGTGAAAATATTTAAAGTGATTGTGGAGTCCATTTGAAAGCAAGCAATTCATTTAATATCATTTTTATAAGGAGCAGATTTCTAAAGCACATAAGTGCAGATTTTTGAAGATATATGAGCAGATCCATATGAGCTTTATGGCAGAATTTATGAAGGGTCTTTGAAAATTCTAAAGGCAGATTTTGATGAAGCAGTGAGCAGATTTATGAAGGTGAATTAGGGCAGATCTAAGAAGAAGTCTCAAATAAATTATCATATTGTTTATTAGGAGGTTGGTGCCTTCTAACTAAGGAGGTCGGGAGGTTGGTGCCACTCATTAGAAGAGATTGGTGTCTCTTGCTGAGTTGGTGCTCAGTTGTGGGGATTGGTGTCTCCTGTGGGTTGGTGCCTACGAAAGAAACATTGTAAGTGAGTAGGTTGGTGCCTACATGAAGATCTATAGAAGCAATGTTTTTTCGTGGTTTTCTCCCACAAGGGTTTCGATGTAAATCATGTGTTCGCCTTGTTTTCCTTATTGCTAGATCTTGCATGTGCGTTTTTGCTGTGGATGATTACATTGTGAAGTATTACTATTTTGGTTGTTTAAGATTTAAAAAGTAAAGATTGTTGTTATATTGATTCAGCACCCCCCCTCCCCCTCTCAGTATAACTGAGTACTCTTCAGAGGCTTCTCTAGTTGCTTTTTCATCTTGACCTGGATTTATTGGGCCCATTCAATGAACTTAGTTGCCTTGTTCACCTTTGAATCTTGTCCATCTTGTTCTTTTTGCTATCCTAATGCATTATCAAGTGAATTTGAAGGTAGATAACCCAAAGAAGCCTCGAATGGCAACTGATTTGTTGAAGGATGAATTGCTCTATTATATGAGTGTTGGAAGTAGGGCAAAGATTCATCTCAAGTCTTGAGACACTTGCTATTATAACATTGGATGAGCTGTACCAAGGTTCTATTGACCACTTATGGATGGAGGTCATTTGTTTTAGAGAATCCATCTTTTCCCACAAAGCAGACCAAAAATTTACCAATGAACATGTTGCCATTATTTGATTCAATGGATGGACTTAGGATGTCGAATGTGCACTGACACATTAGCAAAAAACATTTTACCTGATTCTTTTCTATTAGTTGTCTTTTTTTCATGGAATTTATACACAGATCTTGCTAAACCTATCCACAATCACAAAAAGGTAGTTATGCCCATGCTTAATTAAAGGTAATTGCCCTGCAAAGTCCATAGAAATGCTTTGCTATGATCTTGTTGATATAGAAGGAAGCACATACGATCTTTCTTTGCTCGTCTTAGATTAACTAGTATAACAGATTTTGCAACCTGTAATAATTTTTCTACTTCTTGTTGCATTTTGGGCCAATATACCTACCTTTGCAAATGAGCCATTGTCTTTCCAACTCCAAAATGAACTATGAATTTGGAGGTAAGCACTTCCCTCATAAGTAGAAGTCTTTGTGCTCTTGGCATACACAATTCTCAACTTTTAGAGTAGCCCATCTTTGAGTGAAAGTTCTCTTTGCTTTTGGCAGGATCTTTTGCTTACAATTATTTGGACTCCCAAAAATCATCTTGGGCATATTCTTCCTCATAGGCTTCTTTCTTGAAAGGCCCAAGTTAAGCCACCATGGCCAAGGTTGAAATTAACCTTGAAATTGGTGGCCTAGAAAGCCTATCCACCAACATTTTTGTGCTTCTCTTTTTGTATTTGATTACTAAATGTAACTGCTGTAAAAGTTCTATCTTTATTGTGTCTTGCTTGTTATAATTTACTTTGAGCTTGCAAGTATTGTAGAGGTTGGTAATTAGTATGCACAATAGTTTCTTTTCCTAAAAAAATAATGTTTCCATTTCTTAATTACTTGAACTGATGCATATTACTCCTTATCATAAATTAGATAACCTCCAACTGCTGAAGTAAAAACTTATGAATGATAACAAACATGCTTACCTTCTTCTTGTAATGAGACAACACCCATTGCATATTTGTGTGCATTAATTTCTACCTTAAAAGGCTGCTGCAAATTAGGAAGAGCAAGCATGGAAGCATGGCTGATTTTGTATTTCAAGTTTCAACAACTCATAAGCTTCTTCACTTACCTTACACCAAGGAAAACTCTTTTCCACGGCTGCAAGTAAATGTAGAAGTATGGCTATATTGATGAGAAGGCTGGTATAAACATCTGCATTTTCCAAACCAATAGCCTTTTAGGCACTCATGATTGAGACATTTATTACCTATGCATGTAACATTATTACAAAAACAGCACACAAAAAGTTAACCAAGATTGCATAAAAATCTATTAAGAAATATGGAGCAAAAGCATCCTTATTTAGGATTACAAATATCGTATCCACAGAGGATAAGGATGACAAATATCTTATCCACAAAGGATAAGGGTGACGACTCAAAGCAAAAGGGTAAATCTTATCCACAGAGGATAAGGATGACAACTCAAAGCAAAAAGGTAAATCTTATCCACAAAGGATAAGGATGACAAATAGCTTATCCACAAAGAATAAGGATGACAACTCATAGGAAAAATATCTAAAGTCAACATGACTTTATTAGAGAAGATTCCTAAAGCCTATCCTAAAAGCTAGTTGACCATTACAAGATAGAACATTACTTTAATACCCTCTCTTAATGGTCATTCTACTAACTACACCAAGTTTATCCTGAAATTTTACAAATTTGTTAGAACTCAAGGACTTGGTAAGAATGTCTACAGTCTGGTCCTCAATTGGACAATACTGCAACATCATTGATCCATCTTCTACAAGTTACCTGATGAAATGACAATGAAGCTCCACATGTTTGGTATGCTCGTGGAAGATTGGATTCTTGGCAAGCTTGAGCTGTTAGTGTTTCTTAGATCAGATCATAAATAGAAAGTACTAAAAATATTGCAACACATAAGAATATAAACATAGCAAGATACCCTAGGAAAACCCTCCTCTTGAGGGAGAAAAACCCAGCAAATAATGAACAAGAGCAGAAATCTGCTGAACAATGGCCAATCAATGAAGTCTCTGATGCAAAAGATACCTTCCTTGAAATCGGACTGCTGCTATAAAAGTGCGAATTCCTTCTCTAGATGCGAACTTGCTTGATGAACTTGAATGAATAATGTTCAATCTCGAAGAATACTAATTGGTAGGTCTGAATAAACAAATCATGTCATAATGTTTATCAAGCAGCCGGAAGGCTATCAAAGCGAAGCGTGTGCAATGGAAGTGCTAAGCTGCTATAACATTGAGTGTGTTTGCATCTTTGCTTCCGTCAAAGAAAGAGCTACCGCGTGTTGCTTCTTATTGGTCCATGTGACTACACCCGTACCAAGATTGAAAACATATCCAGAAGTGGACTTCCTATCATCAACATAACCTGCTCAATCTGAATCTGTGAACCCAACCAGCTTACGATCTTTGCTTCTGCTATACAAAATGCCAAAGTCAAGTATCCCTTTCACATATCTTAGTACCCACTTTGCTGCAACCCAATGATCTGCCTTTTGGGCTGTCATAAAACGGGAAATGTAACTCAGAACATAACTCAAATCAAGTCTAGTGGCTGTAAGATAGATAAGGCTGCCCACTAGTTGTCTGAATGCTGACTCATTGATTACATTTGAGTCGGTTTTGGCTGAAAGCTTCAACCCTTTCTCCATAGGTGTAGAGGAAATTTTGCAATTTGTCATTTTGAACTTGTCTAGCAAATTCCAAGCATATTTAGACCGAGAAATAAAAATACCACCATTTGTTTGCCAAACCTCTACACCTAGGCAATAATGTAGGAGGCCTAAGTCTGTCATGTCAAAAGCCTCACAAATTACATTTGATTTCTTCAACCAAATGTGCCTCACTACTTGTAATGATGATATCATTCACATAAATGACTAGAGGGATGATTTCATTACCTATCCTTTTGATGTATAAATTTGGATCTGAAGGGCTTCGTTGGAATTCTTGTTGATCCAAATACATATCAATCTTTATGTACCATGCCCTAGGTGCTTGCTTTAGGCCATAAAGAGCCTTCTTCAGTTTGCATACCTGATGCTCAATTCTTGCAACTTGAAAACCCAAAGGTTGAGTCATGTAGACTTCTTCCTCTAAGTCACCATTGAGGAAGGCACTCTTTACGCCCATTTGATGGACATTCCAGCCAAGCTGTGCTGCCATGGCTAGAACTAATTGGATGGTGCTCATCTTTGCTGTAGGATCAAAGATTTCCTCATAATCAATATCTTCTCTTTGCGAGAACCCTTTAGCCACAACTGTGCTTTGTACTTGTCAAGTGTACAATTAGCTTTGTACTTGAGTTTGTACACCCATTTGCAACCAATGGGTTTCATCCCTGGCGGAAGATCTGAAAGATCCCAAGTCTTCTTTTTCATAAAATTTTGATGTTCGGTTTCTATGGCCTTTTCCTAGTCAGGTTTATCTTTTGCCTCAACAAACACTTGTGGCTCATACACTCCTTGAATATTGGCCATAAGAGCAAAGTTAACTGTGTTCTACTTTCTCTTGCCTTTGGATGATTGACCTTCGACCATTTATTCATCTCGAACATCACTAATGAGTTTTTCCCACCACTTAGTTCTCTTTGTAGAAACCCTTTCATCCAAATCAGCGTGGTTATCATGACTTGGGCTTCCTATTGTTGTGTCATTTGGATGCTGATCCAGGTTATCAACAATAAAAACTGGGTTTATTTCCTTGTGCACTGAATCCCCCCGTTTAGGTGGAGCTTCCTGAAGTTGAATACCCGAATCCTTAGGAAGAATAGGTTGGTTATCAATAATCTGGCTCTTAGAAGATGTCGGAAAAGGCCCTACTTCCTCATCAATCACAACATCTCTACTGAAAGTCAAGCGGTTATTGTCAACATCAATCAACTTGTAGGCCTTATGATTTTCATTGTACCCTGTAAGCATTAACTTCTTACTCTTAGGATCTAGTTTGGTTCGCTTTTCATCTGGAATTCAAACATATGCAATAGAACGAAAAACCTTGGATGAATAATTGTCGGTTTCCTCCCAGACCATGCTTCCTTTGGGGTCTTATGTTTCATTGCTTGTGTGGGAGACCTATTGAGCAAATAAACTACAGTATATACTACCTCAACCCAAAATTTCTTGGGAACATTCTTGTTCTCCATCATACACTGGGCCATCTCTGTGATAGTACGGTTTTGTCTCTCAACTACTCCATTCTGCTATGGAGTGTAGGGTGTGGTAAATTGTCTTTTGATGAGATGTTCCCCTTAATTTTTTCCCTTGTTTTTCAGTTCACATCAATGCAATCATGCACTTGTTAAGAATTAGCTCCAAATCAAAACACTGTTGAAACAACTCTAACCAAGAATGCGCCCTAAAACCACTTAAGGAGGAGGGGCGGGCATATGGTCAGAGGATCCCTAGGATCTAATAACTTGATAAGAATTGAAATAGAGAGCTAAACTCGACACCAAGAATGTGCATGCAAGATCCTTTTGCAAGGCGAGGTGCTAACATATGGTGGAGTGCTAGTTATAAAACTGAAAATAGCACTTCTTCTGCTGATGCAAGCATCCACAAGCGGTGGGAATACTCCACTTATTTAGTGGGTGTGATTATTACATTTATTTGAAGGCGGCAAGCCAGCCATTTAACCTCATTTCCACTTAAACTGTGGGGGGTATACAATCCACACAACCACTTATTTTTTGTGGGGGGAATACAATAAACTAAATTGCAGCAAAGTAAACAATTGCTGTTAGTACTACTAATTAGCTTACAAACAAATAACATACAGCTGCAAATGAGAATGATATGCTTTCAAAACACACTCAATGGTTAGAGTAACACTTCCTCTAACATTTACAATGCCAAAATGCTATAGAAAGAAACTTAGAACAACATTATAATTATTTCTAACTAATCTGATCAAAAACATGAAATACAAAAAATCAGATCAACAAGGTGAGAATTCACCATAATTGACGTATCTTCTTCAATTCAACTCGGAAAGCTCTCAAACCACAACCAATCAACATCTAAGAGCTAGGCGTCCAACCTCCATTGAGAAAACGAGCCCAAAATAGAGAGAAACAGTTGGCATGATTCCCAAGACAGTCAAGAAGAAAGGTACGGCCTCCAGGAAGGGTCGACCTTCTCTCAAAAATCAGAAACTCAATGATAAAATCTGCAAACTTGCAGAAAGGGGCGCCGTCCATAGTGGAACAACATGGGCAAAACCAAGAACAATAGAAAATTCGATGGCGAAGCTACGAACAAAAAATTGCATCAGCCATGAACAAACCAGCAACTCAATAACAAGTTATACAACAACAACCTGTCAAATAACATCAGAAATAAAGCTTCATCTGCACTCCTGTGTGAAGTACAGTCTCAAAGACCCACTTAGGAAGGCATAGTTTCAAGCCCGAATGATGGATTGCAAAATGCTAAGCTTCCCCTTAGCCAGGTTCCGGATTTCAAACCAGCAGCATAACTTTACTTTCAAATTTCCAAGATAATCAACTCTCCACAAAGCATCAATAGATAAGCTTTAGTTGGGCAAATGAATCAACTGTAACTCCCACAAAGTAAACTCTTCAATTCCTTCATGGGACGCCAAACACCACAAAATGCACTTTTAAATATTTAATATTTAATCTCTTCATTCTCCTCTCCAAGTCGTCCCACTTTAATAAGAAATAAAACATTTAATAAAATACTAAATGTATCCACTTTATGGCCCTAACTTAAAAACAACTTGAAGTCATTAAGCTAGGCGTGGGGTACAACTTCAAAACACAATTTTAACTAAGTATGGAACTTAGTCCAAGGAGGTAATGAAGAGCAATGCTCAAACTGCAACTGATTATTGTTAAAAATAGCAAACTGACATTAGTCAAGCTGAACCAAGCTGATAAAGATGCCACTGCCACAAATGGACTTACTAAAAATAGCAAATGCCAAAAATAGTAAGTTCATTGCAAACACCACAGAAAGCCAAACTGAACAACCACACTGAACTGCAAAAGGTTGAACTGTTGCTAAAATGATATTGTTATAAATTGACTTACCAAAAATAGCAATTGCTATAAATAGTAAGTTTGCAAAACATCAATTGAACAAGACTTACTATAAATAGTAAGTGTTTCCAAATGCCTTTTGAGCACAAATCGGGAAGCCAAGATGACTTACTATAAATAGTAAGTGTCTGGAAAGGTTATCAGATGGAGATGCATGTTACACCATTCTGAAGCTCTTTGAAAACCATAAAACAACCAGAAGCACACTTACAAACTCTTGCATGCAAGCCTTAAAAAATGCATCCGAAACCTCCTATAAAATAGGAAACCCTAATTTTCCATTATGCTTAGCCTACGAGTTTCCGGAAATAGGCTAAAACTTTAAGAAGAGCGTAGAGCTAAATTGGAGACATTATAGTCTGCCCTTCCCAAAATTGCTTGTCCTCAAGCAATGCCGCCACACTCTAAGAAAACAGTTTGATCCTTACTATGCCAAGTAGGATCCCAGGGTCCCAAGTCCATCTCCAAAAAGACCCACCATGCTGATGCTGTGCAACACTGATCACACAATCAAAACCATCATACCAAAACAACACTGTCCTCCTCTGTAACCCTGAAAGATTACATAACATATGACTTGAACTGAAAGACCAAGATGAACAAAATTCAAAACATTGCAACATCTCACATCCCAAAGTCTTTGAGAAGTTAATATCATCAATGCCAATGATCAACATCATTTGGAGCACAAGGAACATTGATCTAAGCAGCTCAAAATTAGTCTCATTAGCAAAACTCCTCAAAGCATCAAATAGAATCACAATTGCAAAGGTGACTCCAACAAGGATATTCGCAAAGAGGGAAACAACCCTTTGCAGATACATAATAGCCTCATCCTCAAAGCTCTTCAAGGATGTCCAATGCCTTCTCTGAAGATCACAAACATATACAAGAAGACACTTGAAATCTTTCAGAGCTCTCTCTCCAAAAATCTCAAAAATACGAACCAAAACAGCCCAAGGTTCGCTGCCCTGAACATGAGTACCAAAGAATGTTTGCAAGTGACTATTGGAAAGAACTCCAACTCTATTCAAAGACTAGTTTGGATCAGTTCGAATCACCATTCTTCCCATTTGAGGCCAAAAATCATCTCTGGAAAGAGATTGTGAAGTGAAAATATGAGCGTACCATTTGCCCATTAAGTCAAAATTGATTGACTCAACATCAGATTTAAGAGAAGTCAGCATGCTGGGAAAGGAACAACAGCTGCAATACTGAAAATCCTCGTCCATTTTGACAATTCTGATCACATTCAAAGTTGGAAACACCCACTCTAACAACTCCATTATAGCAAAGAACCATTCTTTGCTCCCATTTCCTCTCCAAGCCATCAATAGATGATCAAATATAATCATCAATTGGTTGATAAAGAAGGTAGCAGTACCTCTAGCACTGAAATTTTGCCACTTATCACTCCAACATACCTTCTTTTAACACATAACGATCTTCATCAAATCATGTTGAAAATCCCATAATAAGATAAACAACCATGAAAATTTTCTAATACACCAAAACAATTTCTCTTTATGATTCCAAATGTTAGATAGAGCCAAAAATGATATCCAAAATCCTGTGTCCTCTTTAGTGTTCCATGGTAGCCATATCATGAAGGCCTCAACAACAAGAGTACATGAAACAAAAAATGTCTTCAAATCCCATCCTGAGAAGAAATTGGAGTGCACTGAGTTAACACTCAACTCAAAAGATGGATTATTAAACATATAAACTCCTTGAATTGCAACAATTGCCTTCTTTACAATTTCAATTGCATGATCTCTTTCATTAATCCAACATTGATAATCAGAATTTTTAATCTCTAAGGAGTTTTTGATGAAATGCAAATTAAAGAGAGTGGCTCCATCTCTAGCTCCTTCTTGTCTCTCTTTAATCAAACTATATGAACAGTCAACTTTGAATAGGGCTTGCACCTCATCTTCAATGGATATAAAAAATTGACCTTCCCACTCATAAGTACGCAAGGATGGTGAATTGTGAAGAGCACAAAAGATTTACTGAGAGGGGGGGGTAAATCAGTAAATCAATCACAAACTTTTATTTTCCTTAATCTTTTCAAACTTTTTACAATCAATTTTAGATATGAACCAATTTCCCCAAATTGATACAACTTTATTGAAGTACTATTTTTAAAGTAGGCACCAACCTACAATTTTACACCAAGATGATTTAGTAGAATGTAGCCTACAAGGAACACCTAGACCTTTACAAATTTAGTAGACACCTGCCTACAAGGAGCACCAACCCCTAATGCAAGGTACCAATCCTTGACTTGATGGAAGTGAGACTGCCTTCAATCTGATCTGCACAAACCCAACTCTCCAATCTGCTCTATGTGATAAATAATATCACCTTCAGCCCACACAAGGAGATGGAAATCTGACTGAACTGCTCTCTTACTCACACAACCACACTTTAGACTGATTTTGAATTCATGTATATATATCTTGATCAATCCTTGCAACTTTCAATGAAAGGTTGCACCATTTAGAATCTGCACTTGCACCCTTTAAAGACTTGCACCTTTTCAAAACTCAGATTGCATTTCTTTTATGATTAACGTTTTGTTTCTGAATCTGTGTTAAGACAAATCGCACCCCTTGCAAAAATCTGAACTTTATTTTAATCAAATCATGCCCTTAAATAGAGTCGCACCATTTCACATTTGATTTGTTTTGAAGAAAACAAATCTTATTCTTTGTCTTTAATCAAATCATATCTTTAAACAGAGTCGCACCATTTACTTGGACAAACATAGCCATTCAAGAATAGTCGTGTCTTTGATTTGTATTGAAGAAACAAATCGCACCATTTAGTCGTGTCTTTTAGTTAGCGACTATTTAATGTGTCTTTAAGTTTTGATGTTTTTAAACACAGATTGCTTAGTTAATATTTGATTTTCTGTACCAATCGATACTTCATACTATTCTTCTCTTTCACATTTTTGATGTCTCCTTAGTCTCTGTTTTCATGTTTTGAGTCTTTCACAGATTGACGTCTCTTTAACACGTTTTTCAGAATCGAGTCCTTCACATTCGATGCTTTGTTCCATTATACTCAGCAATCTTCTCCCAGCCTTGATGATTCTTATCTTTCTTTCCATCTTTAGTCGACTTCCATACTATCCATAATAACTTGTGTATTGTGGCGGATGACGTGAAGATTGTAGGTGGACGATTCTTTTGAACGCATAATTACTTTCTTCTGAGCAGAGATAACAAGACTTCATCATGTCTTCCTTCAACCGGTTTATACGATGACCAAGGCAATATCTTGAAATATTATTGGAACACATACACAGGATAAGCCCGATATTATTAACAATGTCATTACTTCAAAGAGCGGAGTTTGTAAAATATATATCCGATGCCTTCACCCAATGCGAATACACCAAGTATTGAAGACACGTAATTGTTCCTTGATTAATATCAATAATAACTGTTTTGGCAATAGCTTGATAATATCTTTAATGCTGGCGTATCAATATAACCATTGTATATATATCTTCAATTTCTATTTATTTGCTATGGCGGCTAGCTTCAGGATACGACAACTCTCATCGGCGGTGCCTCACTTTAATAATTTCATCATAGCGACTGCGATAGTCATAAAGGGTATGTGGTAAGGATGGATCGCATAATCTGTTTGGCCCGATATTCTTTAGTCTTAGAATGATGGCCAAAATAATCGAACTCCTTTTGCATCTCATGAAAAAATTCTTTCATCCATTAACAGTCTTTCTATCATTTCTATCAATCTACCTTTGACATCAATGACGTAATTCTAACAATCTCTTATACATCAATGACAACATTTCCAACAAACTGCTGGTAGGCTGCATATCAAAATCAAAACTTCGTTTCTTGTCTTTGCTGCCCTCATAGCTGCTTCAAAACTCCTGTCCTTCACCACCCATCAACTGACAATGAAGAGGATCAGATTTTACCAATTCTTCAAGCCTTTGTTTACAATTAGTTTCATGAATTGGAAAATCAGATTTGTGTTTGAGATCCTCTTTAATCTTTTCATTAGCAAGGGCCTTTTGGTCTTCTAAAATTGCTTCCACCTCACTGATACTTTGATCATATATTTTAGCAACCCCCAACTTGATCATTGAGTGTAATGGTTCCCCCAAATATATATTTTTTTTAAGTACCCAATTGCTGTATGAAGGTTCAATGTTTGTGTTTTATCTTGATTTGTTTGTTTGAACTTCCCACATGCCATTCATGATACAATAATGCAAAATGGAATATAACAATTTGCAAGAAAGCATACAAATAACTCATTAAATAGTAGCATTCAATACTTCAACAAATTATTGATATTTCAAGAGCAGATTATAGACATATAAAGCAGAGTTTTAAAGTGATTTCAGACTTGGGAATTGAGGCATAACAACATCATATCAAACTCCACAAAGCCCACGCACAACAAGAAGTGTGACTCTTAATTCCCTTCGATCCCCAACCTCATATATCTCTGAATCTCGGTGGTACTGTAGCAATTTCACTATTCATGGGTACTGTAGCAAAACACTATTCATGGGTACTGTAGCGAAATCACTATTCACGGCTACTGTAGCAATAGGTACCAACTTCTGATCTGCACTTCAAACCCTTGTAAAAACTCTATGCAAACTCGCCAATGAAGTCCACTATGTTTCGTGGATGAAAACACCCCATAATCCTCCTGACTGTGTCTTCCAACAACAAAGGGAATGTTGGCAAAGAGGGATTTCATCCTTGTAGCCCAATAAATCAGATTTCCGAGAAATCCAACAGCATAACATTACTCATATCCAAGCATACTTAAAAAACCTCTCACAGCCTCTATTTATCCATTTTTCCAAGAAGCTAATCCAACTCACAAGCAATGTGGGATAATACAAATCACTTTTATTTTAATATTATAATCTCCTCATTAAGTTGCCCATGTACTTTTTTAAAGAAAGGGGACATTTAATACTTTTAACACTTAACTTTATAGTCCCACTGAAGTTATTAAATAATGATAAAGTTAAATATTTTAATTTAATTTTATAACTTAAATTTATCGTTAAATAATAAATATGTTGGATTAGAAGTAAATTGCTTAGGCCAAACATCCCTCAGATACCTTTTGTGTCCTGGTTAGCCTATGGGACCATGAGAAAATAGGCTAACAACACATATATCCATGACTGGCTAAATGGGGGACATTACATTGAGTCATTATGGGGCTTTTCCGTGCAAGCTTCTTTGTCAAAGACATTTTCTCCTCTCATGGCTATCACGTAGCTTGCATTGAAATCAGAATTTTGTACTATATTGGGATCAAATGGAAATTTATCCCATAAAGGTTCCTTGACAACCTTAGATACCTTCACACCTGGATCCCAAATGTTGAAAGGCTGATTTATATGATAAAAAATATAGTTCTCTTCATGCCGCTCTTGGAGTGTTGCCTCTTTGAACAAGACACCTCCCGACACACCCAAACTGATATCTTCATAAATATCTCTTCCCAAGAGCTTAGTTTGATGATCAAACTCAAAACCTTCTAAATCTCCATTGTTACAATGAAGTAAGAAATCATTGCTGTTAGCTGATTTGAAGATTATATTCTTCTTACCTTCAATAAGCTCTTCATGTGTAGGTACATTGCTTATTTCTTCATTATTTGTCACAAGCAAACCAAGGAAGTCTTCTTGATTACTTGTCATAGACTCCTCATGTATATTTAAAACTGATGTTGCCTCATTGCACTCATCCTTAGCATGTGCAAACAAATGCATATCAATAGGTGCATCATGGGAATCCGCCATAGAATCATTGAGAAACAACATTTTATTCCCGTCTTCTACATTAATGATCACCCCATTTATCTGCCCTGTCTTCTTCAAGTGTGGCTCCAATTTTCCCTCACATTGATTGAACAAACCTCTGATCAATAAACCAGCAGTAGAGGAATTCTTCCTTTCTTGTTCATGAATGTTTAGCAGGATAGATAGGACGAAATTTGGAATGTCATCCAGCTCTTTGATAATCAAAACTAAAATGTTTCTCATTGCTGCAACTACATCCTCCTCTTGTTCACTCCAAGTTGAAATGAAGAGGTAATGGATCAAATAATATATTCGATCTTGCATACCCAATTCAACCAACAACTTACTTGTTTTGAGTTCTGAAAAGATCTTTAGTATAGCAACTCTTCTGGAATACTGATTGCTATTAGTTTCATCGAGATCTTGAAATATTTCTATGAACATATGAAGAACTCTTTCCATAGTTTTATCATCATAGGGCACCAAGGGTGCCCAAATTCTCATCACTTCACTGAGGCATGAAGTAACCAATAGATTGATCTTATCATCCAGATGCCTCAACCAATAAGGACATTTCAAGAAAGTCATTGCAGGCGCCAATGCTGTTTTAATTATCCCTGAAGGTGACTGCTTCACCTGGTTTAAACATTGTTCCAATGTAAGAAGTATTCTCACTTCTTCTTCCCTTGTCTGACATTCATTAATGAGCCTTGCACATGCAAAGTGTAAAGATCTTGCCAATCTTTCTCTTCATCTAAAGCCATAGCTAAAACTGGCAAGACAAGGTTTCATAAAACCTCTGAAAAGGTGTCAACTCCAAAAACTTCTGAAGCTGAAACTAAACTTTGTTATGCTTTCTAATGTAGTATTGGTCTTCTTTGACTCTCATCTGATAACATGAAGCGCTGAAACTCACAGGATGGCAGGAAAACAGGCTTTGATACCACTAAAATGTTCCCCTTAATTTTTTCCCTTGTTTTTCATTTCACATCAATGCAATCATGCACCCATTAAGAACTAGCTCCAAATCAAAACACTGCTGAAACAACTCTAACCAAGAATGCGCCCCAAAACCACTTAAGGAGGAGGGGCGGGCATATGGTCTGAGAATCCCTAGGATCTAATAACTTGATAACAATTGAAATAGAGAGCTAAACTCGACACCAAGAATGTGCACGCAAGATCTTTTTGCAAGGCGAGGTGCTAACATATGGTGGAGTGGTAGTTATAAAACTGAAAATAACACTTCTTTTGCTGATGCGGATATCCACAAGCGGTGGGAATACTCCACTTATTTAGTGGGTGTGCCGTGTGATTATTACACTTATTTGAAGGCAGCAAGCCAGCCATTTAACCTCACTTCCACTTAAATTGTGGGGGGTATACAATCCACACAACCACTTATTTTTTGTGGGGGGAATACAATAAACTAATTTGTAGCAAAGTAAACAATTGCTGTTAGTACTACTAATCAGCTTACAAACAAATAACATACAGTTGCAAATGAGAATGATATGCTTCCAAAAAACACTCAATGGTTAGAGTAACACTTCCTCTAACATTTACAATGCCAAAATGATTTAGAAAGAAACTTAGAATAACATTATAACAATTTTTAACTAATCTGATCAGAAACATGAAATACAGAAAATCAGATTAGCAAGGTGAGAATTCACCATAATTGACGTATCTTCTTCAATTCAACTCGAAAAGCTCTCAAACCATAGCCAATCAACAGCTAAGAGCTAGGTGTCCAACCTCTATTGAGAAAACGAGCCCAAAACAAAGAGAAACAGTTGGCACGATTCCCAAGACAGTCAAGAAGAAAGGTACGGCCTCTAGGAAGGGTCGAGCTTCTCTCAAAAATCAGAAACTCAATGATAAAATCTGCAAACTTGCAGGAAGGGGCGCCCTCCACAGTGGAACAGCATGGGCCAGTACCCAAAACGATAGAAAATTCGATGGCGAAGCTACGAATAGAAATTCGCTTCAGCCATGAACAAGCCAACAACTCAATAACAGGTTATACAGCAGTAACCTGTCAAATAACATTAGAAATAAAACTCTATCTGCACTCCTGTGTGAAGTACAGTCTCAAAGACCCACCTAGGAAGCCATAGTTTCAGGCCTAAAGGATGGATTGCAAAATGCTAAGTTTCGCCTTAGCCAGGTTCTAGATTTCAAACTAGCAGCATAACTTTACTTTCAAATTTCCAAGATAATCAGCTCTCCACAAAGCATCAATATATAAGCTTTAGTTGGGCAAATGAGTCAATTGTAACTCCTACAAAGAAAACTCTTCAATTCCTTCATGAGACACCAAACACCACAAAATGCACTTTTAAATATTTAATATTTAAACTCTTCATTCTCCTCTCCAAGTCGTCCCACTTTAATAAGAAATAATTAAATGTATCCACTTTATGGCCCCAACTTAAAAACAACTTGAAGTCATTAAGCTAGGCATGGGGTACAACTTCAAAACACAATTTTAACTAAGTATGGAACTTAGTCCAAGGAGGTAACCAAGAGCAATGCTCAAATTGCAACTGATTACTGCTAAAAATAGCAAACTGACATTAGTGATTACCACTATGTCCTCTTCTTCCATTTTTCGACCAATGGTTGACAACTAATCCTTGATTCCTTAATCTAGAGTAAATGCTCTTGCAAGGACATTTTCTCATCCATTGTGATCGAAAAAAGCATACTCTTCAGAAAGAAGGCCCCCCTACCTTTGTTTTTAGTTTCATGAAGGTCATGCAGATGCTTCCAAATCTCAGTTGAAGTTGTCCTTGTTTGGACTTCAGGAAGCATGGCAATGGTCAAAGATAATTTGATCAACATGACCAATTCTCTTTCACGTTCATCAAACTTGTCTTGGTCTTTACATGCAACCATTAGCCGGGTAACCAAGGACGATCTTTTGGAGGCATCGGTATTTGAAGATTGTTAGCATGCGTTGTTTCTAGGTGTTGTAATTCGTGCTAGTAAAACGCTGGCTGCCTTCCAACATGATGTTGGGTAATGAAGCCATCCCTCCCGCAATTCAAAATCACGGAAAACGAAGAAGCTTGTTGTTGTTAGAAAAACCACTGAAATGTTTGGGAAAAAAATTGCAAAATCCGAGCAACAAAGTAAAGAACCCACAATTTTATAAAAAATGGGCAAAAATTATGGAAAAATCTGCAAAAAATTCTGGAAAAAAATCTGCAAAAAATTCTGAAAAAATTATAATTTTTCTAAAAAATCATCTAAAGATGGGTCTTAAAACCTTGTGTAATTTTTAATTGTTAAAAACCCACAAATTTTTAGAAAAGATCTGCCAAAAAATTACAGAAAATAAACCCACAATCTTTTTTTTGAAAAAAAATCGTCAAAAACCTTTGTACAAATCTGTACAGCTTCCTTTGGCACGTTCTTCTGTGTCTCTTTCGTGCAATTTGTGACTGCCACAGTCCTTAAAATTCACGTGCTCACCAATCTCGAGAATTTACAAAACCCAAGTTCTGGTACCATATTACAGAAAACAACACACAAAAAGTTAACCAAGATTGCATAAAAATCTATTAAGAAATAAGGAGCAAAAGCATCCTTATATAGGATTACAAATATCTTATCCATAGAGGGTAAGGATGACAAATATCTTATCCACAAAGGATAAGGATGACAAGTCATAAAGCAAAAAGGTAAATTTTATCCATAGAGGATAAGGATGACAACTCATAGGAAAAATATCTAAAGTCAACATGACTTTATTAAAGAAGATTCCTAAAGCCTATCCTGAAAGCTAATTGACCATTGCAAGATAAAACATTACTTAAATAAACATCATACTTCCATTTCATGATATTCTCATTCATTGTAGAGGTTTGGATGGGCATGCACGATATTTGGAAAAGGTATCAAAAGTGGATACTATGGAGATCCAAGTCTTTTTGGAATGGTGTACTTTGATAAGTATTGTTGAAATTGCCGAGATCCATGAGTCAAAATCTTTGCCGTGTGACTTGCGTGCAACTTGTGCGTTGTGTCAAATGTGTGATTTTTTCCCAGAAACTTAGCAAGTCTTGAACTCAGACCTGTGAACCTTTATTGGATACTTGGCTACTTGAAAATAAGACAATTCTGTTCTATAAAATATCAAATCTTTTCATTTTTCATTCATTTGGTTGTTTTTTGTCATTTTGTCTTTATAAGGTGCATTCTTAGTGATTTTAATTGATTGTTGGATGATTGGGAGTGTAATTTGAAAGGATCCAATTTATTCTTGGTTGTTTAAAAGTGATAAAATTATGAAAATGACATGCCTTTGTGGCTTTGGAGGCCTTAAATTGGGCTTGATGATGGGGGTGCTTCCCATTGACCTTTTGGGGGCTGCTGAAGGGGGCATTGCCCCATGATCTTGTCAGCTGTAGCTGCCTCCGGACCTTGGCTTTGAGTTTGAAAAGCTATACATAAATTTTTTTGTGGGTTGCACAAGAAGTAAAAAAAGAGTTTTTTCCCTTTATTTGATTTTTTCCTCTATTTTTATACTTTTGGTTTGCTAGGTCAATCTCAATTTAAGTAATGCTACAATGATCATTGTAGACTTATGTGTTTTGTGAACTCATTCTTTGTGCTTCTCATACATTTTTTTGGGTGTAATTTTTTTTTGTGCAGAGTTTCCAAGTCTTAAGTCCAAGTCAAAGTTCTGGGCTGCTGAGTCCATGCCAAATCTGAGTTTTCCAACCATGCTGAGAAGTATGAAGGAAGTAAGAGGACTACTTGGCACAAGATGCTAATGTGGGGAATTCATAATGGGATATTTTAGTATTGTCTGTCCCCTTTCCATTTCATCACAGGAAAGTCCTTTCAAGTGGAGTGATTAAGCAAATGATAGCATTTGAACAACTAAAGTTTGCCATAAGCTATGTGTCAGTTCTAGTCACCACGAATTACAAGAACCTTTATAGTTGGTTTCAATGTGGTTGGACAAGTGATTGGATGTTAAGAGAATTTATCATCATGTTTATTTAATTTGAGTCCAAGATGGCAGGATAAACCTGGTGCAGTATTCAAGGAAAATTCTATTCTTGAGATATGACAGGGTTGGTTTTGGAAAAAAACTATTTTAGATATAATTTGATTTCTAGGATGCCATTGTGTTTTTTTGGAAGCTTATTTAGAAAACTTGTAGGCAATGGCTTATGTAGTAGGTATAATTTCCATCTTCTCGTTATGTTAAAACACATTAAATTCATAATCAAACTAATTGACTTTTCTTTAATCTCTTATATAATGGACCTTTTGAATACAAAACATTATGCTGTCATTTAGTTGATGGATTTGCTCAGGACTCTACTTTTGTACTCATCATGCATCCTAGTTTTGAAAATGTTTATATAATTTGGTTCTATAAATCAAGTAAAACAAATTTTAGCTGGTCTTATCTTCTAGTTTTTTAAGTTCCCATTGATTGTATAAATGATACCTAATTATGCTAAGTTGGAAGCTTTCCAGGTGTTGGAACGCCCCTTCGTCGAGGATTAGGAGGAGTATCATTGCTAAAGTGGTCCCCTACAGGGGACTATTTGTTCTCTGCAAAGCCGTATGCACCTTTGTTTTTAACACTTGCCAAGGATGACAAATATAACTTTTCTCAAGCATTGGAATTATTTCTTTTTAAGATCAGAAATAATATTTGTGTTGTGGATGGTATTGCTATTTTTCTCAAAGCTCTTTGACTCTCTCTTTGCCAGCAATTAACTTACATGTCCAAATTCCATCTGACAGCAATGGAACATTTTACCTATGGGAAACAAACACATGGACTTCAGAGCCATGGTCATCTTCTGGTGGTTCTGTCATTGTAAGCAATCTTTTTAAATATGCATGCACAGGGTCTTACTCTTAAAGGATGAGCATCTTGACTGAATGTAGATTTGTACACTAATGATTGTTTGTTACAGGTTCTTTTATTGAATAGAGAATTGAATTACCTATTTCGGTCATTTGTGGCCATTAATAAAGCTTTTAATTGTGCGTTTCTATTAACAAGCTGAGTTTATCAAAAAGTATTGTGTCCCTTATGCACTCAATATTTGGTGTAGCATCCTCAATGTGATGTTGCCTATAGCACAATCTTAGAACCTTTTTACTATTGTAACTGAGTCCAATAACTGTCATTCCTTTGCTACAATAATGTGCAGACATGTGCCTGTAGATGTTCTATATTTAGGAGAAATTTCTTTCGAACAACTTATCTGATAGTTATCTGAAAAGATTTCTGACTTTATGAAATATTGGAAAATTTCTATAACAGAGTGCAACATGGGGTCCTGATGGCCGTATGCTCTTTATGGCCTTTTCTGAATCCACAACATTGGGATCACTACACTTTTCTGGAAGACCTCCTTCACTGGGTAAATGCATGAGTTTTGGAACATGAAATTGTATCTATGTTGGTTGTATGCACTTTTTTAGTCTTGTGCTGTGAATTTCCTTTTTATTCAAAATATTTTATGGAGTAACTTTATCCTGAGCCAATGCATTTTAATCTGCTATTTGAAAATTTATGCAAATTTTGAATTAAAAAAAATGAACGTTAATCAGTTTATGAGTGGATTCTAGTTTTAATATGCAGATGTAGTAGTATAACTATGCACATATTTAGGTAACGATTGGATTCAATTTTTTCTGTGCAGCTTTAGTACTATGTGTATGAACATTTCTGCAAATAGTTGTCCATATTGCAAGAATTACATAAATGATGACAAGTTAACATTGAAAATAAACATTTAGTAGCACAAACATGGGTAAATACCTGCTATACCAAGTTCTAGGGACGAGTATGGTGGGGAATGAGGGAATGTGTTTCCTGTACAGCAGCGGACTTGAGATATTTTTTTAGAGGATGTCAATTAGAAAATAGAGGAAATTTAAAAACATAGGAAATTTCAATTATTCATATGTAAGGCATTCATGAAATACCTATATTGCCCCAAGTTTTCTGGACAGGGATGGCAGGGAACAGGGGAATGCATTTTGGAGTCCCCAATTTTTTGGGCCATTTTTGGGGACAGCAGGGGACGGCAAAGGGGACGACTATATAAAAAAGAGGGAAAATTTAAAATAAATAGGGAAATTCTAAATATTCATATGATAACATTGATGAAGCATTCATATATACATTATAGAATCTTAATACATAACATTTGTGTTAAATTGAGAGCTCACATGAGAGTTCTTAAAGATAGTTGTCTAAGTTGTCAGTTTTGGTCTCCACTCCCAGACCCTCTCATTGTATTCAAGTTTCTTATGTGACAAGAGATCTCAATAACTAGTGGAGGTTGGGTGTGGAGACCCCAATGGGGTTGAGGGGCACAAACCTTCATGACTCACTATTTTCACAATTTTAAATTTTTGTAAAGCATTGGATTTTTTTTAAAAGGTTACTTTTTTATGGGGATGGCTAGTCGTCCCTAGGACAGGTGGGGATGTTTGTGACGTCCCTTGATCGTCTTAGGGATGGCCAGCTGTCCCATCTAATTGTTTGGGACGTCCCCAAGTTTTCGGGACATCCCTTGCATTTTTTCCCAATTTGTGGATGGCCTGGGGATGTCCCCTAGGCATCCTCACGTCCTTGAAATGTCTTGGAAACGAGGACGCCCTAAAAAATGATGGGGATGCCTCCCCAGGTTTGCTTGTGAAATACATTATAGAACCATATTATGAAACATTAGAGCTGAATTGAGAATTCAGGAGTCGACATATAAGTTAACAAACTATCAACATCTAATTGTTTCAATTTGAGTTTTCATCACTAATGTGCATATACATAATACAACAAAATGGAAAGGCCGAATGACTACAAGTACCAAATGACAAAATGCAGAAATCTAGGATCTACTTCTACTCTGCCTTTGTCTCATTCTCACCTAAATCAAAATCCGTCTTTGCATATGTTTCACTGCTAATATCAAGGGTCGTCTCATCTAATGGAACACCTATCAATCACTACTATGTTTCCATCAATCGATGTGGTGTCCTTGAGATCAATATCCCATCGTAAAGTTGGAGATTGTTGATACTCAAGAGTCTATTGATCCTAAAGTCTTAAGGCATTATGTGTTGAAACCAATTTCTTCACTTGTTGAAAGGTAAGCATATTTTTCTTGATAAGAGTGGATGGAGTTTTGTGTTGACCAAGTCCTTTTGCAGCAAAATAATAACTTGTGAAAGGAGGTGAATGGAAAGCATCCTCAACTCTAGTGTACTTGCCATGCAATGTCCAACATCTAGTAGAGTTGGATTGAGTTAACATAGTTCTATCTGTCATTGCCTTTGTTTGGCTGAATGTTGGATCATGAAGATTAACAAAAGCAAGTCATTGTGTTTGAAGTAAAATTGCTGCTCAACTAAGTACATCTTTTGAAGGGCCTTCACTAACTGTTCTTTCAAATCTTCATCATTAGGGGGCATTTGTATGGTAAAATTGCTTGGATCAATGCATCCATGCCACTTTCAGGCTTGTTGCACCTGATCATTGCCACCTTCAGTGTCGTACAACTTTGATTTGTGGATTTTCAATCAATTTTATCTGCTTCAATATCAATCATATCACTTAAATGTTTAAGGGTTTCACTATTTGTTGCTGTTACGCAAGTATTTTGCTATTTACATTTGCTGTCACATATATATTAGCATTTATTGTTTAGATCTGCTATCATAATTAATTATGTTTGATGTATGAGAGTTTCTTATATTTATTGCTGCTATTAAATACTGCTGATTAGCATTTGATTATTGGAGTTTGGCATCTATATTCAATATTCCATATTTATTTCAGTTTGCACAAATCAGAAAATACAAAAGATATTTTCTCAAAATTTCCAGCTAAGGATATTACAGAGTGTGGTATGGGGAATGCACAACACAACAGTTTTTAAATCTAGTCAATTGTTTTGTTTTTTCACTTTTATAGATGGGGGATAGGTACGTTTCTAGGGTGTTTTTGGGACATTTCTTGGCAAATTTGAGGGTTAGGGGATGGTGAGGAGACATTTTTGAGGCATCTCTGCACCCTTGGAATGTCCTTGGTATGAGGATGCTTGCAAAATGGTAGGGGATTTGTCCTTATGTACCCTTGGTAAACACATAATATTTAGCTGGAAGAAACCAACCAATGGAAAACACTAGCAAGTGTGCTGTACATCAAATCCACTATAACTAATGAATCCAAGGTTACAAGGCAATGACATACAACCAACAACCGACCAAGTTATGCATCCCATAATTTCCATTTTTCGCCTTCTTACCTACTATGCTTCGAAATTTTGAACTCAAACTCTAGATGACTCTTAAGCTGCCATCCAAGACCCTCTTTTAACCAAACATATTGAAAACCTTCTCGCAACAAGATTCAAATCACAAACCAACTCAACAACTAGTATACTATTTGTCATAACTTCAAATTTGGTCCTTTTGTTTTAATTTGTCTTATTGAGGATAGGTTAGAACATGTCTGGATATGCTAGTGTTTTGTTGATGAGTTTAGTCATAGCCACACCTATCTTTATTTTGTTGTTTTTGGGATAATTTTGGTTTTGCATGATCCCATATGTGAGCATTGTGTGTTTGATAAACATAATTGAGTTAATTCTTGTGGGAAGTATTAATGCTAAGAGATGTTTAGAATTTATTCATTTGTATGTGTTTGGTCTAGTGGATGTTCATTCTATGGCATCTTGTTATTATGTTTCATTTATCGATGACTACTTAAAGTTTGATTTATTTTTGAAGCATAAATATGGAGTTTTATCGAAGTTTAAAGATTTTAAAGCTCTTGTTGAGAAGCATTCAAATAGGAATATATTATCGAGTTTAGATAATTGAGGTTAATATTGCTCAAAAGAATTTGATAATTCTGTGGAGCTTGACTATCTTTCCTTTTGCTGCCTCAACTTTTGATTGGACTTTTGAGAGCATCAATATAAATTTTTGGTTTTTCTTCATTTATCTTCTTTGATGGCTCTTTGGAAACTTGGTGTTCTTTTGCTTCATATCCAAGACCTGTCTTTATGAGTGGTGACCTTTGCTCATTTATGATATTGTTCAAGATCGTGGTGCTCTTTTCAAACTTTAGGCTTCTATTTAACTTAGCGGTTGTCTTTTCTAGCTCTTTTCTCAAAGAGACGATTTCAGACTCCAACCTTTGACAATTTTCTTCCTTTTCCTTCAATTGGATTCTAACCTCCTCTTCAATCCTTTTAGCTTCATCAATTTTAAATTTTAGATCAACGATCATTCTTTCAGAGTCTTCAAGACTTTGTGATAACTTTACTTTGGATTCATTGTCTTCTTGAAGTTGTACCTTTTGTTTCAAGTTCTTTGAAATATCCCAAGCTAATTTTTCATGCAAAGTTTTTTCAATTCCATGACTTCATGTGCATAGGCATTTAGTCAAATAGTTTGTTTGTAACCTGATATTCTGATTTGCGGTTGTAAACACAAAACTCCCAACTCAATAAACACAAAGTATTGCAGTTTTGGCAATAATCAAATGCATTCATTTATTCTTCATAATGCTAAATGAATATTACAGATTTAAAATATGGTTCCAGAATTACAGACAAAAAATATATTAAATAATTTCTGACCTTTTTTCCCTTATTCCCACTGCAAATTTCTAAAGGTGCGGCTCCTTTAAGTATCTTTCTCTTTCTCGAATTGCCTTGCGCTAAACCATACGCCACTCAATAATTGTTACAACTTCATTGTGGTAGATATAAATTGTACCGACTCCCTATCGTAGATGGTGCTGACCACAACCACGTCGGAATACAAGGGAAATCGTAAGTTCTGTTTGGAACATTGACTTTTCCTTATGGTGGCGACGCTATTCCTTCTTTACCATCACATTCCTTCAACATTTGAGCAAGGATTATTTGGGGTCGTGGGCCCTCTAAAGGTACAACAACAACCTATATCAGTACGGTGCCCTTATTGAGGTGTATGGGCTGAGAATTAAGCTGCGGCTCTTATAAAGGTTGCGCTTAGCTTGCCAGCTAGCCAACTATCAAATGCAAGTCGACCTCTAATAAACCTTATTTCTTCTCTGCAAAAAACTCCATAGAAATACCTGAAATTTGTCTTAAAATAAGACTTCACAAATTTCCCAAATCTTCAATCGCTAAAACTGATGCAAGAAGTCTGAAAGTCTTCTTCAACAACTACCTAGGGTAGAATCTTGCGCTACCGAAACCAACATCCCTTAGGTTTTTGTCCAAGGGGTTTGTGTTCTCCAAACTCTTTCCAATTTCATCAAATTATCAAGCATGCAAAAAAGAGCTTCCAAAACATTTTTGTATCCAACTCCGAAAACACTAGAATGACCTTTCAAATTCCCATACTTTTAATATTGAATTTAAACCCAAGAAATAAAGAGACTATTAATCTTCATTAAATATTCCACCAAAGTCACTTTATGAAACTTATTAAATCAATTAAATAATATTACCCATAAAATATGCTTTGTCAGATAATATTAAATAATTAAATTAAAATATTCTCGTTCCTTGACATTGGCCTATGGGAATAAGATAGGATAATTGGTCACTCCGGATTACTCCTTGGAAGGGGACATTACATTCTTCTTTCCGAGTTTCTTAATTTCATCTAGGGTGCAAATAGGTTCTTCCAAATCAATTTCCCCATCTAATTCATCATTCTCTTCTCCTTTTGTTTCCTTTTCTACCTTTTCACCATTTTTCAGGATGTCATCTTTTGTCTCTATAGCCATGGTGAATGAACTTTCTTCAGATGAGCTGCTTTCTTGTAAACATTCTTCTTTTTCTCAAATTTGCCATGCTTGTGGCCCTTTTTGTGTTTGCTATTGTTGTTCATCTTATGCTCTTCCTCATCATCATTACTTTTACTTTCATAAGGACATTTAGCAGCAAAATTTCCTACTTTTCCACAATTGAAACATTTAAACGACAACTTATCTTTATAGTTGCTGGATCCATTCTTTAGCTTCCGCACGAAATGGGCTTCCTCTTCATCTGAGTCATCATTGGAACTTTCACTTGGCTTGGGTTCTTTGTTTTTCAATTTCTTTGAGGCTTTGAAGGCTGCCTCTCTTTTGGACGTCTTCTCCTTTTCGGTCCTCATCCCATAAGCAAGGAGGATTCCATGTAGCTCATCCATAGTTAACTTATCCGAATCTTCCATTTCTTCTATTGCAGAAACTTTAGCATCTATTCTTAAGGGTAGAGACCTTAATACCTTTTGCACCACCATTGAGTCTTCTAGTTTTCACCAAGACCCTTCATGGTACATGGTATTCACGATCTCATCCATGCGAAGCAGATAGGCGGCAATATTTCATTCGTCCTTCATCTTTGAGTCTCAAATTGCCTCCTATGGGTTTGAAACTTGGGCTTCTTAACCTTGTCATCCCCTTCATAGGTCTTTTGTAGTTTGTCCCACATATCTTTCACCGATGTGCAATGCATAACTTTGACAAATTCTGATTCAGATAGTCCACATAGAATTGCATTCATGTCTTTGGCATTATTTTTGCTTGCTTTCTTTCCCACCAAATCCGTTGGTGGAGATGATGGTGCAGTATAACCATCCACAACCGATTGTCAAATATCAAATCCAAGTGCCATTAAGTAGGTTTGCATTCTTAGGCTCCAAAAGGCATAATTTGTCTCATCAAACAATGGAGCCCTGTTAGGGCATAATCCTTCTTGGCAAGCCATGTATGCTCTTAAGATCTTTCTTCTAGCAATTAAGCTATACTATGAAGGAACCAATTCTAATACCGATTGAAGAGCACAAGCTTATTCAGAGAGACGAGGGGGCGGGGGGGGGAAGGGTAGGGTGAATCAGTAGAATTTTTTTTCTTTCAATTTTCAAATTAACAACCACAATCACTTTAAAAGCACAATATAAATAAGAACACAAGAGGAACACAAGATTTACATGGAAACCCTTATGAGAGAATATCATGGAAAAATATTGCTTTATATAAAAAATCTCTTACAAATTTTGTAGGCAACAACCTAGTGGAGACACCAATCCCCAATACTTGAGCACCAACTCAATATGAGACACCAATCTCCTTTAATAAGAGGCACCAGCCTCTCCAATATGAGGCACAAACCTCTTGATAAATGATGTATTTGTTCTCCTTAATAATTTTCCTTCCAACATCTGCCTTTAATGATCTATAATTTTTTGCTCCTTAAATATGCTTGTGCTTGTGTGATATCTCTTTTATTTCCACACACATCTTCTCCATACTCCACACACCTTTTTTTTAATTTTTATATCTTTATGAAGGAGGGCGACTTCTTGAAAAGATATGTCATTCACAAAGGGAGGCAACTCTATACTTTATATGCAACCTCTCAAAACATGGGGGCTCCTTATAAGGGGTCGGCCTCTTTAGATAATATTAATTTTGTTTTTTTTAATTTCTTTTAACACCAACTTGGGCGCGAAAATGGGGGTCGGCCTGTTGACGTGTGTTTCATTCTATTCTCTCTTGATCAAAGTATTCTGCATGCTAAGATTGTGTGAAAGTTCATGCGTTCAACTCCAAGGTTCCTTTAACGCGAATAGACTCAGTTGGCTAATGTGAATATGCTGGGTATTCAAGGGGACTTACGTAATCGTTCAACTCTGTGAAGCAGTTAAGACATGAATGATTTGACAATATTGCTCTGACTCCTAAATTAACCGGGAAATACTGAAATCAAAGGGATAGGGATAGGAATTCTACAATTTACTTCTAAAAGGGTGGAATGTGAGGATTAGCTTCAACAATCTTCAAACCAAACTTTGTTTCGCCTCCCCGTCGGACAACTTTGACAAAGTAGGTGCAATCTTCAAAGGATAAATAAGATATTCAAATTATGATTCAACATGTGCACCCCATCACAACGATGCAAATGAACACATACAAATCACAATCGAAGTTAGGTTCCGAAATTCTAGTTGACCACGCAGGGCGGACTTACTGTTAGCAAGCCCGCTAGTGGTATGGATAAAGGAAGACTTGTCCAGACTCAACACAACATTCCACAATTAACGACTACTTGCATGAATTAAAAGTCTATTTTACTCTATCTATCTTGAATCGGAAAGATGAAATGGCCTTGCTAGCTACTCATAACAAAAGAAGAAATCACCAAGCAATGAAACTCTTTGTATTATGAAAAGTGTTCACAACAACCGTTTACAAAACCTTCAGAGGAAAGTTTTCTTCCCTCAATCTACGTGAACTTCTAAGCTAAAAGCTAAATGCCTTCTATTCTCTAGCTCAACTCTATCTCTGATTCAATTCTAATTCTCCTTTTTTACAAATGAGGGGGGATGCCCCTTTTATAATAGGCCCAGTCCAGTGGACGGTTCAGATCTGATTACAATAAAGGGCTCAGATTGAGCCACCCATGCCCTAATTAGGGTTTCTGCCCTAAAAACCGCCACTGAGAGGAGTGGGGCAATGAATGCGCTGCAGATTCTCCACTCCTCGTTACGAACCACTAACTGCCATCAATGCACGTCGTCACCCTCCAGAAGGTCATCATCCAGAAGGGTGTTTCCCTTCTCCTTCTCGCTGGCTGCAAATCTGATGAATTTGTCCAGTACTGCCTCAATTTCTTGATCCGAAATGGGAGGAATGTGGTCCAACTGAAACTCCAAAACTGCAACTGTTTGCCCATGCCGGGCACATGATTTCTTCCAGGCAACAAGGGCGTCCTGGGTGTTCTGTATGATACTGGAGAATGTGGCTGTGTTCTCGAAATCATCCTGTGTGAAGGTCTTCACCTCAGAGAAGAATGGCGTCAATCTGTTCTTCAATCCATCTGCAGTTACCTCTTCAGAAGTCAACCTCCTGGCAAAGATTGCCTCCAATGTGTTGAGGATTCCATCTAAGATGTTCGTCATGGCCTTTCTGACCCTGACAGAATCTGCCTGTGATGCATCGTAGAATCCCCGGCTTGTGACTACTGAAGAATACCATCTGGCGAAGTCGTATCTATCCCCCTGCTAGATAACACCTCCCTCAACCAAAGTGTGTTGAGGTATGCTCATCAAAGCCCCTAAACGGAGAACAACTCTCGTCTGATAGATGCGAGCTTCACCCCAAGCATGGTTAGCTGCCTCAACCCTAGCCATAATATCGGAAGCTTGCCCATAGGCATGTGCAAGATCTTCCATGAACCTTCTTGTTTCTGTATGCACACTGGCAACCCACTTGTCTGCCTGCTGTGCCATTCTCTTCAAATCTTCTAACCCACTGATTGACTCCCTGGAAAACTCAGCTGAAAGCTCAATTGCCGGATTTTCTTGCCCACAAGGACGGGACAAGTGCTGCACGTAGCCAATCAGTGTCTTGTGCTCTACCTTCAACCTTTTGTATTTGTCCTCCACGTAGGACAATCTGTCCTTGAGTGCTCGATAGGAATTATCGCACTCCTCTACCACTTGTGCTCCAGTAGGGCGGCCTAGTTCCATGGTTGTCACAACATAGTTCTTAGGAACGGCCTTGTCTCTATCGCATTCTACCCGAGGCATTGCCATATGCAAGGTTCGGGATCCATCCTCATTTGTTGAGATCTTGGAAAACTTCTTAGCCTTTTTCTTTGCTGGAGGTGCACTGATCCTCTGTAACAACTCCTCCATTTCGGCTGCGGGATCGGTCTCATCTACAGGATCACGCCTCATCCTATCCCTTAGCCATTCTGGCACCTCCTGCCACATGTCTGATATAATAAAAGGCTGTTCCACCTCGGCCTCTACCTCGTGAACCTCTCCTCTGCCATCGTTCTGACGAGGCTCACCGTCATCAATAGGCTCAGTGTCTCCTGAGCTCTGGGCATCCTGATCTGAAGTAGCATCACCCTCAAGAGCTGCCTCAATTTCCTGCTGAAACTGAGTATCAGTGGCCGTCCCCTCATCTGTCTCTTGTTGATTTGCTTGTGGGTTACCTTCTCGGGGCATGTTGATGCTCTAGCCCACTGATTCTCTACGAGGTGGCTGACTCTCCACTCGCACCGTCTGCTCTACATCCAATCTCTCCCTCTGATCAACAAACGACACCTCCTGTAAGCTTGGAGAATGTGCCCGAGATGGCGTATGCATGGACTCCTCAACTACCACAGGCTCAGGTCGAACTGGCTCCTTTCCTCTAGGCTCTGGAGTTGGATTACTCCGTCTCCTCTGATTAGCTACCGGTAATCTGCTGTCTCCCATCAAATTGTACGTGAGGGGAATTGACTTTCCCTTAAGTTGGCTGACATGCCTCTCTATCCAACTCCGTGTAAATGTCAAGACTGGGATACAAAGTGTATCCAAGTTAGTGATCTCTGGCTCAGACCAATTTGGGAGTGGTAGAGGCGTATCTCTTATTGTCTCGTAGTCAGCCTGTACAGCGTTTATGTCTTCCTCAATCTGATCTGGTACTGGGATAATTTCACACTCCCTGACCATCACCAATGGTATCCGAGAGAACATTCTCTTTCTAACTTCGATCTCATCCACTACACTTGCCCAAAAGTCTTCGATCTGCACCTTGTGCCTGAACTCTTCTGTCAATATCCACCTGATGTTTTTGTGGGGATCGTAGTAATGCCTGCTGGTGTGATAGGAAAGGTGGAAGAATTGGAGCTCTGCTTCTACCTCTCTTGCTGCTTGCAGCGATGGGCAGATTTCATCTGAATTCCCCATGGTAATTGGGAATCCAAGTCCACCTTTCTTCTTCTTCTTCTGAATCTTATCATAGGCAATCGGTTGCCTAGATACTTCCAGCATCACTATCCTGTTTGTGGGATACCGAGGCAACTTGTATGGATAGGAGGAAAATCCTTGCAGCCTTATGTAGGTGAATTTTGGAAATTGGATAAACCAACATCCGAATTTCTCAATCATTTCTTGTGCCTCCCGTGATAATCTGTGATGGGTTCTTTGCTGTAGGGTCCTCGTTATGTGCATAGTAAAGGCATCATTGACCCTCTTGTAATTAGTCGTGCTTGTCAAATGCAACTGTGGACAAGCCTCATATATTTTAAACTGATGGGAACCGCAACCGATTGGTTCCTTGTAAGAGATCCCTTGTATCTCGTCATGCGAGCCAGCATATAGACAAGGTAGGAGCCCATGTAAAATGTCTTCGTTCTCCTCACGCCACGAAGCTGCTCATGTATGCTATCACTGATCATCAGTGCCCAATCCATGTAATCTTTTCCCTCTAACACCAAGTTGACAAAATAGAACATCCAAGGTTCAAAGATGAACGCTTGGGGGCATCCTCCAACTCTGCTTAACATCATGATCAGATCACCAAACTCCTGCCTCAAATCCTCCGAGACTATCTGCTTGGGCAATTTTGTGTGAGTCGGCTTGGGTTTAATCATCCACCTAGTATTTATCAAATCAACACACCGGTCTGTGGTGGATGAGTACATCTTTCCAGCTCTTTCTTTTGTCTTGTAGATCATCTTCTCATGGACTGGAATCCCGAATGCCTCTCCGATTGCTTCAGGTGTCAGGTTGGCCGGCACCTTGCCATCTGGCGCAGTGACTGTCCTCTGCTCTGCATTGTAGTGGTGGGCGCATTCCATGATGAGTTCCGGGCACCGAATAGCTGGCGGAAAGTTGGCAGCTGCATACAGTCCACTTCTGACAATACTGTGCGAAGTCACTGATGGGTGATGGCCTCCAGTCCCCATTATCCTTCTTCTGAATGCCTCCAGGTTGAATGAGCCTAAGTTCGTGTCAGCTAGCCTGCCGAGCTTTGATGAAAATTTTGACTCTGGCAAGAATGACTTGCCCAATTTCTTGATCAACGCTTGTCTGGACTCAGTGTGGTTGTTTTTGCTTGCAGCTCTTCTGCTTGATTCAGCCATTCTGCAAAAAAGGCAAGATAGTTAGACGCCAAGATTTTAATAAAATAAAATAATCACCGTTGAGGGTGCCAGCAGACTTTTAAATAAAAAGGCTGCAACACTTCTGCCGTTTCCAACTGCAAACCTCAATTTTCTTGTTCACTTCAGCTGTGAAATTTCTGTATTTGTAGCAGCTCTTGAGACCTTTCTCCAACTCGTATTTCTCTTCTAGAAGAAACGTACTTTCAGCAACTTGCAGGTGTCTTCACAAATTCAAACTTTCAGCAAATGCAGCCTTTTTTAACTTCAGATTTCTCAACAAATTCAAACTTAACCTCGTTTATTTCAGCAGTTGAATGAAACTTCTTCACTAAGTCGCACCTTCTCAGCAACTGCAGCCTCTGGCAACTAGGAAATTCGCACTTCTCAGCAACTGCAGTCTCAGCAAGCTAAGTCGCACCTCCTTCAGCAACTTCAACTTCTGCAAATTCGTACTTAGCAACCTCCAGCTCTCTCACAATTTTGAACTCTTCAGCAACTTCAAACTCTTTAGAAATTCGTACTTTTCACTTTAGCTACTTTTTGCACTTAGCAACTGGTGAGAGGAATGAAGAGGATTTCAAAATCTTATAGCCAGGTTGAATTCCTGCAGAGACTATTCTTAGCAAATTTTCGAATTCGTTTTCCCTCTCTTTTCCAGTTGTAACACTTGTCATCTGAGGCATCAGAATCTCAAACTTCTAGAATTATGATTTCATCATCTCTGCACAGGCCTGCCTTATTGCATTTGACTTTTTTAAAAATATTAAATCACTCACTCCATTGAACAAATTCGAATTGTTCAGCTAAGTCATTTGATCTCGCCTTCGCTTTGGCAAAATTATCCAGTTCAAACCTCTGGCGAAATTCTTCTCGTTCATTTGTTTGCCTTAGAGAAATTCCTCAAATTTGCCTTAGAAAATTTATTTAAAATAGGCATTGGGCAAAATATCCATCGAAACGATGTGGACATGGCATGGAGTAAGCTTGAATCACCTCTGAATTGCAAATGTTTAATACCCAGAAGAGAAATCTTTCTAGAATCCATCGTTTTCATGTGTATCCGGACGAAGGGGTACTTTTAATTTTTATTATTTAAAAATAATAAAAATGGCTAATGTTTATTTCTTCCCCTTCGGATGTCTTTCACTCCTGCAATTTCAATCTTCTCTGCCTTGGCAAATTTTCTTGATTTTTCCCTAAAGAATTTTCCCTTTGAAGGTTTTTGTAACTCTGGAAATTCTAGCATCACCTGTAGGCGTATTACCCATTTTCTCCTTTTTAGAAAATGCCTTAGGAAATATTATTATTTTTTTAAAATTTAAATTTCACCATCTACCCTCTGAAGGGCATATTTAGCATGTCATTCTTCCATTCCATTCCTTAGGCAATTCTACGCCTAGACTCTCCTCTCATACTTAGCAATTTTTTTATTCTTCAAGTCCCCACACACTAGGCGCATTTCACATGGTGAGGAGGAAAAATATTAATCCTTAGTCTTTTAAAATCGCACCACCCTTAGCATTTCTTTCCCCCTTGGCGCATGATGACCCTTCACCTTCCTTGAGCGCATTTCACGTAGTGGACTTCCTTACTTTGGTGCTTTCACATTCACCACTCAACGTTTCAACTTTCACCTTCTACCTTTTACCTTAGGCGCATATGCCATAGAGAGGAGGAACTTGAGGGCGCAAATGAGGGTGTCATGAGGAATTCCCATGCCTAGGGTGACTCTTCACCTCCCTCTGGCGCATTTTGACTTGTAGACTTTCATGTTGAGTGCATTTCACCTTTGCAAGGGAGAGCGCCATCTTCTTGTGACCCTTCAGCTTCCTTGGGCGCATATAGCTCGTGTTGACTTCCATGTTGGGCGCATTTCATACATGCAAAGGAAAGCGCCTCTATCTAGTGACCCTTCATCTCCCTTAGGTGCATTTGCTAGTGTGAGAGGGAAACTTCTTTGTTTTAGGTGCATATAGGGGTGTGAGGAGGAAAATACTATGCCCATGGTGACTCTTCACCTTCCCTAGGCACATTTGGGGGGATGAGGAGGAAACTTCATGCCTTAGAAGAATTTCTATGCCTCTGCCATGTGGGCGCATTTGACCTCTGTTCAGGAAATCTTGTACTTGGAGATTTTCATGCCCTTTTTATCTTCTTGGCGCATATCATGTGTTTCTATGCCAGTTGCCTCTTATGAATTTCCAATGCCCTTTATGCCCTGGCTTTCAATTTTTAGTAAACCCGGAGAAGTTAGGGTTTCTCTGTATTTCACCCTGTTCTGAGCTGTGCTTGCACTGATTTTGCCATCCTGCTTTCCGTCTGCCCATACTGGTGTGCTATTTTTAGTAAACCCTAAATTTGATCAGTCCATGTATCTCCGTTTGCTTTGAAATTTGTTCCAGTTGCTTTTGATGCTATGAGGACTTGTTCACACTTTTCTTTGGCAATGATGTGCTATTTATAGCCACCTGCCATTTATAGTAAGTTTCAAAGTTGCCTGTCTTCAGTAGCTCCGTTCGACCTGAAACTTGCTATGTCTGATCCTGATAACTTGAGCACTTTGTTCATACCAACTTCCGGCGCAGACCTGCTATTTATAGCTGTGTCCTGACTTACTAAAAATAGTAAGTCCTTCGATTTTGCTCAAAATTTGCCAGTAGGTAGCTTGAAGGATGCTGATCATGGTGGCGTGCCTTGCTTTGACATCTCTGCATTTTACTTCATCTATTATTAGACATAGCATGGGAAACCCTAATCTGACTTGCATGCGCTCCCGACTGCTCCTGATTGCCTTGATTTCTACTGTTTGTCGTTCTGCTCGCTGGAATGAAGTGTTAGGTAGCTGTCGGACTGAAGCTGCTATTTATAGTAAGTGTCTAGAAAGTGGTCCATCGGATGTCGGACGAGTTTGTATGTCACAGTGCTCGTGGGATCTCAAAAAACCCAGAAAAACCCAGAAAACTGGTCAATGTTTCGGCACTGGCTAAAAATAGTAAGTCTCTTAGAATCGACTCATTCCGTTCGCATGTTATATCACTGCGAAGCTCTCGCAAAACCCACATGGAATATCCGGACATGCATTGAAAATTCCTGCATGCAAACCCTAAAAATAGCCTCAGAAGGCTGAACTCTGAAAGTCCTCGACTTGATTTGCATGTTATACCGTTGCGAAGGTCTTGAAAAACCCAGATCCATTCTCCAGTCATTCACCGAAGAATTGTATGCTTAAACCCTGAAAATAGCCTCTGAAGGCTGAACTGCTAAAAATAGCCAGTTGTCTGAATTCGTTCAAATTTCGCGTGTAGGCACTCTGAAGCTGCCTGATTGTGCTGAAGTCATTAGAATCCCGAAATCCTAAGGAATAAGTCTCAAATTAAGTATTTACTAAAAATAGTAAGTGGTCAGATTTTAGTAGGATTTCAGTGGGACTCTGCTTTGAGCTTCCTGAATGTGTTGCTGCACTTGGATTTCACCTTGATAATCTCAGTTTGACCCAAAACAAGCCTAAAGGATGGGAACCCTAATTTCGTAGACTTGGTCATTATTTCAATCTAGGTCAAAAGACGGGACATCCCCGGAAGGACGAAAGATCAGAGATAGAGGGACGCAAAGCCAAAAGACCAGAATGGAGCAAAAAAATAGGGGGTCCCCATCTTGGATGGGGTGATGTGTGAAAAGGTCACAACACGGCCCTATGAATAAAATAAATTTATTTTCAAGAGATATGGGTGGCATTATTGAGAGGGGTCAGCCCAATTTATGGAATAGAGATAGAGGGACGCAAAGCCAAAAGACCAGAATGGAGCAAAAAAATAGGGGGTCCCCATCTTGGATGGGGTGATGTGTGAAAAGGTCACAACACGGCCCTATGAATAAAATAAATTTATTTTCAAGAGATATGGGTGGCATTATTGAGAGGGGTCAGCCCAATTTATGGAATAATTTAATTTAATTTTTAAACTCCATGTAGATGGCGCTGAATTGAGAAGACTTAAAGATTGTTTTAATGCTGCCTTGTGTAGATAAAACTGCCTTGGAATGATTGGTCCAAAAGGTCACAACAAAATGATAGACAAATGATTCCCAAGCAAGGCAATTTCAAGCATGAAAGCAAAGAAACTCCTGATCCTTTGCAAAGGGATAATCTACATTTCCAAGACACTGCATTGTGGTGTGAAAGCTATTGTTTACCACATGATCCAATCAATTGTGCAATTTTAGTATCAACAAGAAAAATTGAACAATTCCTTATTGAGGATGAGCTTGATTAGTTGGATATTTTTGAGTATAATTCCCAAGAGGAAGATATTGAATATCTTGAATATGAGGTAGCTGACCAAATCCTGCAATATGATCATGGTGCAAATCCAAGTCAGTATGAGCTACCCTATTATGATTTTGAGCACTTAAGAGAACTACTGAGATAGGAATACAAAGGGACTACAGCAGCTCAAGCAATAAGAGCCCTTATAGATGCAGTAGTAAGGCATGTTAGGAATGGATATCAACTATGAAATAGGCAAGCAACTATGAGAGATAAGGTTGCCAATATGCCAATTAGGGTTGATGTAAATGCTAACAAAGGAAAACAAAAGGTAGGCAAGTAGACTAAGAATGACACCACTACAAGAAAGATGGTGGAGAAAAGAAAAAATGTAATACAACAAGTATTCAAGAACACACTCATGCCCAATCCTCATGACCATGTAATACCCTCAAGCATTGTAGTTATTCTAGAAGGGATGGATCCAAACAACAAAACAAAACAAGCCTAGTCCCAAGTCCCAACTAATAAAAAGATAGAGTGAAGACAAAGAAGAGAAGAAAGAGATAACAGGTAAGGATATTGCCTCTTGTGGTCTAGTCATGCCTTCTATTCTTAATGCTAATGATTTAACTATTCCACTTGATGCACCCTTACCCAATTATAACCTTGTTGATATGGCTCAAGTCATGAGTCTAATTAGAATTTCAATGCCAATAAGGGAGCTCCTTAGTATTCTTGAACATAGAGAAGGGGTTTTGTCTTACTTCACTATTGTAAAAGAGGTAGACCAACCTATTGCTATTGGCATTGTTGTAACAAATGACAAAAATAAGAAGAAACTATTGATGTTTACATAAGGAATTCTCTAGTTACCAACCAACTTAATGTTGACCCTTGTACAACACCGTGATTAATTGATGGTTAGTTCACAATTTTATGTTGGACTCCGGATCTTCAAGTAACATCATGCCTCTTCAAGTTATGAATGATTTAGGTTTGAGGTGTCCAAGTCATATGGCAAACGTTTTGCCATGGATTTTAGAGAAGTAAATTTTGTGGAAATTGTGAACATGGAAGTTCAAATGGTTGCATACCTAGACAAATCATTCCTAATGGATGTAATCATTGTGGTTTTTCTTGCCGAGTGGGGTATGTTGCTATATAGAAAGTGAGCAGCCTCAATAGGAGTTAGTATACAAATGGATTTGTCATATGCAACAATCCCATTGCATGGAGAAGAGGTCACGCTATGTAGAGAAAATAAAATGCTGCACATTATTGAGGACTACTCTAAAGCCACCAATGAAGTGTTATACATCAATGTTGGTCTTGACCTTTTGATTGGGTATTGTGATGAACAAGATTGTGAGGGTGCTGAGTCTCCCATGTGCTCTACCCTTGCTAAAGATGCAAATGATTTGTGGACCGTGTTTTTTGATGGTGCATGTTACAATGATGTTTTAGGAGCAGGGTTGTTTGTGTCTTATCCAATGGCGTCTCTTTCAAATATGCATTCAAATTAACATTTCAATGCACTGACAATGTTGCAGAGTATGAATCTCTCATGCTAGGAATGAATAATACTCTCAAGCATCAAAATAAATGTTTGAGGATTCTTGGAGATTTAGAGCTGATTGCCCTGTAGATAAAGAATATTTATGCTGCAAAGGATGAGAGGTTAAAAATGTATAGGAATGTTGTTTGGGACACCATGAATTATTTCATGCGGTTGGTCTTGAATGTATTGATAGGTTGGAAAATGTTGCTGTTGATGCTTTAGTTGTTGAAGCATCTAAATTTGATATGAGATTGGTTACTTTTGATTGGGAATAAAGTGTTGAAATTCCCACAAGGCCCAACATACTGGATAATATCCACCACTGGGAGGTATTTAATGACAATCATCAAATATATAGATTTGTAAATTGCATAGATGAATTTGACAGTCGATTGATTGATTGGCAACCAGTGTTTGAGATGGAAGATGTAAAAAAATGTTATTGGGTAATTAAATAGTACAATTGAAAACCAACAGCATTCCCAAAGAATTAGTGGAGTTGGAAAAAATGTTTGATAGTGCAGATTGCTAAGGAGCACAAGTAAGCCCATTGATGAAGATAACATTGAAGGAGTAAATTTAGGGATTAAAGCAGCTCTAAAGATGATTTAGATTGGTAAGAAGTTAAGGGCAGCAAGAAAACAAATATTGATTGAACTATTGAGGACATTCAAAAAAGTGTTTTGCATGGTCATATGATAAACTTAAAGCCTACATAGAGGATTTATGCGTTCGTGATAAGAACCCTCAAACTTTAAGGGAGGCTTACACTGTGGCGATCAACATTGAGAGCAATATGAGAGCTTGTGGAAAATATAACAAGAGAGCTGATGTGAAGATCTGAAATATCCCACATAAAACTACTATGCAAAATTTTCTCGTTTCCAACCAAATGTGTGTCTGGGCATTTCGTCAAACAGTTTTCCTGTTGCTGTTCTGAATATTGTCTTCAATGTGTTTTTATCAGATTTGAGGCTTTTTTGGTGCGATACACACACAATGCATTTTTCTCACAATTTCAAGTATTTTTGCCCAAGCATTACAATGTATGAATACACTGCTATTATAATTTTCAGCTCAGAAATTAATATTCCCAGCATTAATAAAAAACTAATACATTCAACAATTTATGGAAATATGTTGCTGACCTGAGGAAAATAGCAGAACATGATTTAAATAAATTGCTGGGTTTCCATGAAGTCGATTCCCTTGATAATCGCAAGCCCATACTATGGAAAGGCAGCTCAACAAAATATGGGGCGACTTCAATGATGACAGCAACCACCAACGCAGCAAATGCTCTTCTCCACGTCACCTCTCCAAGGCCAAAATTAATAATCGCCACATAAGAAGGTAGTGGCTGGTCAAGTTACATGTCACGATTCCTCCTTAACACGCATGTGGTCTCAAAGAATGAATGAATGAATGAAAGATTTTAATGATGTCCACGAGACTAAACAGTCTATGGGACCAAGACAAAACCAGGCCTAATCTGTCTTCATGCTCTTTTCCAAGTCGGATAAAGAGGTGGCTCCAAGAATGGCGTATCAATCTTCAATATATTTTTACTCCCTTTAATTCTTTGACAATCCTTTGACCGGTCTACGTGACAAGTCTGCTCTCCAAACTATTAAACGGCTTCATGAATGCTATACATCCTTTCTTCTCAGTGGTGGCTAGTGTTAAGGAAGCGGCAGTTCTTTCAAGGAAATCCGATAGGTGTGAGAAGCTTGGTCGCGACCCCTACTTTGACCCGCAGACATCCATAGACTCCCACCACGTCACTTCATGTGTAGAGTTGAAGGGTGCAGCAATCTTTTTCCAGACCTACGACTCAAATGAATAATGCGACTAATGTTGACAATGTTGCGATATAAATTTTAAAAGCTACCAGCCCTCTAAACATGAACTGGTATAATATTATTATATCATCTCTTTATAAAGGTAAATGGCTCCTTTTTTGAATGTTGCGCTTGATTTTTGAAGGTTACCAACAGTAAAAGAGCGCCAGAGTGATTAGGCAGTATTATCTTGCTCTTATAACATGCAATATTGACCCTTGCTTCACAATTTTAAAAGCTACCAGCCCTCTAAACATGAACTGGTATAATATTATTATATCATCTCTTTATAAAGGTAAATGGCTCCTTTTTTGAATGTTGCGCTTGATTTTTGATGGTTACCAACAGTAAAAGAGCGCCAGAGTGATTAGGCAATATTATCTTGCTCTTATAACATGCAATATTGACCCTTGCTTCACAATTCAGATGGAGCATAATAATATACAAAATCTTCCTTGCAAAACTGAAATACCACAGCGAACTACTTCAGATGTAATATTAAATTAGCCAAGTTTGTAATTCTGAACTCACACCAGCTTGGAAACAATTCAGATGGAGCAGAATAATATACAAAATCTGCCTTGCAAAACTGAAATACCACAGCGAACTACTGCAGATGTAATATTAAATTAGCCAAATTTGTAATTCTGAACTTACTCCAGCTCGTGAGTTCGTCTTGGGACAAGATTTCCCAAATTTCAAAAAGTTCAACCGTTAATTCCAAATGTGAAATCTGAGTGACTCCGCCAATAACCAGCTAGGATAGATAGTTTCACTACTGAAACTGGTTTACCCTTAGGATAATTGAATTTTGATTGCACAAATAATGTGGTTGAGTATGAAGCCTTGTCACTTGGCTTGGACATGGATTTTAAATATGGGATCAAATGTCTAAAAACCTATGGTGATTTTGAGCTCATAGTGTCTCAGATTAGAGGCATGTATGCTGCCAAAGAAAAAAGACTAAGGATCAACAGGAATGCTGTATTGGATGCTATAGAAATGTTTGAAGCCTTCGATATCAAGTGGCTGGGTAAAACTGAAAATGTTTAAGTTGATGCCCTTGCTATCCTACCTTCAAAGTTTGATGCCTCTTTGACATCATCCCACTACAGGTATAGTGTAGAGGCTCTCAGTAGGTTGAATAATCTTGATAATATTTACTATTGGCAAGTTTTTAATGTTGACAAACAAGTCTGAGTTCTTAAACTGCATCAACCAATTTCAGAATCAATTCATTGATTGGCAGGTCATGGTAGATGAGAAAAATGGAAAAGAAACTCTCTTTGGTAATGAGATCATCCAACTCAAAACCAATGTCGTTCCAAGAGGGCTTGTAGCTCTTGAAAGAATGTTTTATAATGCTGATTGTAACAAAATGAGGAGGAAGTTTGTCAATGAAGAAGATGTGGAAGGTGTGAACGTAAAAACTAAAGCAGCTCCTAGGATGATTTATCTTGGCAAAAGGCTAAAACTAGTATAGAAGCAAATGCTAGTTGCATTGTTGAGAAATTATAAGAAATGCTTTACCTGGTCATGTTGTGAGCTAAAGGCATATGGAGAGGACTTGTTTTATGATACCATTCCTTAGGAACTTAGTACAACATAATTTAGGTAGAAGTAAAAACCCATCAACCTCATATTGGCCCCTTATATGCAAAAGGAATTGGTGAAGCTAAAAAGAGGGTGGTATAATCAGATCAATTAGACATTTATAGTGGGTGGCCAACATTGTCCTAGTGAGGAAGTCGAATGGAAACATGAGACTTTGTGTATATTTTTGAAATTTGAACATCATGTCCCTTAAGGACAACCATCCATTGCCTAGTATGAACCATTTGCAACAAAAGGTGATAGGGTCAGAATTGATGTCAATGGTGGATGGCTTTTCAAGTTCCAATTTGGTTATGGTTAAAGAGTCTAAACAACCAAAGGCAACCTTCACAACTCCATGGAGTACATTTGTATATATCAGGATACCACTCAGACTAAAGAATGCATGAGCTACATTCCAAAGGGCAATGGATGTTGCCTTTGTTGGTTTTATCAATGAAATAATAGAAGTCTTCCAAGATGACTTAATTGTTTACTTCAAGGATAGAAATGCCCATTGCAAACACTTGGAGTTAATCTTGCAAAGATGCCTAGATTATGGGATATCCTTGAATCCTAAAAAATGTATATTTTACGTGGAAGAAGGTAAGCTCCTTGGACATATAGAATATAAGCAAGGGGTGAGGATAGATCCAAAAAGAGTGAAAGACAATTTTTCTCATCCCTTAGCACAAGACAGTCAAGCTAGTGTATTCCTTCTTTGTGCAGATCAACTTTGTTTGGAGATTTTTGTCAACCTTTACCCTCTGAACTGTAGTAATTTAAGGGCGATGATGGCCGTGTGACATGCAAGGGCGACGAGGGTCGGGCTCTCCATGGCGGCAGCGAAGTCTCTTTGAAGCTGCAAGAGGATTTAGTTACGGAGAAAGGCGGATCCAATTTTGGGGCAAAGATGCATTAAGGGTAGAGGCCTTGCTACGAAGGTGACGACGACGACACTAAGATTAGGGCATGGAAGACTGCCGCTTGGTGGGTTTATTCCTGTTGCAAATGCCATCTCTGTTAATTTGAAAGCAGAGACGGTAGAGGAAATTGATCACAATGCTTCTGTCTTCTCCTCACATGGGGTGATTTGTCGGTTTAGGGTTTTTTGGCCTAGCCTCCCTCAGTTGCACACGTGGATCTCAGAACAGTGGGAGCCTCTTATTATCGGTAAAGTTCATATTTTCCCCATGGCTAAGGGGTTCTTTGTTGCTAAGTTTGAGAATGCTCTGGATAGAAACAAAATATTATGTGATCATTTTTTTAGCTGGGAGGACAGGTTTTTGTTGATGATTAAGCCTTGGCATTCTGATTTCAACCCTTCTTCTGAAACGTTTAATAAGATCCCGATTTGGGTTCGGCTTCCTAATCTCCCCCTCCATTTATGGGCTGTTCCTCTTTTAGAGGAAGTGGGTGATGCCCTTGGAGATTTTTTGTTGGTGGATGATGAATCCTCTGATATTTTCACTCCACCTTTGCCCACATATTGGTTGAAATGGATGTTTCAAAAGGGTTGCCTGCTGAGATTTTACTGAAATCTTCTAAGGGTTCTTGGATTCAATCTTTGGACTATGAAGGGATTCCCTTCTGATGTAGAGGATGTTTTAAAACAGGCCATGCGGCTGCACAATGTGGATTTGAGAAAAAAACAATGAAGGCTACATGGTGGAAAGGTGCTTCTCAACAACATTATACGGTTGTAAAGAAATCTGAGCAACACAAGAGTTTTTCTGAGGTTGTGAAGAGGTGCATATTGATTAATAAGGTCCAAGAGTATGATATGGAGGTGAAGGCTACAAAGTCGGTCAGAGGTCAAGGGCTTGCCAAATTGATAGCCACTATAAATTTAGATGCAGATTAAGTGCATTAAGTGGATTTTGATTTAGCATCTCTTCCTTGCCACTTGAGGAATTGTCCTTTGTACTTGACAATCCTTTCTATTTAGCGAATTTGAGTTGCCCCCAAGTATTAAATGGTCAATAGAAAAGAACATTGAAGCTAGTAGCTCAGAAGCATGTACTTCTATAGGACCAATTGATGTGGAAAAAATCCAATCCCTGAAAGTTTCAGGAAAGGATCCGACATGGTCTGGTTTCCCTTGTACTAACACACTTCCAATTACCACAGATAATCTATATGTGCTTTTCTATTTTTCAAGAGAAAATGTGACCAATCATTGTCAATGATTATTGAGAAGAGGCCATTTTGAAAATTTTCTCAGACCCACTTCATGTGACGTTCAACTGAGTGTCATGCTTACCATATCCTTTCAGATACAAGCAGCCCCTTAATTTTGATTGGTTGGTCATGAACAGAAAATGTTGGATGGTAAATCTTGTCCATCATTGCTTGCCATGGGGTGTGTTGGGATGAATGTTGTTTTTCAGAGCATGATTCACCTATCCTTACTGGTTCAAAATGGATCTGGGGAACATGACCAAGGGGTCAATTGTCACTGTTTTCAGTCATAAGTTATCACAAGACTCCAAATTGCTTGTAAAACATGATATGGTGGTTTTGAAGCCAACAACTTGGTCCTCTGCGCAGAAGACAACTTTGTGATAGTCCAGAACATCTCAGAGAAGTCAGTGATTAGAGGAACAGGGACAGTTGTGAGGAAGTTGAACAGTTTTTCACTTTCTCTTTCCATTCTGAGCATTTCAAATGAATTTTGCTGCCTAAGGAGGACTCCAAAGATACAAGGACAAAGAACATCTGGGACAAGGGTTGGCTCTTTCTATGCCTCCATATGTCTATTTTTGACAATAGCAAGTGAAGAACTGAAATTTTCATGAAGTTGCAAACATGTACAGCTGTAGGAGCTCATTGTACACAATGTGTATGTTTCAATTTGTCCTTGAGAAAATATATACACTTGTAATCATAGTTTTAAAACTCACCAAAAACTTGTAGAAACCATGAATTAAAAGAAGGCCAAGAAACTTGCCCATTGCCTAAACAATGTTTTGTGAGTTAATGACTTCATGTATTTTTTATTAATTTGCTGAGTTGCCATGTCTGAATCAAAATTGGGTATGCTGAGTTTTTCTGAGTTGTGACTTTTAAAACTTGGCATGAAAAATAATTACTTTCTTCCGATGTTTTTTCCCATTTATGTGTTTCTTCAGTTCTATCTGTGTTTCAGTCCATTTAATGGTGTTTGCTACTGCTGTTTGGATGTGCCCAACTTATACGACTCATTTTCATGCATAAGGGAATGAACAAACTGAATTTGTAGAATGAACTTAAGCTAAATTTCAGTTTGGAAAGTGTTTTGTTGAGTTGATGATTTGCAAATTCATAATTGAGGACTGTTAGGAGACTATCTCTAGCTTTTTACAGATCACTAACCTTCCAAGGCTATCATAAAACATTCAGAATATAATTCTTGTCTTTAAGTATATACATCAATACAAACCAAGCCTCCTTTATCTCAACATTAAGGGACAATCACCATCCTTCATCCTAATTCCTCTGAACAGGTTCCGATGATGTCACATTGACTTCTCTATCATGTTCAGTTGTCGTTTTGTCAGGAGATTTCTGGTTTGTGTATCAAACCGTCCAATAAAGATGAGCACGGGTGCAAAAATCAGATAGCACTGTCTCTATTATCTACAAAACAAACAAATCTACAGCCCAACACAAACAAATATGTTTGGGCTAATCTTCATATTGGTTTATGGTAGAAATCCATGTGCAGTAGATGATCAGTTGGGATTGACTGCCACTTACAAGACATGTCTCCTAAATGGTCTCACATGTTATCCTTCCACACCTCTGGCCACATCAACATGAAATGGGGTAGGGGAATAGTGGTTGTGAAAGAGACCAACCACTTGTGTATGCTGTAGACATGTAAGTTGTGTTAGTCCTTGCACAATTCTTGTTGTTCATAGTGCAATGTGAAGCTATATATCTTCACTTGAATCTAGTTCTAGTTACTTGTATGAGTTGCGTATTGCTTGGCATACCTTCTGACTTAGATTATATCCATTGACAGTGATTGTAAACAAAAGGAAACTGGTTCTTTGTGACTTAAAACGAGTCCTTAAGTGTTTACCAAACCAATATATTATATTCACAATATCAATGCTTGATATGGCATGCGATATGTAATAGTTTATCTTCAAGCATCCATTGGTTGAATCTTGTGATCCACCCACCATTGGTTCCTTTTGCCTTGAAATGGAAAGCTTCAATTGGAAGTTGAGATCATGATATATTGAAAAAGCTGAACATACAATGAAATGTCTAATGAAGAAATTTTTATAAGCTTAACTAGAACGACAACATTTTTGGCTGTGAATTGTGCTAATTTGATAAATAGCTAATATTCTGACGTGTAGTTTCTGTTACGTTTGCTTGTATATCTACAAATTTTCAAACTGTATTAATTCACCTTGTAATTTTATATTTTTTTTTGCTATATTAATAACTTGGTGTGCTTTCAGTAACTTGCTCAGATTGGAGTTTACTTCTTATCTGATTTCTTACATGCTTGATTTGGCAGATGCACATTTACTACCTGTGGATTTACCAGAAATTGGGTCCATAACTGGAGGGTGAGATATATGGTTGTGTTTTAATCTGATATTATCACAGGAATATTTGCAAAGGAGAGTGTTCCAACATGCTACATGTTTGAGCTTAATTTGAGATGTACATGAGTTGGAATAAACTATTAACCATGGTTCTAAATACATTTTAGTTTTTCCGAACTTTTGCTGTCTAGGGTTGGCAACATTGAAAAGATGGCCTGGGATGGTTCTGGAGAGAGATTAGCTGTGTCATATCGTGGGGGAGATCTGATGTATGCAGGTCTTATTGCAATCTATGATACAAGAAGAACACCATTCATATCAGCATCACTAATGTAAGTTTTTTGGTTGCTTTCTTGTCTCTTATTTACTTAAGGTTTTCCTTTTCTATTGGATTGATTCATTCACAGAAAGCTCTTTATTTTGGATATGTCAAATGCAGCTTAGCAACCTAAAAATCAATTCGTTTTCCTTTTTTCATGTTACTTTGGCTTTGAAATATAGAGGATTTATACGAGGGCCAGGTGAACAAGTGAAGCCCCTTGCATTTGCCTTCCATGATAAGTTCAAGCAAGGACCCCTATTGTCAGTGGTAATATTAAATTATTATCACTAGCATCTATGTTTTTGTTCTATTTAATTTTTTCTTTATTATACCAAGATGTTAGTTTAGTGGGATTTAATGTGTTTTTATTACTTTCTCAGTGCTGGAGCAGCGGTCTGTGCTGCACATACCCTTTTATATTTCGGTCAAACTGATTGCCAAAGAGAAACTATACTGCTAACATAATCTAGATGTTTTGGATTACATTTAAATGTATAGTGCTTCATATATATTTATATGCATAAAATCCCTTTGTTTTTGTTGTTTGAGAAAAATGCCAATTGTTTCTAGGGCAACCTATTGTTATTGTAAAGGCAATAATTTCTCCAACATTTTAAAGCATTTTTTTTTTAAATTTCTCCTGTGGAATGATGTCAATATTGAGGATTTCATTTCCCAATCTCCATGATCAGCAAGGGAATGCTTTTCTACAAGCTGAAGAAATAGACTTAATTTTTTGCAGAGGCATTTATCCTTCATATTGTATTATGCTCAGCTAAAGCTAGCAGAACCAATAGATCTTTTGTCCCAGTTATGTTTTTCACTTCTTGCTATTTGAAGTAACACTCTCCATGCTCTAAAAGAATGTCTTATGTTTTAAAACAGAGTTGCATGAAATTATTTAGCAGCAATTTTCGTCCTCGTGTCATTTCTTGATGGAAATGTTGTACTAAAGAAAGACCAAATTCCATGCGCCATTTTTTAATTTTGAATAATTTCTATGTGCTCATTATATTTTCGACTTTTAAAACATTAAATATTGTTTAGGGAACATCTTAAGTGGTGCATGGGTTTTTTTGAGCATAAAGGCAAAAAATATATATTAAAAAAATAACTGATTACAAAGTAGGTCTGCCTGTCTTGAAAAAACTCATGGCACACCAGTTCCACAGAATCAAGAAAATTCAGGTGGACTGAAAATAGACAATCAGCAAGAGAGAAGGAAACCTCCAAAGCCTATGGATAGGGCATAAACATTTGTTCCCCTAAAGACTCTACATGAAATCCATTTAAAAATTGTAATATTATAGTTAACCATGATGGAGTAAATAGGAAGAACACCATAATTATCTGTAGTGTTTCCAATGTTTCAAACATGTTGTAACTTGTATACGTATGCTGAAAATAGATAGAGTTGCTGTTAAGAAGAAATATTTAGCTTGAAAAAGGAATCTATACTAGAGTTTGTATTGAAGGTGGAGATGTAGGCTGGTTGATATAGTCAATATATTTTCATCTCTTTTTGTCAGACAGATTGTTTTTTGTTAATTTAATGCCAAGTTACAGCTGCTATATACTATTTGGGGTAAAGATACATATTTTATCCGTTGAGTTTATTAAAATTATAGGTAGGTGTATGTGCGATACTTATATTTTTGATGGGTATTAATTTATTTAAAATATAAAAGGATTCTGTTATTTAAAAAAGAACCATGAATGTAGTTTCAATACCCTGACAAGGGGCTGGACTAAATTAAATTAGAGGACACAATGCAAAATCATAATAACTTGGGAGGCTATATTTGTGTGCCATGATTTAGGTGGTCTTAATTAAGTATTAAGGTCAAACATGTTTTATATTAGGTAAATGGCTCATCTTCATCATATTATTGGGTGGGACTTATGGCTGCTGAAGATGTTTGACATCTACTTCAAACAATGATGGCATTGGCTCATGCTATCTATAGGTGAGGATGGGCCATCATTAAAACAGTGAGATGATCTTGGTTATAATGATGCAATGTTATTATGTCTGGCAGCTATCTTTGGTATCACATGCTATCATTAGCTCGACAATGGTAATTGCAGGACAAAACATGGAGGCACCAAACAATAAGGGCAAAGGTAAAAAGAAAGAGTATGCAAAGTGTTGGCGTTTCAAATCGCACCTCTGGAATGCGTTCTGGAAACGGACAGCTATGTGCAATAAATTGCTTTTCGAATTAGGAGGGGAAGCTCCCTCTTTTGCTGAGTTGCATAAAGAAAAATGATTTAAACTTAATTATGCTTATCTTTTTGGTTCAGCTGCAAGAACACAAGGTTATAGAACATTGGATGTTGCGGCTGAGGTTTTCCCTTTAATGAAACTAGACGGCTACAACTTAACCTACGCTTAAAACATTTCCACCCTCTCAAGTAAACGCAGAGCAAGAGAGTTTGGAAATGGACGAGTTTGATTTTTGACAAATATACTTAAATAAACTATTCTTCAACATACGTTTTAAGGCAAGTTGAAAAAGAGATCATAAAAGTATTACAGAAATATGAGACTTTTATTTCAAGGTAGACAACGCACGCTCAAGATTTTATTTACTCATACTTCTAACACAAAACAAATAGACGAAAACTTGAGATATTTATATCAAGGTAGACAAAGCACGCTCAAGATTTTATTTACTCAAGTTTCTGGAACAAGGATTACAACTTCGGGACAGCAAGTCGTAGCAACACGCTTGCAACTTGCGATCAACCTAATTATAATCAACACAACACATGCACTAAACAAGTATTTGCAGCTAAAGAGGCATGCAAACTTGCTCTTTACACAAAGTGAACAATACTGAATAACAAATAGAAGGTACTATGACACTTATGTCTTGTTATCACGAGCACGGTTAAACTAAAATGAGCAAACACTGCTCTTATTTATAACTAAGCAGAGGAGTAGGGAACCCTAAAATCTCCTTGCTTTTACAACTACTGCTTGCCAACATGCAAACTTTATTTCTAAATCTAGAAGAGATTAAAACATCTAAAACCTAAGAAAGCATTTAAAAACGAAAAGTGCCAACTCGTGACAGCTGTTTTCCTTTTTCTTCAAAGAATGGATAAGAATTGAGATGAGAATAGAAAGAAAGTGTGAGACAAGAATGGAAAGAAAACTTGGAGAAAGCTTCAAGAAGATTGTTGCTTTAAATCTCTCTCACATCCGCCAAAAAGCTGGAAACTGCCTCTTTATCAGGAGTGTTGATACTATCTTTAGCTGTATTCTGTTTTTCTAAGATCTTCTGCTTTGTTATGATCAAACTTAGTGAATCCCTCACATCTTCAGCTTCTTTGTGAATTCTATTCTTGAAAATCATTGCAGCCTCAAAAAATGACTTGGCGGCTCTGCAACTTTGTACTTTTGACACTTCTCTTGATTCTCCCACGGAAGAGTTTTGCACAACTTTTTCTGACACTTGTCCTTTCGCTCACACCACTCCCTCTGCACGTTCTTCAATTGAGATGATGACATTTTATGTCCATGATGATACTGAAAAACACTTCCCAACATCATCCGTTCAGATAATCATGATAAAACACTTGTTTGGCTCTGGATTCAATGGGAGAGTACTCCATGTTGAAAAACATGAAGATTGATTGTAATCTTGACTATGCTCTGACAAGCTCAACACAAACCCTAAAAATACCTTGCTGATTTTCTTCGTCAAACGAATGAATATTTTGGAATTTTTTTTGAGATATGGGTTCTGTTTAGAATTTCGTTACAAGCAAACCTAGATCTTTCGTTTTTGAAAATTCTGAATGTAGGTTGAAAAAGCAGCAAACCCTAATTTTCTCCGAAATAGCAAAAAAAGCTGGCATCTGGGTATTGTTCATGAGCACATTCTGGATGAACCCATTTGGTTAGATTTTGAAAACCTCGAATTTTTACTTAAAAAACAACCACTTGAAGTTTCACTGAAAAAGCTGTGATGTGGGTTTTGTCTAGAAGAATATTTGAGATAGACCCAGAAGATTGGAAGTTGTAAAATTTGAAGTTTTCTCTGACATGCAAGATAAAAAGCAGCTGCTGCAACCTTGAGAAAATTCTTCAAAAATTATCCAGAAGATAGAACCAGTATAAACCAGCTCGCTGAAAATTGAAAGTAATGGCCTCCTTCTTCAAAGATTTGATGTTCTGATAAGAAAAACATGAAAAAGCAAGCCTTCTTGAGTGTTGATCTGAAAATATTATGAAAAACCAGCAAGTTAAACTCTTGAATCTTGAAAATAAGGGTTTGAAGTTGCTGCTCTATTTCTCCTTGAAGACCACTTGAAAAAATAATGAATAATAAAACACAAAAGTGCTTTAAATATGCTTTGCCTTGAGAAAACGATTTTCTTTTGCCCTAATTCCTCAAAACCCTAATTCAAGATTGTGTAATGAACTTAGACTTTGGTCTTCAAGTTCAATTTTTGAAATTTCCAAAAATTTGACGAAGGCATGAGAAGTTGGGCGCCTTTTTTGAGGTATGCCTTTCTTTTTTCCAGACTTAGCCATCTTTTCACCGTTTTTCAACTTTTGTTGATTTTCAACCCTGGTTTGACTCTGATTTTCGGCTTCCAGATTGATCCGGTGAATGAGCTGAACATTCCATTACGGAGCCTGATTGAATCTGATGACATGATTCTGGAGACATCATCTGTCAAAAGCTTCATTTAACCCTTCAAATTGTCAGGTGCCTATCCTTGAAAAGGGCGCCCATTTTCTCCAGAGTTAGTCAATTTCATGATCTTCAATTTATGCTTGTCTTCTGACCTTCAGATGAATCCATGATTCTGGGCGTTGTACTGATCAGAATGACTGGCTGACGGATTCACTGGACAATTGAGATGATTCTAGAAGGGGTCCTTTGGATACCTCGTCTCTGGAAATTAACTTCTGGTTGCTCAAAACCCTAGGCGTCCTTCTTGAAGTATGGCGCCCATGGCTTCCAGAGTTAGTTTTTATTCTGAGTTTTTCACTATTGCTTTCAACTGTCTTTTCTCTCACTTTTCCTCCTATGTTCGCGTTGTGACATTTGATGACTGCCTCCTTCGTCGGACATGTTGACAGATTCGTTGGAGAGCTGGATCAAATCTGACGAAGTCATGTTGGAGAAGCCTTCAGCAAATTCTATCATTAAACTTCTCAAAAGTTTGGGTGCCCTTCTTCTCCAGGGGCGCCCATGTTCACCAGCGTTAGATTATTTTCATCGTTTTTCACTCTCAGAGTTTGAACACTTCTTATCATGGCCCCTGTTTGATCTGACTTTGTCGGAAACAAAATGATTTGACGAGCTGATGAAGACATCCGCTGCGAAGCTGACGAGAATTTGAACAATGTTGCCTGGGAGAGGCAATCCTAACTTCATCATCTGACCTTCCAAAAAGATGGGCGCCCTTCTTCCCCAGGGGTGCCCATGTTTAGTAGAGTTAGAAATTTTTATGCAATTTTCAACTTTCAACCTCGTTTGACGTGCTTTTCTTGTCTTTGACTGTCAGAACGAAATTTTTTCTATGGCATGAAGGTTTGGGCGCCCTTCTTGACTGATGGCGCCTGGATTCACCAGAGTTAGACAAATTTTTGCATTTTCCAACTTTTTCAAATTCTTCACTCCTTTCTCCGTTTTTTGCGCACGTTCATCGTTGACAGCTTCTACTTGATGCTTGAACATTTGATTCTGATACCTGTCAACCGACCGACCTCCATTGATAACCTTGATTCTCCAGAAGAAGCTTCTGAAAAAGCAGAATAGACCCACTAGGGCAAAACTGATATTTTCGTGATTCTGACTGCACCAGCCTGATGAGGAAGTATTTTAAGCCAATCAAAATCAGTCTTAACTCTAACGGCCAAAATTTTCTATTTTTAGCAATTTACTATTTTTAGAAAATTTTGCAAGTATCCATTTCGTAAGAAACCCAGAAAAACCCAGAAAAAGTTTATATTTTTAGAAAACTGCTAAAAATAGAAATTTTCCTAAAATTTAGGGATGAAAAATTGAAGTCTGGGTATTGTAGGTTTGATCTTTTTAGACCGACCCAGATTGTCAAATTTTGAAAATTACAAGGTTTTGACCCCCATGCAATACATGCAAACCCCAATTTTGACCTTTTTGACAGATTTAACAGTATTTTGACTCAATTCTTCAAAATGCTTAAGTGTAGCGAAAATTTTAATTTGGGGTACAACACAAAGAACACGATACAAAGAAACATCAAAAGTGGCAGGGGTGATGCCTAATGGCATAGAGCTTTGCAGATTATAGAGTAGGAAATAATAAACCTTGAGTTGTGAATATCGACCTTGTGAATGTGGAGTATGTATAGTTAGTTAAGTGTTGGAATTCATTGAGGCCATGGGTTCATTTCTTGTGGACCTTGGTTTGTCTATTGGTAGGAGAAACGTGCTTGACATGGCACAATCATTTAGTTGTGCATCTATGTTGGCTATGGCAATGTGCATGTATGCCAAATTAGGATATGAGTGTTCCATCAACCATTCTAAGGCTTTCCATGACTATTCTACTTGGACTTTTTGCACAAATTAATGGATGGACAAGCTAGGCTCAAGAAAGGTTTGCAAGAAATAACCATGGCTTTGAAAGTTAATTTGCCGAAGAAATTTGGTTTGTCCACTAAACAATTAAAGGAGGCAATAGTGTGTAAAAGTACTGCTTGGCAATCGATACAGATTTGTATAATTTTTCCCATGATCACCAGAATATCTTTTGTTTAAGATTAATGAAGTACCAAAGTGTTTTGTGTAATGCATGGACTAAAGACATCACGGTACAAGGTCTTAATTCTTTCAATACCCTTAATATTTTTAGAGCTTAAGCTTATGGGTAATGTAAGTGAGATGCTTGGATTTTTCCTTGAGGACACATGGTTGCTTTGGGTTGTCTTTTCACGACTGTTAGTTTTTTTTTGTGAGTTTTGTTTAGTAAAGGTTTGCTTAGCCAATTAGAAAATTAATTAATGACTTCTTTAATTTGGCTTAGCAATGGAGACAATGGCTGAGCAAATCTTTACTAATCTAACACATCTTGATCTGAAGAGAAAATTTGAAGTAATTCTCCTCCCATTGAGTCACAACCTCTTTCATGCTTGACATCTAATGTTGATTATCCAATGTATAAGAACAGTGCAACCTAGGCAAATCAATCGTAGAATACTTCTCTACTTGATCCCTAAACACCTTAGGCAAGAAACCAAACAATGCGTCTTGTCAACTAAATAGAAAATCACCACAATTCCTCTAAACATGATTATCATCTAGAGTCCCTTGTTTGAGAACTCATATTTGCAACAACACTTATTCTTGCCATATGCATTTATAAGCTCTTTTACCCAATTTGATTGCAGCTAAATCATCCCATATGCATTTCTTCATAATCCAAAATACAACAAAGTATAAATTGGATCCCAAGGGGATAAGGAATTAAGCTAGAAAGGTCCACGTACATAGGCCTTAGCAAATTTGTTGAACAAATCTTGTAGATCCAAATCAGTCTTGACAAAAATGCTAATCTTCTTAGCCAAGAATTATATCTTCTTTGTTGATCTACATATTGGAGAAAGGTTGTAGAAGTGCATCCAAAAGGGAACCTTAAAGAAAGATACACATTTTGGGTCAAAGGAGGGTTGCTAGTGACTTAAAAACAAATCAATGCTGTCACAAGAAGAAATATCTATTTCAAATGAGAGAAAAAAGAGGGTAACTTCATTTTTAACTAGAAAATTCCACCCTCCCAAAATGCCTTAACTTTATTCATATTTTTACCATCAAATTTGCTTACCAAGGAAAAATCTTCATGTTGTGAAGGAGTTTCATCCACACAATCTTCTAGGAGCAAAACAACAATTGGCGAAGCAACCATATCAAGGAGAATATCTCCAAAAATGAATCCAATATCCTAGAAGATATATTGAAATCTAAGGCTTTTACCAATATCAAGGAAGTAAATTGCTTTGCTCACTTAAGAGGAAATACAAAAAATCATTGCAACAATGAAAAGAGTTGCAAACATTTTGGTAGTTTGTATTAATGAAATGTTCACCAGGCAAGTCATCCACGTCCGCAAGGGCAACATCTTTTTGACTCTAATTATTACCAAACCCAATTCTATGGAGAAGAGCATTTTTTGTGCCACACTTTCAATATATAAGTCACCCCACCAATTAATTGATGCTCACAAGGAATGCTAGCAAGGGAAGGTGAGGGTTTTGAAGACAACCTTTCTTGAGTGCTCTAGCTATCTTTCTTGAGTAGGAATGAACAACTAATTTACTAATGAATTTTCAACCCAACTCGTTTGGTTCATCCTCCTTTGTAGATACAACCAAAATCCTAGAAATATACACTCTAATACCTATTGATCTTGTTCAAGTTCCATTTAGTACAAGCAAAAATATGTTGCAAGTTGTTAGGTTGTGATGACATTTAACTTTATTTGCATCTTTAGTAATGAAATGGGTGTATCCAACATTGTTCTTGGATATTTTTTATAGGAAATGAAGATGAAATTTGGGGGAAATATTTAAATAGAAAGTTGCTTTTTCAATTAGAATAATTTTTTAAAATAAAAGATGACTCAATTTATATAATAAAACATCAACTTAGATTGAAAACAAACTCAAATGTAATTAATTAAAAAAATATTTTTAGAGCCATGGTTGAAGGAAGGAGAGCTTAAAAATGCAATTTTAATATTGAAAAGTAGCTTGAAGGACCAAGAAGATAAAACATTGAAAGTTAAAAAGCACAAAATAGGTACTCTTTAAAGTTGTACATATGAAAGATGAAAATGTTTCTTTTCTAAGTCTAGTTAAACTCTTCTGACAAATGTTAAAGAGTTTTAAACAATGGAAACACAAGTTGTACTAGAGACAAAATTTGTATGTTTTTGTTTTAAGGGGTAAATAAACAGGTTTTGAAGGGTCCTTGGAAACCCAAAATAATAAGCAAAACATCAGTGAAAGCACAATTGACATGTAGATGAGCAAGTTTTCAAAGGACTTGAAACCTTTACACCATTGTAGCCAACCTGCCAATAGAAAGATGGTTTTGAAGGGACCATAAACCTTGTACAATAAGGTTGTTGCATGGTTGCCAAACAAAATAGAGCTGGATGGCCACCTACATAACCCTAAGCCTCATCTTAACATTTCAAGCACCCTTGACTTGGGTGTGGGAAACACAAGCATGTTTGGGAAGACCTCTCTTCCTTCTTTGAACAATCTTCCATGAGACATTATCTTCCAAAGGCTCATAATAGAGGGAAAGGGGAGGGATAGCTTGCATTAAAGACCTAAATTGAGCCTTCATAGGCATAGAAAGAGGAGTTGAATGCTACCCTAAAACCTCCAATACAGGTAAAATTAGTAGACACCACCTAGCGACAAGAGGTCAGATAGCTTGCATTAAAGACCTAAATTGAGCTCTCATAGGCATAGAAAGAGGAGTTGAAAGCTACCCTAAAACCTCCGATAGAGTAAAATTAGTAGACACCACCTAGCGACAAGAGGTCCAAATGTAGAGTGGCCAATATTGGACCTTGAGAAGATGGCACATTAGGATAAATCTTTGAAGTTTGTGCAGCCCTAGGGGAAGAGGACACCAAAGAATTATCATCCCTAGTGTCAAAATCAGCGATAGTCAAATGATCATGGAGGTCATTCCTGCACCAAGTCGCCTCATCCTTCTTTTGCGATGATGAAGGCACTCTAAAGCAAGGTGTACAACAACAAATCATCTCTTGTAGCAAAAGAGAAGAGCCTCATAGTCGAGTGTCTAAGTCCATTGTCTATCCACCAAAAGTAGTACAATATCCCTAAATAGCTCATTAGATGCGTCAATGTCCACAAGAATGCCGATAAAGGTAGTATGACAAAATTTTGGTGATGCTGCATCCTCTTATAAAAGATGACCAAGAACATTGCCAATGTACATAAAACATGAAACTTCCAAAAATTGGAGAGGGAGATTGGGTAGTTTTACTCGTATAAGCATGATACTTAATGGTTCCATTAAAGAGTTGGAGGGAAACAATAGTTTGAGTGAGAGGAAGTGTTGTCCCCACATTCAAAACCCATCCTCCAACATCCACTTCCTATCATCATTTGATCAGAAGGACACAATGAAAAATCCCCTAGCATATGGATATAGTTTAATCTCGCCCTCCATGAGAGGCCTCCAAGATTCCATAACTCATTTATTTAGTTCTAGGAGGGGAAAAATGATTGAATTTGTAGATGAGGGCTAGACATTCAAAATATTTTTTTATTATCCATTATTGTGCAAAAAAAAAAGATGAGTCAATTTTTAGTGGAAGTCTCATGGGGAGGAAAAATACCGATAGGAATAAGATCCAAAACTTAAACTGTACCTGTATAGAATGGGTATGCATTATCGTTCAAGATCCTATTACTAAATGGGTACCCATTACAAACATGAACCCATTTGTGAAGGGGCAGGCATTCTATAAAGCTATTAATTTTTAACCCTCTCTGTGAATTCATTTTCTTCTCTATTCACAAGGCGAGGATGACTAGGAAAATGACTTCAAAATGGGTACTCACATTAGGCAACCTCAACAAGGCATTTTTTTACCTCCTTCCATGAGAGTTGGTTTGCTATATTCCTAAGTAGATGGCTTTCCCATTTACATGTTTTTTTTACATATCTTTTTCAATTTCTAAATTTATATTTAGTTTTGAAATTTAAAACCCTAAACCAAACAATGCTAACTAAAAATAGAAACCCTAAGACATACTAAAACCTAGGACCTTTAAATCATAAGATCAATAAACCTTAAATTTAAATTTTAGGGTTTGTAACTTAAAGTTGGTTTAATATTTAATTTATGATACAATCAAAACCCTAGAAATATCAATTGATCTCTATTGATTGATATATCAATTGATATATTACTTAATAGATATTTTTAAGGTTTAAGGTTAGTTTACACCACTATCCATTTTTAGGGTTAGTTTACACCACTAATCATGATTAGGGTTTAAGGTTAGTTTTCAACATTAAAATTCAACATAGATATTCATATTAGAGGCTACATACAACGATGATTGAACATGAACCTCCTATCTTGACAAGGTACCTCTTCCCTACCAACCAACATAGCAATGAGATTATTATTAATTTTGAATAAAACTATAACCCATCCTCGTAGATCATTAAAGTAAAGGATAAGATAAATCCATTTAGATGCCAAATCAATGTTGAGTTTATAAGAAAAATGTTGGTATTCGCCTATGTTATGTGAGCCTTTCTCAAGAGAGCCTTCAAAATTCTTTGAATGATATCATGAATAAGATCACTTTCTTGAGGGAATTAGGACCCAAAGAACTCATTAAGAACCCACTCAAATTTTCTATGGATTTGAACTAATTCAAAGCTAATACCACTGATGCTTGCAATATTGTTGCTTACATATTTAAAATTAATGATGGTTATAGCATGTTCCAAAAAGCGTTTAGCACTTTCTTATAGTTTATTGAAGACTCTAAAAGGAGAAATTTTATGGGTAGAATTCTCAAGCTATTTATAAAAAAAATGAATTTATAGTTTTCAAACATCAATTATATCAAGGAATTTGATTACCCTTTTGATGTAGGAGCATTTGGGTCCATAGGCGATCTAACATCAACCACAAACATTACAAGTTTTGCTTTAGTTTTGTTGTGTTTTTGTTAGTTTTCTTTTGCCTTAGGAGAATCTTTAAAGTTCAAAATGACAAAGGCATCATCAAGTCAAAGAGCTTAATGGGTTTTTATAGTTCAAATTATTGTGAAGTTTGGAGTCTTTTGGAGAAAGTTAGAACATTTAAAAAAAAAGAGGTTTGTGAACCTAAAGATTCACTAAAAAGGGTCAAAAGTTATCAAGTTCACCAAAATGCCAATTCGTTGAAAGTTGTTTTCGTCTAAAAAAGATAGTTTTGACACTTTCACTAGTTTGCAAACTCATATGAATGCCAAAAGAGGTTCACATAAGATCAATTTCACTGAAAAAAGAAAATATGAATGGTCAACATATTTATAGATGGCGATTCATAATAATGGTAGATGGTGGTCGTAATTCCTTGTACATAGAAGGAAAAACATTTCTTGGGAAGACATTTCAATTTGGAAATGGTTGAAATAATTGTAGGTTGTTCAACTTCCCCAATAGTAATAGGAAATGGTGATTCAATGTTTCATTGGAGCGAGAGTTCAGAGGGAGAGTTCAAAGGGAGAGTTCAGAGGGAGAGTTCAAAAGAGGTTTTGGGGGGAAGAGTTTTGGGAGTATTTCAAAGAGAGCTCTAGTTTGGGGAGTTCGTGTTTCATTGAAGAGAACTTGGCATAAATGTGTGATTGATTGGAGTTGAGTTAGAAGATCATAAGAACATTTTAGTTGATAAAAAAAATTCGATTGTAATCCTTGTACTCCTGTGATGTTTTATCGTTGCAAACAAGTAAATACACATATCATTGTTATTATGAATCATTGTGTGAATTAAACTAGTTTGGTTGCTAATTCTAACCATTTGGTAAGATTCTCGTGTTTAGATCTACATTAAATGGTATTAGAGAAATGCTTGTTCATTGAAACATGTTGAATTTGAGATCGTGGAGAAATTTTTTTTTCTAGGAGAAGAGTTAAAGGCCAAAGACAAAGCTCATTGAGAAAAGAAAGAAGAAACTACAAAAAGAAGAAAGAAGTACGAAAAGGAAAAGATCACTGGAAAGGATGAAAAAAACATTTGAATGAATTGTTTGCTAAGTGAAATATGAAGTGGAAAGGAACTTGATGATATTGTACAACCTTGGAAATTGGAAGGTGTCTCAAAAAACCCTAGATGATTTGTTGCAAAAGAGAAAATTTTGGTAATTGTATAGGACTTGAGTTGTAGAGAAATTTGTTGCAAGGAAGAAGAGGCTTGTAATTGCAGAAGGCTTGGGCTCTGGAGACATTTTTGTAGGTATGAGAAGATTCCTATAATTGCAAAGGGTAGAGAAGGAGGCATGAGAAGCCAAAAGAAAAAGGTATGTTTATTTTTTATTGAAGTTGTGAGAGATAATTTGTTACAGGTAAAGACTTGTAACTCCAGAGGGTTAAAACCCTTGAGGCTAGAGATTGTTGCAAGTGGAGTTTTGTGACTGAAGGGGATGTGTGGGTCTCTAGATCATTTGTATAATATTGAAGAAGTGAAGGAAGTGTTAGGATAGGTGACATTATAATTACTATCCTAAGTTAATTTATGTGTCCACGTTCTTTGGAAAGTGTTCTAGGGGACATGAGGAACAAAATATTTATTATTTATTTTCCTATGATAAATTGTAATTGCATTCAAAGAAGTGCACCCTTTACGATGACAGTTACAATGCATTTGGAGAGGACATTCCTCTTGGGCATCCAACTTTGTGAGTGGGGACCACTTTGGTGTGCATGTCCTTGCATGTTATTTGCATGTTTTGCATGCTCTTGTATGGTTGGGAAACCACGTTTGCATGTTGGTGCATGCTCTTGCATGCAATCGTTGGAGCCTGTTAGGAATAAGGTGTCTCAACCTTGGATAATTCCTATTCTTATTATTTGTTTTGTAAAATGTATTTCTTGCAAATAATGTAATTAAGTGTGAGTGTACATGTCTAGTTTGCATGTTGATGTGTCACTCCACTTAATGTGTCGGCATCTTGAATTGTGTGTAAGGAGATCATGGGTGAAACGGTTATGACGGATTCCTATGACATGTAAGAGCTATGTCTGGAAGATTCAATGAGAGGTGAAGACATGTGGCAACTAATAAAGTTGAGTACTGTACACTCTTCCACGATAGTAAAACCCTAATACAGTTATCTTCGGAAGTTGCCCTAAAAAGGGAAGCGCATGATATAAGCATTTTTTTAGGGTTGCGAAGATGTGTGATGTGAGTGTATTGTTGGAACGTTTTGATGCTGCCGCATTTTGTCTTCAAGTGTTGGAAATCTCCTGAAAGAACTTGCATTGCAAGTGTGTTGTAACCGTTGTGTTGAAGATAATACATTGTGCAGGTTTTGGAGTGCTGGGGTTTTTTACCGAAAGGTTTTCCCCAGGGTAAATCATTGTGTCATTCTTCATTTTCTGTATGTATGGTATATTGCTGCAATATCTTTGTTAAGTAGATTAACGAATCTGAAATTGTAAGGGTTTAAAATGAATTTGCACCATACTTTCCTTAAGAGATTAGTGTAGGAAGCTGTTTCCGCACCTGAGTTTCCTTACAGAGCCATCGGTTTGATCAATTCTAATTGTCTATGGGTTAGGCACCCATGTGAAGGCCATGCGATAATTTAATATTTTATTCCATGTTTATGGGCTGTCCACTAAGGGGGCGTGAGTTTTTCTAGGTGGTTTTGATTGTTGTTTTGGGATACCATTTGTGGTATTCTCTCCCACAAACTTATATATTGGAGCCATAGAGTACTAGCAATAGACCAACGAAAAATAAACTAAGACAAAAATAGTGCTGAACAAAAGAAACAACAATGAACCAACAAGAACACTCAAAAACGAAAAAACAATAAAACAACGCAAGACCGCCTACAGACCAGCAGAGAAAAAACAACAAAGCTACCACTAATTCATGCTGCTGAAGGTGTTGGCCACCTCAAGCTCTTGGCTCCTGTGCAGGTCAATCATTTCCAACAACTCCTTCTCGGCTTCAAAGGATCTTTTCCAATGAGACGACCCTTTAGAGGCAAGGCTTTTAGTGTCATCTTTTACACCCTTCTTTCCTTTTCCATTAGCCGTATGATCCTTCTCCATAAGCTTAGAGAAGTACATTTGGTCCTCTCTTAAATCACTAATCTTTTTAAACAGGACCTCCAGGGAGTCTACTCTATTTTTCATAGAGCTATGGCACACTTGCAAGAAATTTTTTGATGTTTGCAATGGTTCCCGCAACCTTTTCTTCCAACCCATCCAACCGTTCATCACACCAGGATTTGAAATCCTGTAGCGAACTTTCAATGTCCACAATCCTATCAATAAGAATGTTCGAAACATAATTTTTTGGCACATTCTTCAAGTTCTCCTTCAGACCTCTAATTTTAATATTCACTTTATTGAACTCTTGAAGAGTCCAATTAGAAAGTCTAAAAGTTATCATGGTCCCAGCCCTAGCCATATCCAACAATTGAAACATTGAGGGAGATTCATCATTTAAATAAGAAAAATCCTCAGAGAGGGGGTCTACCTTCAAGGGCTCCGCCTTAGTGTTCATCCTCTCAGGGTCATCTTCACCTTGACCCTTTATCTCAGCCTGCATTGCATCATCAAGTAAGTTCTGGGCTGAATATTCCTCAATATTCCCCGTGTTATCACTAGTAGTGTTCTCCTCATCTGACACCTTGGCATCCTTTGCTAGAACATTAGACACCTGGTTTTTTTAACTTAGCAATCTGAATGGATGATCTCCTTGGCTGGTCCTTAGAAACTGAGCCAGGAAGGTTCTCCAGAAAATCCTCCTTACCACCAACATTAGTCTCATCTCGGCCAACAACCAACTCCACCTTCCTGGGAGATGAATCTTTCGACCCCACCTCTATATCCTTGCTATCAGAAGAATGATGTGCTTAGGCGCACAAATACTTTTAGGACAAATCTTCTTCCTCTTTTTGGAAGAGGCGAACTCGTGAGATTGAGGACCCACTACCTCCTCTTTATCCCATTCATCATCTTCGTCACTGCTGGTGTTTGAACTAGAGGAATCTGACCCATCACTCAGAGTATTTTCCTTAACAAAAATGGTAGGGACAAGGATGAGAGATTTGACATGATCCATGATCAGAAGAATGAGACCCTCATGGAGGACTGGGGTCTTTTTGGTTTTTAAATGGGCATACACCAAAATTTCCATAGACGAAAGCAAGGAAAAAGGAAAAGAGACATACAACGCATGTCTGAAATGATTTAAGAGAGTGAAGTGGTGTCCCAGAATTGCAGTAAACCTTCCTTTCAATGTCACATACCGAATTATAACCTCAACCACCTCTGCCCAAATTTTCTTAAGCGACTTGCGCTCCTATCCCCAGCTCTCCATTTTCAACAACTTCTTCCACTCATCATCCTTAAAGAATTGAGCCATCACATCCTCATTACTTTTCTTGTCCTTAGAAAACTTGCGGCCTACTATTGACATCCCCGTCACAAGAGAAATCAACTCCTCATTCACCTGCACTTCTAGACCCTTTATTTGAAGCTTCCTATTATTCCAACAAGAAACAAATTCCGCTGACGCATTTGAGTCATGCCCATGAAGACGTTCAAGGAAGGGTGTAAAGTTTCCATGGCGTAAAATCTTCCATAGTCTTTTCTTCTTCCTCAAGCCTATGCAAGTGTCCGACTCTATTATGCTTTGTCACCACCCATTTTAGCAGACACCAGACGGAAAAAACCTTGCAAAAATTGTTAGGAAAAAGGCCAGCTATCCGGTAGAGACCCACAATACGTGTGAGTCAGACCAAAGTACTAAGGCTTAAATTCCTCCACCATCAGAATTCATCCCACTACATCATTCCACATCAAAATCCTAGCTCTCCTGGGAATGATCGATCCCTCCTCCCACGTCCATGATCTATTATATCTGGCAGCCTCGTTGGCAAAAAAAATGGCCAAAGAGTTGCCCTCTCGAAAAATGTGCAATATGCGAGTCTCATCAAATGCACTTAACATCATTATACTATCTTTAAGTAGATGCTCCACATTCCAGCTTGACACATGGGTGCCATGTAGGTAATTAACAATGTTTAAGGAGTCACCTTCGACCCATAATTTGGAATACCCTTTGTCGATAGAAATTTTTATACTTGCATACACAGCTTCTGCCTTGACCTTCAGATGATGGTTTGTAAGAGTGTGTTTGCAGGTTGTCAGGGCGACGAAGTTCTGCCAAATTATAGAGAGGATTGTTGTATTGATGCACTTCCTTGAAGATTAATACAAACATTGGATCTCTTTGGGCGTGGAGTTTTTTCCCACAAGGGTTTCTGCACATATATCTTGTGTCACTTGTGTTTGATGACTTGTATCATTGCAAATTTTTCTCTCACTGTTGTAATTGTCAATCACATAATTTTTCTATGGTAATTTTGAATATATAATTTTAGATTTGCAACCCCTTTAATAAGTTCATATTGCTGCAAGGTATACCTTGATTTTCCAACATTTGGTATAAAAGCTAACGGTTCTGTTAAGAGAGGGGCACCTTTCTTTTGAGTGTTGAAGGTTTTTTGGTTGTAGTGGGAGCTTGTGCATTGTGAGCATTTTAGATTTGTGAAGAAGATCATAAACCATGGCTTCTACCTCTTGTCTAGATATTGAGAAGTTCAATGTTACTAGCTACAATATGTGGAAGTTGAAGATGGAGGATCTCCTTGAAGAGAGAGATTAGTGGTTGGTAGTTTCTAGTGAAAAGAAACTAGAATTAACATCTGATGAAGATTAGAATAAAATGGACAAGAAGACATGAGGAACCATTCAGTTGTGTCTTGCAGATTCCATCCTCTTGAATGTTTCAGAAGAATCTACCACATACAATTTGTGGAAGAGGATAGGTGATATTTACCAAACTGGAAATCTAACTAATAAGTTATATCTCAAAAGATGTGTGTATTCTTTGAAAATGAAGGATAGTGATTTTGCAGAACATTTAAATGCTTTTAATATGATTATAAGTCAACTTGCATTTGTAGATGTTAAGATAAAAGGGGAAGATAAATGTATTTTGATGCTTTGTTCTTTACCCAAATCTTGGAAAAATCTAATTATTGCCATAAGTGGTGGTGGTACAAAACCGAAGATGGATAGTCTGATTGCAATACTTCTTTCAGAAGAAATGAGGAGAAATTCCATGAATGTGGGCTCCCAAGATGCCTTGCATGTGCAAGGAAAGTCCAAAGAAAAATGAGGGCCTAAAGGGGACAAGAAGAGAGACAAGTCTAAAGGATGATAGAACCCCTCCAGAAAGAGCAGAGTAAAGTGTTGGAATTGTGGTAAGAGAGGGTGTAGACACTTAAAATTGTCCCGAGCTTATGACACCATTTTCTGATTAATTTCTCGTCTAATTCTTTATCTAAATCTAATTCTTCATCCAACCATAGTTCCTTACCTAACTGTTAATCCAATTTCACCCTCTTTTCACACACATAATTAAATAATTATTATTATTTAATTATATTAATATTTCCCATTTCATTAATCCATCCGACTAAATACTTATTACTTAATTATTTAATTATTAACATTGTCTTTGATTAAATAAATACTTTTATTTATTTAATCTCACTAATCTAATAAATAATTAAATTATTTAAATTTAATTAATTATCCATGGTTTTGAAAGTAAACGATTTTTAATTTTCAAAAAAGTGAACTCGTACACACCTCCACTAATTTCAAAATTTAAACTCTTCCAAATTGCCACTAATTTGGTTGATTTTCTTCCACCCACTAATTTCGCCTCCATTTCACAAATTTCTCCAATCACATGAAATAATTTTGAATTTGAGAATGAGCAAGTTTCCCATTAAATTTTTCTCATTCGATCTCAACCCTTCAGTTTTCTTCTCAAACTCGTTCATCCATTTCACCATCTTCTCATCTATAAATTCAGGCTTTGAGCTCTTCATCTCTCTAACCACCACCATCTTCAATCTTTTGCTATCCTCATTTTTGTCTTAAGCCTTTACTTTGTGCACTTTAAAACTAAGAGAAACATATCTTAAATATTCAAAAGCGAAGGAGAGAAGAAAATTGGAGATCAACCAATGAAGGTATAAAGGTATAATTTACTTTGTTTGTTTGCATTCAATTTCCTTTATGCTTATTTGTGCTTCATTGTTTTGGTTTTGATTTTATAAGCTTAATTCTAAGGGTTTGGTGTTTTCATTCAAGGATTTAAGCTTCGCCAATTGAATCTTCGGATCCATACAATTGGTGAACCCGACGTGAAGAATATTTCTTTTTTTTCTAACTTTCTTGTGTGCAAGTTTTTGGTGTTTATATCTCGTCGGTTATGGATACTTTCAAGAGATGGTGAAAATCATAAATTTTAGAGGATGTTTGAGGACAAATAAACACCACCATTGCGTCCGGAAGCATCATTCCATAAATTTTCATATACTAGACTCTATATTTTGATGAGAATTTGTATTTTGAACTTAAAAAACGTGGGGCACTTTCTTTTTTAATCCGTACATTGTATGGATTTGCACTTTTTGGTTGATTTTTTATTGCTACATATTTTTAAAATATGTTAATGATGAATGTGGTTTCAGTTTCTGGTTATAAAATCAATTTATAGAAGTTAAATCAATTAGTGAGAGTGCTTACTTCTTTTTTTCATAATTTCTGAAATACCAACCTCCAGTAAAATTGACATAATTTGCAAAGTACCCATTGGATTTTCAAGATTTTGTAGGCGTTGGAAAAATTCTTCTAATGTGCATGTTGTGGATCAGACCATTTATTCATATAAAAAATCAGAAATTAGGTATAATCAGTTAAAATGAATGTTTGAGTTTTAAACCTTGATTTTTTATAATTTCATAAAAGTTCATAAAATTTCCAAAAACGTTTTTAATGGTGTGATTAGTTTTTTATTTGAATCTGGTTTTCGAGTGTTTTCACTAATCATTTTGTGTAGCACCTTTTTGATAGCCAAATAAAAAAAAATTCTAACGAAATTGGTTTTGCAACACGTTGTCAAAGTCATTACTTAGACTACTAATCTAATTGCTGCAGGACATTGTGAAAGGCTTATTGTGAACTACTGATTAGTGTGTTTCAGGTTCACATGTCAAAGATTTGAAATTAAAAATTGATGTTCATTTGTTGAAGACTGGAAATTCAAACTACTAAGGGTGGTTTTACATGGCTTTCATTGATTATATCTATTTTTCAAGTGTTTGTTTGCACATAAATTAACTAGGGGATTAATTAATCACCGTTTCATGTGCTTGTAAGGTGGTAGGTGTATTCTCTCACCTTGTGCAAACTCAGTGATTAGAGGCTAGACCCATCTCTTTTATGTTCTTAACCCCTTAAAGGGCTTGCCTCCCAATTTATGAGAGGGAACGACCTAAGCGATATTTTCGTTTCGATCCTCTATGCAAATAATTATGGTTGTGTCGAAAGTCATCAATCACCTGGTACCAATGTTCTATACCGACGAAAGTCTCCCTCAGTATCCATGAGATGCATAAAAACCATTTCTAAGGGTTGGGATACCTCTTAAATGAGTGAACCACTGCATGTATATATACTAGATTATCCCGAAACACTCACTTGGAACCACTTGTTGTAGAATCCAAAAACCCTTTTTACTTGCTAGTGCAGGAGGTCGGACCTTTGAAGCCACCCTACACATACTATTAATTGTGGAGACAAAAAATCCATTGGTTCATAAGATCTTCAGATCTTCGGGGTAACAAATTTGGTGTGTCCGTGCCATGGTGGGGGAGCCAGTGTCACCAATATCTCTAGATGTTTGCTTTGTCTTAGTGTATGGAGTAATCCAAGTAGGGACTTAGCAAGTAGTATCCTCTTTCCAGCCTATATTGTGCATGCTTATGAGTGTTTTCAAATTTGTCAAGACCAGTGAAATTTTTTGGGGCTAATCTAGGCCCCCATTCAGACTCTCTGGTTTTGCATCAGAGTCATCCAAAACATTCTATCTGTTGTGTTTTATGTGTGTGTTAAAAATAATCATTTTAAATCTCAATCAAACATCACATCTAGAATCCATAACATTTCAACCTCGCAAATATCAAAAACTTGTTGAAAAAGTCAAACAACACAAATGTCCGCACGATCTCTTGCAAAACCAAAATCCTTAAGCGAAGATCCATATTTCACTTTTTCAAACATAGACATCATAGTTCAAGGTGTATCTGAAAATACATCTTGAATAACTAGCATAACCAAGACATATTGCTGAGAAATTTTTATCAACGCTCTTAGAGGAATGAATCAAACTTACATGTCCAAAATGAGCCTAGCATTTAAATGTCTTGGGGCATCATTATTTAGTTTTGATCCTCCAGTTCTTGCATATCTAGATCATTCCACCTAGTCCTTACATATTTCGATCATTCTATTTTGTCATGTCCTTAGTCCTTTCATATTCATTGTTAGTGAAACAAAAATTTTAACTTGCACTTAGGTTAGTCTCCTTAGGTCTTGAATCAAATATTGGCTATTAATCACTTGTATCACTTGAGGTTCATCATCCTTGTGCTAGGGAATATATCATCATCTTTGAGTAGGAAAATATGCTTGGAGTTCATCATCTCCTATTTTAGCATAGCCTCTCTTGATCACTTGTCCTTGTGTCTATCCATCATAGCAAAGGTAAAGCCCTGTATCATAAGTATGTTCAGACCAGGAGTTGCCTTGAGTTCTTGCATTTTTGTCATATCAATCTTGTCATCTATAGAGTCATACCATTCCATTCCCATATATTATATTAGAGTCATATTAGTTTGCATTGCATCCTAATCTTGAGTCTTAGGTCAAAGATCAGAACAATCACCTATAACCCCTAAAACAAGAATAAGAATGTTTCAAGAAGAAGGAAACCCTTGGGGAAATGATTTTGATGGAAAAGATCACATTAGTGTTGCAACTAGTGAAACAAATGATACTGATAACGAAGAAGTAATGCAATCTTATATAAAAGAAGCACTTCATGATCATAGATTCACTAAATTGCTTAAAGAGGTGGTCAAACACAATTTGCAACAATACTTCAGGGCCCTTGCCGATGAAGGAATCAAAATGCCTCTTGATTTGACATATCATTACTCACGATGAATGAAAAACATGAATCTAATGAATCTAAGCATACCAAAACAAACAATGTGTTAGAATAATAGTTTGTTTACTTAATGAATTTAATCATGTTGATTAATTAATTAAGTCACCTTTTAATTAATTTTCACTTAAGCTAAACTTAGGCACTTTAATAATTAATTAATTATTAATTATTAAGTGTGCACACTAGGGTTTCCTATTTTTAGGGTTTTGATCTCCTTTCTTAAGGATTGATCTCTTTGTAATTATTCATTCAATTATGCATATTTTTGCTTAAGGATTTTTAGAGCACCTCCTTTGTGCTACAATATTTCCTCTTGGTGTGATAGGTTATTTGATTGTAGGTGTTCACTGGGTTATGTGGGTTGTTCTTTATCAACTCCAACATTGTATTAGAGCTTCAGATCTGCCACTTCCTGTTCAATTTTTGTTGGATCCTATCTTGAAAGTGACATTTTTGTGCATCTTGAGTCAAATTGGACCTCACCTTTTTGTCTGGAATGCTCGAATCAATCAAGATTGCCTTTCGTTAGAAGAGGCCTCTGTTTGTCATACTTGCGAGGGTTTGAAGTTACAATAGGTTTTTGCCTGATTTGAGGGGTTTTCCATCATTTTTTGAGAACTTTTGACCCTGATCTCTCAAACAGTGCATGCTAGTGCAAAATGAACCTCATAGGTACACTCAAAAGGACCAAAACCCCCTATTTTCATATAATATATGATAGGGTTTGCTGAAAATTGATTTTTTTGTGTTTTTGGGGATTTCCAAAAAATGCTGCCAAAAAAAAAATGACTGTACAGATCCATACATAAACATCGATTTCTGTGTCATATTTTTTTGGTGTCCAAATCATTTTTGAGCTGCCTTGATTTTTGTTCCATTCTGCCTTGGTTTCCATGCTCTCTCGATTTTTGTGCTGACTCCGTTTTTGTGCCATGAAGGTACAACTGAATATTTTATTAATTTTTTAATCTTTAAATCAATAAAATATTTGGTTTAAAGCCTAAATGAGCATTTTTAGTAAAATGGTCGTATCTTGAACATACAGAGTCTGTTTTTTAAAAATGAGATATCACCGGAAAGTTGTTTCTGAGCCCGATCTAATGGTGTAGGAGTTTTTGTTCCTGATTTTGCCAATTTGACCGATTTTTGTGCCGTTGAATTCAGATCTTCAGTTTTTGCTTCAGGAAGCATAAATTTTGAAGGTATCATTTTTTCACGATTCTTGCGACATTGAAAAGCTGGTTCAACGCTCTACACAGTGATTAGACTTATTTTCCCAGATTTTGCCCTAGGTATATTTTATTTAGCTTTTTGTGTTTTCATAGTTTGCTTAATTACTTAGATGTTTTGGCACTTGGGAACCTCTTGTTTGCGTCATTTGGTTCTATTTCATTTGATCTACATGCAGTAAGGTCAGTTTTCTTAGATTGTTTAATTTGAAGAGTTATCATGGGTTTTTCTACTCACCCTTCAGTTGTAATCCTGGAACGGGGTAATTATGAGTCATGGGAAAAAGGGCATACTTACACATTGTAGGTGGCTTAACATTTTGCCTTATTTGTATGATCTTATACCTGAACCAACCACTCCAGGGGGAAAATTAGCTTGGGATATCACTAGAGATCACATAGTAGGACTTATATTGCCTAGTGTTGATAATGAAACTATGTGGGATGTATCAGACATTGATTGTCCCCACCCACTTTGGACATGTATTTGGGAGATCTATGGAGATCCCAATCTCTCTCCATTCCTAGGGATCCTGCTTTAGATTGTCTCTTACCCATTGCTTGGAGAGAGAATATACCCTTTGATCATGATACTTTAGAGGAGTTTGAGTATTTAGACATTCTTGCATGTTCTAATGGATCATAGGCTTGTCTCATAGTTCCTACTCTTCAGACTGAGATTACACATGTATCATCCGTTGTTCCTGATGACAACAGTATTGCCACATTGGCCCCTATGGATTCAGTTCAACATCATGACCATCTTGGTCATTCATTATCTGCTACATCATGAGATTCTTATCTTGCATACACATTCTTGTTTGTTGAGTCTCACACTACAGATCTTGAGAATTATTTTGAGGACATACATCTCCTCTACCTTGATAGTCAGGTTATCACTATACGCCCACCATTATCCGTGCATTCAGAGGTTGTATTTCAATATTGTCCATATCAGTTTGGATTTGGCATCAAATATTTCAGTTCAGACAAAGAGATTCTTTAGCATCCTATCATGGCACACATCTTGAGACAGATTGGTTCATCACTCTTCACAAGGTTTCTTTGACATCGTCCTTTGGATCCGTTTCTTCCCAAGGGGAGAAATATCATTTTTCGCTTCAGGATCTCTTTTTGGATTCTACATCAAGCATCTACCATTGTGACAAGAGTTTCTTCATTATGGGGGGCCTTCTTATCTCTTTTTATATCTCCTATGGAGACCATTGTATATGTACTCATATGATAGAAGTTGTCTATGGGGGGTATCATTTAATCCACCTCCTATCCTTCTTTCATTAGTGCATTGCATTCTTTTATTTTCTCTCTTTTGGGGGGGAGTTTTGTTCCCTTGACATTTTCTCCCTTTCTCCTTTTTATGAGAGATTAGTATGTTGTACATGGGTACCTCATTAGGCCTTGTTGTCGTTGTTGATTTTTAATGATCAGACATGAAAGCAATTAGAAAATGCAGAACATAAGAGAATTAACACAATAAGATACCCTGGGAAAACCCTCCAACCTGAGGGAGAAAACCCAACCAATATATCTCTTATATATTGATTGAATAAGAGAAGAAATTTGCTTACAACTTAGACACAAGATAGTGCAGATTGAATACAATGAATAAGAGCACCTATCTTAGGTGAAATACAAATTAATATGTTTCTCCTTGTTATTGATCTGCTACTACAAATAATGGTCTTCTTATAAGACTTGAACTTCTCCTCTAAATGCGAATTATAATGAATGAACTTGGTGTTCAAATGAATGATGCTCAACTTGTATTTATACATTTACTCATGAAGGGATGTGACTTCTCCCGCAAGAGGTCGACCTCCAAAACAAATAAACGCATCTCATTTAAAAAATCGCATTCACAAAGCATGAAGTCGACCTTTCAAGAAAAGACATGGCTCCTCAAGAAAATCGTGCCACTTTAAGGTCGTCCCCAAATAGTAAATAAAATATTAATTAATATAAATAATATTTTATGATCATTCAGTTTAGTGAAGCACCTCTTCACATCTCAATTTATAATATATAAATTAAATAGCCATTTAGGCTATATTTAATTTATTATCTTTAAGCAGATTCGAGGCTCCTAGGAAAGCATTTCGACAAAAGCTGTAACATCAACAGTCGAGATCCATATTTTCTTTCATGCATCTATCCTTAATTTTTTAGCTTCTCCCTAAGTTCATCTTAAGGGGGGGTGTTAGAGTAATAGGTTGTTTACTTAATTAATTTTATCATGTTGATTAATTAATTAAGTCACCTTTTACTTTATTTTCACTTAAGCTAAATTTAGGCACTTTAATAATTAATTAATTATTAATTATTTAGTGTGCACACTAGGGTTTCCTATTTTTAGGGTTTTGATCTTTTTTCTTAAGGATTGATCTTTTTGTAATTATTCATTCAGTTATGCATATTTTTTCTTAAGTCTTTTTAGAGCACCTCCTTTGTGCTACATTATTTCCTCTTGGTGTGATAGGTTATTTGCTTGCAGTTGTTCACTGGGTTATGTGGGTTGTTCTTTATCAACTCCAACATAATGATGATAGAACCAAGGATCACAACCCTTTTACTTACAACCCAGTTACAAGAGATCTTCAAAGATGTCAAAACCTGTACCAAAAAATAATCCTATTTTGGATGAGCTTAGAGCATTGAGACAGGAATTGGATACTCTCAAAAATAGTAAAACATCATCTCACAAGTTTTCCATTGAAGATATATATGACCTTATCCTTTCGATCTGAGCATACCAATGCCACCTTTTCCCAGTAACTGGGACATACCGAGACTTGATAAATATAGGGGAAAAGGAGATCCTAAAGATCACTTAAGAGAATTTTGTGCTGCTACCTTGGAATTCACAGTTGACGAGACATATCTTATGAAATTATTCCCTCACAGTCTAGGCGGAGAAGCTATGGAATGGTTCTCATGATTACCCCCGACCATCAAATATTTTCAAGAATTGGCTAATAAATTTGTCTCACATTATAGTTACAACTATGAACTTGAAGTGACCATGTCAAAACCTTTTTAACACCAAGGAAAAACAAGGAGAATATTTTGTGCCATTTTTACAAAGAAGGAGACATTTGACAAAAAAAGTACCTTATAACATTCCAGAAAAACAATTGGTTGACCTCTTTTGTCAAAATTTGAACAAGGAAATTGGAAAGGAATTTCGCCTCAAATGCTTGGATTCTTTTGATTAAGTCATCAAAATGGGATTTGAAATTGAACAAACTCTCATTGATGATGGAACTATTAAACTTAATAATGACAAAGATGAAAAATTGGGCTCAAGCAACAAGACACCTTTTTGGGTTAAGAACAAGAATGTGGTCAATGATAGAGTTGTTGATGTGAAAATGACTAAAACATCATCACCCATCTACAACGTTAAAGGTTCATCTTTAGACAAAGGAAAAGAAAAGCAAAGAAGCTTCCCTAAACAAAATTTTACACCATTGGGACAATCAATTGAATTGGCATTAAAAGAACTCGTTGAAAATGATCTTATAACTCTACCTGAGATGAGAGAATACAATCCACAAGTCAAACCCCCATGGTGGAATTTTGATCGCTTTTGTGACTATCATAGAAACAAAGGACATAAGACTAATAGTTGCAATAAAATTCAAAATGTGATACAAGACCTTATTGATGATGGTAAGATAGCAGTTGACAAACACACTCCTTCTAGTAACTCTAATCGTGAGATGTTTAAAAATAATTTCCGTAATCATGACAAGGATAAAGGAAAGGTCCCTAAATCTAGTGATGGTGTAAACTATACTGCTGCTAAGTATAACTATGTCATAAATAACATCAGTGAGGTTGATAATCAAGTGAAAACTTTCATTATAAAAGGAAAAGAACCTGATTGCAATGTTAGTAGTAGAGGCATAGTTACCCTTAGAGGTCCTAATTCAAAACCCACTACACCAGCTTCGTATATAACCTCATAGAGAGTTTAGGTAATACACCCTTACAAATTTCCATACTTGAGATGCTATGCCTATCTTCTGAGCATAAAGCTATCCTAGATAAACCACTTTCTACTACTACTACTATGCCTATAGACTTGCATGTAGATCAATTCCACTTGCTATGGCGAGACACATCATCTCTCCTCACACTCTTTCTTTTACTTAGAACGATGATTTGTCCGTCTGAAAACCACATAACACACCTCTACATATTGAAGTCCTTATCCATGAACTCAAGATCAAGCGACTTCTGATAGATGGAGGAGCAAGTCTTAATATTTATACTAAAAAATTGATCACATAATTAGGGTTCTCTGAAAGTGCAGTTGATCCAAATAAAAAGATTACCATAAAGGCATATGATGAAGAGGAACTCTCATCTAAAAGATTAGTTACTTTACCAATCAAGGTTGGACCTGTGATAAAGGATGTTGTTTTCCAAGTCCTTGATCTCCCTCTGACCTAAAACATCCTCCTTGGAAGACCATGGATTCATGCAATGTAGGCGGTACCTTCTACATACCATCAACTTATTAAATTCCCACACATTGGTGTCAAAATCATAATAATAGGAGATCCAAACCCTTTAATGTGCTGTAATAATCTAAGCTCTAAAATTGAAATCACAATCCCTAGCAATCATGAAGCACTTCCTTCTTAAGCATATGTTGATATTGAGTCCTTAAAAGCATCCACCTTAAAATCCAATGAAGCTGAGATGAAAATACAAGTGAAAGAACAAGGAGTAGGTGAATATACCCTAAATTGTGCTCTTTACATTGTAAAGCTACTTTTATCTCCCCATACCTATGGCAAGCCATAGATGAATAAGACCACATCAGATACCCATACTACATTGGTTTTTAAATCAAGTACTGTCAAAAAATGGGGAGCCCTTTATGATGAAATGGAAGAAGCTAATCTCCTGAGATGGTTGTACAAAGATGAGGATACAAAAAGATAACAAACTGAAAAACTAGAGATAAAGATGCCTATTGAACAGTACAACAAATGATTTGATCTTATGAAACAAATGAGATATGATGGTAAAAGTCCTCTGGGTTTACAGAAACAAGGTATCTTGGAACCAATACAACCTACTCACACATAAAAAGTCCTTGGTTTAGGATATGACGTGCAAAAAAATAAGACCTTGAGTACCATGTGTACTTCAAGTAAGGAAGTAGAGTCCTCTAATGCTATACAAACAGATGAGGAAACTGCCATTGATGACTTCATTGACATCTATGAATATAATAGTGTCTTTACGCTTGAACCCGATCATAACACTTGTACCCTTGAATCCATTCAAATTTTTGACTCAAATCATGACCCTTTACCCCTAGTTCACCCCCAACTCATTGATTGGGATAAAAAAGGATCACCACAACTAGATGTGTTTCAAAATGATGAGGCAATCATAAATTTTTTGGGTGCATGAAAGGACACACCTATTGGGGATTATAAAGTAGGTTTTGTCATAGAAATCAATAGTGTGACTTACTTTAGAGAAGGTGCCAAGCCTTTCAATCATAAAATTATTAAAAATATAAATAGGTCTTCTAGTGAAAAGTGCTCTACAACGCCATTAGACCCTCTAGGAAACTCCTTGGATACATTATCTCATCTAAAGGAATTGAAGATGATCCTACAAAAGTAAAAGCTATACTTGAAATATCTCCACCTAATAATATTAGTTAGTTGTGATCATTACAATGAAAACTTTAGTCTATCTATCATTTTATAGCACAACTTGCAGATAAATGTCAACCATTTCAGCACCTGTTACACAAGAATGTTAAATTCAGATGGGATGAGAACAAGATTTTCAGAAAATCAAATAATATCTGATGACACCACTAGTATTAGTACCTCCTACAAATGAAAAGCCTTTACTCCTTTATATATCCACAACCACCACAACAATGGGGGCACTTTTGGCACAACATGAATATGAAGGAAACAAACGTGCAATCTATTACATCGGTCATACTCTAGTGGGATATGAGCTCAATTATAATCTTATCAAAAGAGTGTGCCTTGTCATAGTTTTTTCCTCAAAAATGATGCAACGCTACATGCTTACACACCAGACAAAGCTCACACTAAAATTGATCCTCTTAAGTACCTCTTGAACAAAGCAACACTCATAGGATGATTGGCTAAATGGGTTATGATTCTTAGTGAGTTTGATATTGAGTATGTGGAAATAAAAGAAATCAAAGGATAAGATATAGCGAATCAACTCGTCGATGCTCCTATGACAGATAATCATCCTCTTATTATAGAGTTTCTTGATGAATCAATCTTCAAAATGGAATCTACACATCTTTAGAATTTATATTTTGATGCCTCCTTCACTCAAAGTGGTTCTGGCATTGGCATTCTCTTTGTCACATTGCAATGGGATTGCATACCTAAAGCTTATAAGATGCAATTTCCATGTAACAACAATATTCCAGAATATGAGGCATTAATTTTTGGGCTCTTAATGGATGTGTAATGGAAAATCCTAGAGTTGCATGTCCTTGGTGACTCTCAACTAGTGATCAGACAAGTTAATGATGAGTATAAAACAAAAGATGAAAAATTGATGCCTTATAAAAGAATGGTGGATGATTTTAAGGCCTATTTCACATCAATTTATTTTGAGAAGATCCCCCAAGATAGTAACAAAGCTATTGATGCAAGAGCAACAATTGGTTCACTTGTGGAAATGCCAAGCAATGCCGCGTACTGTGAGTTCTTGGTAGAGCCTCTTTTGGAACCTGCTTACAATGTAATACAATATGAAATGATCTATCTTATTGTTGGTCCTAATTCTCAATGGTATGGGGATATTTATACCTATCTCCATGATAAAATCTTGCCATTAGACCTATCCAATAAATCTCGTAAAACCTTCATCCGTCAAGCCTCCTGTTATGCAATCTTAGTCGATACCCTATACCGTCGAGGTCTTGATGGTACTTTACTTCTATGTCTTGAGCATGACAAGGTCAAAAATACTTTATGAGAAATACATGAAGGCATATGTGGGGCACATTCTAGTGGTCCTACCTTAGCCAGGAAACTCTTGCGTATGGGTTATTATTGGCCTACAATGGAAAAATGATGCTTATAGGTTTGTTAAAAAATGCAAGTAGTGTAAAAAACATGCAGACTTGATGCATGCTCCTGCACAAGAATTGCAGTCACTCACTACACCATGGCCCTTTTATCAGTGGGGAATCAATCTCATGGGAAAGATCCATCCACCTTCATCCAATGGTTAGAATTTCATTCTCATTGCCACAAACTACTTCACAAAATGGATTGAAGATGTTCCCCTCACCCAAATGACTGGACTATATCATATGTCATTATGGTGTTCCTTTATCCATTATCACCGATAAAAATCGTTCATTCAAAAATCAAGATGTCTGTGAACTCTGTGAGAAATTCTATATACAACATCATTTTTTTGCACTTTATTACCCTCAAGGTAATGGCCAGGCTGAGGCCTCTAACAAGACCATTCTCAAAATTCTTAAAAAGATGGTCAATGAAGTTGGTCGAGATTGGCATGTTCAACTGAATCCTGCCTTATGGCATTATTGTACGAGTGTCTATGCTCCCACATGCACCACCCCATATGCCCTTGTCTATGGATTTGAAGCCATCTTACCCATCAAGATCGAGTTGCCTTCTTTGTGGGTCTCCTTGTGTAATCAAATTAGTGATGCAGACTACCGAGTCCCATTTGTAAGAATTGGAACTATTGGATGAATGAAGAAAAAATTCTTTCAATCATCTCATAACATACTAGTAGTGGATGTGCTGAAGTTATAACCATAACCACGTACATTCGAGATTGGAGATCTTGTCCTTTGTGAAAATCCTCACAATCAACAAGACAAAGAAAATAAGGGTAAATTTGAGTCCAACTGGTTGGGTCCATACATTATCACTGCTGTGTATGGATTAGGGGCATACCAGTTATCTACTCCAGAAGGTGAATGCTTAGTGATCCCATCAACAATATGCATATTCACAGGTTTTATACCTGAGTAGTTCAGAGAGTACACTCTTTTAAGGTCCTAAAAAAAACAAAAAAAATGGAAAAAGGTCCTCAAAAAAAAAGAAAAAAAGAAAAAAAAGTAAAGAGAAATCAATTTGTTCAATGGTGAAAACCACTTTGGTGGCACCTTGAGCAAGGGCCATGGTGAAAATCGAGAAATTCACACCATGTGTAGAGGCTTCACTCCTCTTTCCTTTAGAGCTCCACTTGATTTTTCCATCCCTTTTCCATTCACCCTCCACTTCATAATAACCTTTTCACACTCACCATGGCTTGTGGACTGTTCGACATTCCCCTTGCTTGTTCAATTTTCCATGCATCCTAAGTTGGTCCTATCCCTCATTGGGGCATTTCCTCGACCTTAGCTATGGGTTGGGATACTTAGCATCTCACGGTTAGAGGGACTATCCTCTGTGTCTATTTTCTCGCTCACAATTCATCTCATTCCATCGTAAAATTTCAAAAAAAAATCAAATATTCGAAAAAATCCCCAAAAAATCAAATATTCCAAAATCCAAAAAAAAAAAAAAATCCAAAAATCCAAAAAAAATCAAATATTTCAAAAATCCCCCAAAAATCAAAACATCTCAAAAATCCAAAAAAATCAAATAACTTAAATTTTTTCCAAAATAGTGATACTTTCAGATCACCACACATCTTCGAACTTCTACAAAATCAAAACACACCAAGATTGACAATCAAGCAGACATTGCAACATACCTATCAATCCATCTTTCAAATCCAACCAAACGCATAAATTGTGACAAGAATCAACTCTACATTGAAGCATGATGCCTGTTTGTTTGTTGATATTTGGTTGTTTTATGATTTTATCTTTGGTGGCATGCCTTTTAGCTTCTTGAGAATGTCTTGAACTAGAGAGGCAAAGATGGGGCATGTTCACTTGTTTTATGTTTGTGGATTGTTCCTTATTCACATGTTGACTCATCTTAATACATGGTTGTCTAAAATCATCGAGGACCTATGAGTCTAGTGTGGATGAGAGCATTCCTTTTCTGATAGTTTCTTCCATGCAATAAGTATTCAGGTCATCTAAGGTCCTTATACCTAGATGCTTATACTTCATTACTAAATGAAAACACAAACATTATTCAGGTCGTCTAGACGTTCATTTTATCTAGACGCTTATACTAATTTGTGACATAATAATCTCTATGATGATAAAGCACAATGTAAAACACAAGAATTTTCATCACCTTCATTTCCTTCATATCCCTTTTCATCTGTCATTTCCTACATCATCCATTTCATTTTTCTTCACGCTCCTTACCTTAAAGATCAATTAATCGCTTTATCCAACTGATACCTGTCTTTTAATCCAAATATCAAATCAATCAACTCACTCTTTTTTTTTATCATGGGACTCCAATGCTCCTAGATCACTCAATCTATTAATCAATCATTTTTTTGTGCTAGCATCAATCTCAATCACCTTAATCATCTTATCAACCTAGCTATACTGAGCATTTCCACCAATTGTTTAGTTATGCCTATTAGTTGTGCATTTTCATCAAATGTACATCTTCGCTTATTAGTTGTGCATTTTCATCAAATGTGCATCTCTGCTTAATCAATCGCGCAATATCAATTATCAAATCTTCTCCCCATGATCTATCGAGAGATTAATCTTATCATAGCCTGTTCGATTAATCTCTCGAGGGGGAATACCATCCTTATCATCTTCCTTACCAGGATGTCCCTGGGGCATGTATTAGTTAATTATATTTTTTGATTTGAAACAACGCAATAGGTTGCATTGTCTCAAAGAGGGGCAAAATATAGAAACTTAAAATTATCCAGAGCTTGACACCATTTTCTAATTAATTTCTCGTCTAATTCTTCATCTAAATCTAATTCTTCGTCTAACCCTTAATCCAATTTCACCCTCTTTTCATGCACACATAATTAAATAATTTTTATTATTTAATTATACTAATATTTCCCATTTCATTAATCCATCTGATAAAATCATTATTACTTAATTATTTAATTATTAACATTGTCTTTGATTAAATAAATACTTCTATTTATTTAATCTCACTAATCTAATAATTAATTAAATTATTTAAATTTTATTTATTATCCATAGTTTTGAAAATAAATGATTTTAATTTTCAAAAAATGAACTCTTACACACCTCCACTAATTTTGAAATTTAAACTCTTCCAAATTACCACTAATTTGACTAATTTTCTTCCACCCACTAATTTTTCCTCCATTCCATAAATTTCTCCAATCACATGGTACTAATTTTGAATTTGAGAACGAGCAAGTTTCCCATGAAATTTGTCTCATTCGATCTCAACCCTTCATTTCTCTACTCAATCTCATCCGTCCATTTCACCATCTTCTCATCTATAAATTTAGGCTTTGAGCTCTTCATCTCTCTAACCACCACCATCTTCAATATTTTTCTATCCTCATTTTCGTCTTAATCCTTTACTTTGTTCACTTTAAAACTGAGAGTAACATGTCTTAAATATTCAAAAGTGAAAGAGAGAAGAACAATGAAGATCAACCAATGAAGGTATACAGGTATAATTTACTTTGTTTGTTTGTATTCAATTTCCTTTATACTTATTTGTGCTTTATTGTTTTGGATCTGATTTTATAAGCTTAATTCTAATGGTTTGGTGGTTGCCTTCAAGGATTTAAGTTTTGCTAATATAATTTTTAGATCCATACGATGGGCATGTGAAGGAGTGTAGAAAGAAGAAAAAAAGTTTGGATACTTCCACAGAAAAGTCCTTAGAAGATGGTGATTCTGATGCTTTGCTTATTTCTTCTATCATTATTAGTGATGATGCTTGGATTAATGATTCAGGTTGCTCCTACCATATGAATCCTCACAAGGAGTGGTTTACTTCATATTCAACTTATGATGGGTGAGAAGTTTTCCTTGGTGATAACAACACAAAGAATATTGTTGGTAAGGGAAAGGTAAAGTTGTGTTTCACTGAAGGGAGGGTTAAAATGCTTGATCATGTTTTACATATTCTAGGACTTGTGAGAGATTTACTTTCAGTATCCAAGTTGAATGATTTTGAATACATGTGACATTTGACAAGTCTGGCTGCAAGTTGGTAAGAGGGAGTTTGGTGATAGCTAAAGGATCTCAAATTGGGACTTTGTTTAGGCTTGATGCTTCCACTTTTTGTAATTCTGCCAATGTAACTGGCACTAAAAACACATGTATGTTGTGGCACCATAGATTGGGTCACATAAGTGAAAAGGATCTTAAGACCATTTTGAATAAAAATTTGGTTGATGGTATTTTTGATTATTTTGTTGGTAAAAATGATATTTGTGAGCATTGTGTGTTTGGTAAACAAAATAGATCATCATTTCCTAATGGGACTAATAAAGCTAAGAGATTATTATAGATCATTCATTTGGATGTGTTTAGACCAATAGATGTTGAATCTTTTGGAAAATATCGTTATTATATTACTTTCATTAATGATGTGTCAAGATACACCTGGATTTATTTTATGGATGCAAAATTTGAAGTTTTCACTAAGTTTAAGGAATTTAAAGCCTTAGTTGAGAAACAAACAAATTATAAGATAATGATGTTGAGATTTGACAATGGGGGTCGATATTGTTCTAGGGAATTTGATGAGTTCTGTAAGCATGCAAGTATCATTCAATAAAAAAATACTCCTTATACACCTCAACAAAATGGGGTAGCAAAAAAAATGAACCGAACCTTGATGGAAAGAGTTGGGAGCATGTTCAGTGGTGCTAAGCTTGATCGATGCTTTTGGGTACAAGTTCTAAGTACTAGATGTTATTTGGTTAATAGATCTCCTTGTTCAAATCTTGTTGATGAAACTCCTTATGAAGTGTGGATAGGTAGAAAGCCTTTTGTTTCACATTCAAGGGTCTTGGTTGTGAGGATTTTGTTCATGTGCCTCAAGAGAAGTGTTCTAAGTTGGATCCAAAAGCACACAAATGTGTCTTTGTTGGTTATGGTGAGAATATGAAAGGTTATAAGCTTTGGAATCCACTAACTTGCAAAATGGTTTTCTCTAGAGATGTGATTTTTAGGGAGTTTAGAGCTTACTTAGGTGAAGAACAACCAAAGGAGAAAGATAAGACAAAAAAAAGCATTTTGAGACAAAGATTGAAAAAAATGAAGATGCACATGTGGAAGAACAACCAGATGGATTAGAGGATGGAGAAGAAGAACAGGGCTCAAAGAGATTTGATGATGCACATGATGAGCATATGGAAGAAGAAGAGCAACAAGAAACCCCTACTCCTACCTTGAGAAGATCCATAAGGCAATGGAATCCAGTTGACAGGATAACCCATCCAATTTTTGTTATGTATTTTCTTTGTTAAGTACTAACGATGAATCTAGATCCTATAGGGAGGCTCTTTCTTTAGAAGAAAGTGATTTTTGGATGCAGGCCATGCAGGAGGAGATGATGGCTTTGGATAGTTGTGATACCTGGGATATTGTAAGTTTTCCCAAAGGAAGGAAGCCCATCAGTTGCAAGTGGGTATTTAAAAATAAATTTAGAATAGATGGCTGGTTAGAGTGGTACAAGGCCAGATTGGTGGCCAAGGGCTACTCTCAGAGAGAGGGAGTTGATTTCCTTGAAATTTTCTCTCTTGTTACTAAATTAACTTCTATTAGATTCCTATTATTTATTGCTGCTGCTTATGATTTTGAAATAGAGAAAATGGATGTTAAAACTACTTTCTTGCATGGGGATCTTGTGAAAGAAATTTATATGCGACAACCTGATGATTTTATTGTGAAAGGAAAAGAACACTTGGTATGCAGGTTAAAGATATCTTTATATGGTTTGAAAATCACCTAGGATGTGGTGCCAAAAGTTTGATGCCTTTGCATTGAAGTTGGGTTTTTTTAGGAGTGAGGAGGATCATTGTGTTTACATTAAGGTTATTGATGATCATATACTAATCATTGTATTTTATGTTGATGACATGTTATTTATGGTTAACGACAAGGTGATGATTAGGGAGCTTAAGAATCATCTTTTTGACATATTTGATATGAAGGATTTGGGGGCTGCAATATATATTCTTGGGATGGAGATTAGAAGAGATCAGGTTCAGAGAAAGCTTTGGTTAAGTCAGAGTAAGTATGTTGATACCATTTTGCAGAGGTTTAATATGCATGACTATAAACCAGTAAATATTCCATTTTTGATTGGTACCAAGTTGAGTTTAAACCTGTGTCCTAATTTTGATGATGACATTGAAGAAATGTCTAACGTTCCTTTTGGTAGTTCCATTGGTAGTTTGATGTATGCAATAGTTTGCACTAGACTAGATATAGCCCAAGCAGTGAGAGTTTTGAGTAGGTTTATGTGTAACCCTGATAAAGAGCATTATAATTTTGTTAACAGGATGTTTAGATATTTGTGTGGTACTTCAGATTACTGTTTGGTTTATCATGGTACTAATGATGTGGATAAGTCATTGGATATACAAGGTTTTGTTGATGTAGATTGGGTAGGTGACTTGGATAGTTGAAGCTCCATTAGTGGCTATGTTTTTACTTTGTTCTGAGGTGCAGTGAGTTGGATGAGTAAGAGGTAGCTTATAGTTGCATTGTCCACCATCAAAGCAAAGTATATGGCTGTTACACATGCCTCTAAGGAGGTAGTTTGGTTACAAATACTTGGTAATGTCATTGGGTTTGAATAAAAGATAACAAATATTAGATGTGACAGTCATAGTGCCATATGTTTAGCTAAAAATCATATGTATCATGCTCGTACTAAGCATGTTGATGTTCAATTTCACTTTGTGCAAGAAATGGTACAGAATGAAAATGTTTTAATTGAGAAGGTTGACACTTTAGATAATGTTGCAGATTCTCTCACGAAGCCAATGACCACAAATTAGTTCTCTTGGTGCAGGAAGGCCATTGGACTTGATCATTGTACTTGATTATATTTTAATTTATATCTTATGGATGTAATTGCAATGTATAATATGAAGTGGGATAATTTTAGGATGGGTGACATTATAATTGCTATCCTAAGTTGATTTATGTGTCTGCACATTCTTTGGAACGTGTTGTAGGGGACATGAGGGACAAAATATTTATTATTTATTTTTCTATGACAAATTATAATTGCATTCAAAGAGGTGGACCCTTAACAGTGGCAGTTACAAAGAATTTTTTTGAGAGGATATTCCTCTTGGGCCTCCAACTTTGTGAGTGGGGACCACTTTGGTGTGTATGTACTTGCATGCTATTACATGGTTGGGCGCCTAAGTTTGCATGTTGGTGCATGCTCTTGCATGCAGCCATTGGATCCATCGGTAAATTATGGAGCACTCGGGTTTGACCAATTTTGATTGACTATGGGTTAGGCACCCATGTGAAGGCCATGTGATAATTTAATATTTTATTCCATGTTTATGGGATCCCCATTAAGGGGGCTATGGGTTTTTCTAGGTGGTTTTTCTTTTTGTTTGGGATACCATCTGTGGTATTCTCTCCCACAAACTTATATATATATATATTGGAGCCTTTAGATGGTGGTTTGTAAGAGTTTGTTTGTAGGTTGTTAGAGTGACGAAGTGCTGCTAGATTATAGAGAGGATTGTTGTTTTGATGTAATTCCTTGAATATTAATGCAAACATTAGATCTCTTTGGGTGTGGAGTTTTTCCCGCAAGGGTTTCTCCACATATATCTTGTGTCACTTATGTTTGATGACTTGTGGTATTGTCAATTTTTCTTTCATTGTTGCAATTGTCAATCACATAATATTTCTATGGTAATTTTGAATTTTATAATTTCAGATTTGCAACCACTTTAATAAGTTCAAATTGCTGCAAGTTATACCTTGATTTTCCAACATGAAGATGTCTTCAACAAGGAGGATGAGAAGGGTCATGAAGAGACTTGCGAGACTCTTATTTTTAGAAGAACAATGAGAAATAAGGTATGCATAATTTATTTCTAAATAATTAAGAAGATTCCAGGACATAATGGACACATTAGACATTCATTAGCATAGAGGAAATGTTGTAGATAAAATAAAATATGTTACACAAAAGTGGGTTGATAGAAAAATGAAAGATATGTTGATGAATCACATGGAGGGATATATTTCCTTCATGAAAAATATAACATATTGAATATAAATGATGAAGTAAAATGTTGCAGCCCCTTGACATAATTTTTATGGAAATATGAGCACGTGGGAGCATCCCACACAAATATAAATGGAGTACTAAAATAAGAGAACATGAAAAAAGAGAAGAAAAAAAGAAGTAAATGAAGAAAGAGATAAACTTATTTTAAAATCAACTATAGAAATTGAGAAGATTGCATATATAAGGAGTTATAAAAGAGACTATGATAGAAAGTGTCATGAACATGGCATGGCAAGGGGTGTAGATGAAAATGAAAATAAAGTAGAAAAATACTATCTAGAAGAAGGAGAAGACTAGAGTGCATTTAATGAAATGAAGGAGCCTAATGAAAAGGAAATCCTCTTAGGAGAGGATAGAGGGTGGAGAAATAAAAAATGATGAAAAGGAGAGAAAAAAAAATGGGTCAGATTGAAACCAGGTGGATATTTTTTTTAATAGTATTTTGTGTTAGAAATATTACAACATTCTTATTCCTGTAGCTATTCTTTAGGATAGTACAATAATGTTTGATTATAAGTTTTTTGAGTTTGTTTATTTGTTAGCCCATAATAAAGGATTTGTTATACGAGATTTAGTAGAATATAGGAGATGCGAATTCTATGAATATTTAACATGATTGGATGAATAGGTAAGAGAAAAAATATAATTATATTTTTGTGTGTTAAAATATGCTCATAATTCCCATGAGATTGCAATTGTTGTAGAGAGAAATCACCAAGTTTGTTGTAGATATGAAGATCATTGAAGGGAAGGGGTTTAAAAGAGACACAACACAATGAAAAGATAATGCAAATCAATCTTATTCAGGCATCAATATTCCTTGGGGTAGACAATGTCATAGGTCTCACCCAAGCATTGATGTCCTCAAATTGACCACTGCAACATTTAGTACGAGTTACTTGATGAGAAGAACCTATTGAGAATAATTGATTCCATTAGATTTTTGGGAGTATGCATAGTATTGTACTATTTCTCAATGGCTAAGTATCTGTATGGATTTTATATGGAAAAAAATCTTACTTATGCAGTGGTAATCTTTATACTCTCAGTGATATCATTGGCAACTCCTTTGATGTGCATTTAAAGTTATTAATTTGCTAAAGGATTTCAAAGATCGTACCAGATTTGTAAGATGAGTTGTATAATTTTAAGGATCTTGACATTTGGATTGTGTTTATGTATGATTTTATATATTAGGTTGAACAGTTAAGAGAAATATGGCCTATTATAATTTAGGGGTTGTGTTGTGATAGTATATTGATTCTTTCTTTCTTTTCTTTTCTTTTTTATTTTTGTAACGTGCCAACCCTTCAATGTAGTAAAATTTTCTAATTTTTCACCATACGAGTAAATAAACTAAGTAACAAGTCATTACAATAATATTTTTTTCTTTATTGAGAATATATGAACAAGATTCCATATCATATTACAATAAAGATTCCAATTCATTACAATAACTCCAAAAGTTACAATTATACAAGAATACATACACTAACATACCTAGCTCCATTTAGCTTTAAAACTAATAGTTGTAAGATGGTCCAGTATCCCTCCTTTCAAATCTTGGTTCTTCTGTCACTTGCTGTGGAGGAGAAGCATCACTCAAGTAATTTTCTTCCAACCATAGACTCATAATGCGGTCCCCCACACATCTATCATTTGATAGATGGCACTTTCCTTCGACAAAGAGATTGGTAGAGTAACCGATAACGACAACCAACTGAGCATAGTGCTGTGTCCTACATAACTAGAACTTTACAATCCCACAATCCTGAACTAGAATGTAATACTAGATCACGGTGAGCTGACACTGTTAGTCTCAGTAGTCACACAACATAGAGTGGAGTCACACAATCTAGAGTCGAGTTGCAGACATTCACATTAATTTGATCAAAGAGTTTTATTCAGTAAAGGTCTAAGAGTCATCTATCACATACACTACTTGGGGCCAATTTGACTTAAGGCTATCTTAAGCTACACATAGGTATTTCCTTCAATGGAAAGTCCCATTATCCCAAATAACCTACAACATATTACTCTACTTGGAATTAACTACTTGAATAGTAAGTACACAAGCTAGGTATTTCCTCAATGGATAATCCATCATTCCAAAGATAACCTACATACTTGGATAACCCTACTTACTTGTAAGTATATATAATTTTCTCCCATGTTGGATGACCTCCCCTAGGAGTAAGCACAAGCTTTCCTAGTTAAACCAATAACTTAGCTAAATGTACCATATGTGCCTTTCATGTTCAATCATACCTAGTATATAATACTTATTATAAACACTCATCTCCTATTATGGAGTAAATACAAACACGTGGAAACCCATGTTCAAAGATATCTAGTATAATTAAATACCTATGTCAAGCAATCTCCTTGACATATCTAGTATAATTAAGTACTTGTGTCAAGAAATCTCTCCTTTCATGGAGTACTTAAAAAAACATTAAGAAAACATCATAAAAGCTTCAAATTCATTTTTAAAATAATCTAAATTCTCTAATGCATATACTGGAAAAGACCTCTCAACCATGCATATAAGACTTATTTTTCAAAAGTAAAATAATCAAAGAAGATATCCTCATGCCTGCTATCGCTTATCCAAATTAATGGCAACAATGTAGCTTTCTCCAACAACAATCAACTTCTCTCAAATAGCTAACAACTTATCTCAAACAATTCTACATCACTTGTTGATAGCTCACTCCTCTCAAACAATAATGATACCTCTTACTCACAATAGATCACTCTATTTATCACTCAAAAAATAAGAAAAATATGCCTGGTAATATCTCAAAAGTATAGAAAAATACGTATATCTCTTGGATAAGAATGCGTCTCTCACAAGTGAAAATGGAAGAATGCGTCTCACGTGAAATTCAACTATTTATAGAGAAACCAAGCAATCACCAAGCCTATAATTTAGGCATGTAAAATGACAACAAGCTTCAAGAAAAGCAACTCAACAATAAGGTGGCGATGAAATAAACTTAGACTCAACAAAACCTCCTATAGATCGACTTAAATCTTTGACAACAATTCAACGACTAATTCAAAAAGCACATGGGAATTTGAATTATACGCCAACAAAGACATCTACATGAAAATGTTTCAAGAGGTGGTGCCAACTTTCATCATCTATCCCTGTTCTTTTGCTTGTTGTTCACATAGTTGAATAAGTCCATATTCACCAAGAAGCACATTTTAAAGTTGACTTGGTCTTTATATCACAAATGAAAGGACTCTTCCCGAAATAGTGCTACAAGTATTTAATCCACACATATTAGATTTATGTTTACTAAGACATCTTTCCATAAATCTTTGTCCAAATCAAATAATTCATATCAATTTAACTCTTATTGCCATCCATGTGGCATAACACATAGCTTAGGTGTTGCTATGTTTTGCATATTGTTGACTTTGTCAACTTCCATCCTTTATGCTCCTAACTCTTTTAACAACATATTCATAACTATGCATGATATCTATTCTATATCAACCATTAGTTTGCTGCACATTACCTTCTATACTCATGCGCTTCAACTCATGAGCCATATTTAAACATGTCATCATACTATTCTACTCCCTACGTGGTTTAAGGCGTTCATCTATAAGCTTTGTTTTAATAAAGTCATACCTTACTTTATGGATGCACCTCTATATAAAATGCATCCACTATATATACATATATATAATAGTATATATATTTTTAATAGAGTGCCACCTTTAAATTATATATATATATATACACGTTAAACATTCTTTGAAAATAACTCATATGGCATTTAGTCCCACTTCAAAACATTCGTTCTATAAAATTATATGTATTTACAAATATATAAGACAATCATTTAAAAATATATATATGCATAATACATATATATATACACACCTCTATATAAGCATTACACTTACATGTATATATATATGTATTCCCATATATATACACAAAAGAACATTAATAATGTCGAAACATATATATATACTTTTGCATATATACGTAAAATAATATTATTATATTTATCATCGAATATATATATATATATATAAATATAAATAATACTCTATGCTTATGTATACTTAAGTAGACATGTATTTATGTATATAACTTATATATAAATATACATTCGATTGCACCGTCAAGCACATACACATGTATATATTCCTATTCTCATTGATACACACATTCGTTAAGTGTATACATATATATGCGTATATATGTAATTGATCCCTTGAGTGAGTATGTTTGTAAGTATTCCTGCTTGCTCATACATGTATATGATTCTGCTTTCACATATAGATCAATGTATGTATATATACTCATATACATGTATACTTTTCATGTAGATATGTATCGACAGTAGGCTCAAAGACACATAACATCATAATTTATATACATATTTGCATATCTATACATATGTCGTCATACCCGTTTGGACATCCCATTATATCCATTGTACGTGTATGCCAACATATGCATATATATGCATGCAAGCATATATCCACACACTTATTCAACCACACAAACAAACACAATAGGATAAGGAAGGTCTCATCACCCAATAATGCACTCGATAGTAAACAAGACCCTTACTAATGGAAATATTTCAAACTAGGGATGACTTATCTACTTCTATGTCTAGACATAACCAAACTACTATGGTGTGTGTATGTTCAGATAGTTTACTTTTACTGGTTATTCAACCAAGATCTTCTCGCGAGTGATACTTCCCATCCCCCTGAATAAATGAACATTTACTTGCAACCATTAACACATGCCTACAATATTCAGCTATTCACAACATGTGCAGTATACATAATCAACTCCAAAGTTAGAATTATAGTAATTCAATAACCATCTATTCACATATATGCAATATTTCACCATGAATAAAATCAATTGAGAGATTCCAATATTCAATTCATGATAACATGAATACAAAGGTAGATGGCTCTGAGTAGGAAAAGGAGCCAAGGGGGGTGTTTGAAAATTCCTGAAGGAAAGGGAAATGGTGATGATGATTTTGAGGATGAAGATGAGTTGATCGATGGTTTGCATCCACGTTTTTGCCTACTAGGTATCTAGGCAAGGTTTCTGTTCCTTCTCCCTTGCTTTGCTAGTGTGGTTCTTGCTATTGCTGAGCCAAGAGTTTCTTTGTTGGTGTTTATGACGCCTATCTATTGGCTAGGGGAAATTTTTGAGAATGTGGAAGATTTGTTTCTTCTCTCCTGTGCTTGGCTACCTCCTCAAGCCTTGTGGCTGCTTGAGGATGCCCTTGGTCGCTCAAATGGAATTGTAGCTAGGGTCCTGTCTTTGGCGCACTGCTTGTCTCTTCCTGTTCTTGGCATGGGAGGATTTTTAGTGAGCCTCCTCGTTACTCCTATGGGGTATTCAATCTCCATTTTCTTTATTGTGATGCAATGTCTCCTTGAGGGTGTCATTTTGAGTGGGGATTTTGGGCTTTATGTGTTCGGTTTCTGCTTAAAAGACATTGTTCTATATTGGCTTTCTCCCACGGGCTGCAAAATTTCTTCTATCTTGTTGGTGGTCAATGATTTTCTGAATTTGGTGGACGTTTGGGGTTGTTCCTTGGTTTCTTTCACTGTGGTTCTAGCTGCTTATCAGTTTTCTAGAGGAAAGGCGACTGGTCGAAGTATCTTGAGTTGTCCTTTGTGGTACACTCATGGGCCTTGGAGCTCCATTTGATTTATTGTTTTGAAACATATCCTTGAGGGAAAATATTATTGTGCTCAACATATTCATTGTATGAAAATTTTTGGTTCGGGTGTGGTTTTTGGGACATTTGTGCCTTGCTCCATTGACTCTAATTTGTTGATGCATCTTGCCGCTTATCCATTTGTTGGAGGGAGGGCGTTCTCTGGCTAGGGGGAGTCTTGGTTATCATTTTGGATCTGTCCCATGGTGTTGGTGTGGTGCAATACTAGAGGAAGAAAACCATCTATCTCATTCTCTTTTGACAAAACTCAAAATATTCTTTGTTTGTTTACTCATTCCATGTTCACTTTTCCTTCACAAAACTCAACTCAACCACTCAAAGAGGAAAACAGAGTTCCCAAATTCCACAATGAACTTCAAAACACCTTTAATATCTTGAAAATGAAAGATTCAAAACAAATAGTTCCTTAAAACAACAACCCATGACCACTTCATTGATAACTGTCCTCAACCTATCACCATGGCACTTACAAACCATCGTAATCCAAAATTTTCTTCCCAAGACACAAAAAATGATTCAAATACTTGGAGAAACCTTAATAGGCATGAAACAACATGGTTAAACTATTTTTACACCCTAGGAATATAGATTCTTTATTCTAGTTATCGAACCCTCATAACCTGACCTAAATACTTGTAGGTCTGCTCAAGGACTGTCAAAAGTTTTCTCACAAACCATTCACTAAAACCCATGTCAAATCATATAATTAAACACCCCTTATCCTTTTTTAAAACATAATACAAAATGGAAATTAGGTCCCTTAGAGCATTTGATTCAAAAATAACTGACTCAACCTATTTAGATCTAATTAGGCCTTCATACCGAATGGGGTTTATTGAATATCATAATTCCACAATCAATTTTTCCTATACAATACTTGGAACATGTTAGTTTATCCCTGCACATGCTTACAAAAATTCCAAAAGTACATTTGCAAATATATTTCTATAAATCCTAAGGCTTTACTCCCTTTACTGCCCTGTTTCTGGACTGAGACACAAAATTACAGACTTAAACTTCTATTTCCCACACTTAAATATTAACCATTTGGTATAAAACTTAAAAAATATGAAAGAGGATTCCACAAATATTAACTCCACCAATTTTTAGCAAATTTCAATGAGTAAATCATGAGAAGCACAAAATTTACATGCCACTGATTACCTTAATCAGGGTTTTAACAAATTTCAAACAGATTTCAATATCTTCCTCAAATCGAAACTAAATTGCATGAGACCAGTTTTTAAATGGAATTTGATTGAATAATTCAACACTTACAAACATTCTAACTTAATTCCATTCCTATACAGGGGCGTACAACATTAAAGAACAAATAATTTCTAAAGAAAAATGCATAAAACAAAGGTTTCTTTATTCCTTCTCCAAAATTTCAATCACCCTCCTTTTCAAAATGATGTACAAAGCCTTTATAACGAAAAATAAACTATATTTTAACCTTCTAACTACTTCCTAACTCCCATAACTAACAATGACCCTTCAACTTCTTAATGGAACTTTTACATAATTTTGTAATTCTTTCAATATTTGTTGACAACTTTTATATTTTTTGCAATTTTCCATTAAACAAATAAAATTGAATCCTCCTAATGAACTTTTAATGACCTATAAACATACAAGGTGACTCTTTTAATCTCATTATAAAGTAAAGATATCAAATTTGTTCAATTTTTCCAAAATAGGAATATGGTTTTGCAAAGGTGCTCCTGCACCA
>CM021101.1:79634663-79661880 GCA_007115665.2 Sequoiadendron giganteum
AAAAAAAAATCCAAAAATCCAAAAAAAATCAAATATTTCAAAAATCCCCCAAAAATCAAAACATCTCAAAAATCCAAAAAAATCAAATAACTTAAATTTTTTCCAAAATAGTGATACTTTCAGATCACCACACATCTTCGAACTTCTACAAAATCAAAACACACCAAGATTGACAATCAAGCAGACATTGCAACATACCTATCAATCCATCTTTCAAATCCAACCAAACGCATAAATTGTGACAAGAATCAACTCTACATTGAAGCATGATGCCTGTTTGTTTGTTGATATTTGGTTGTTTTATGATTTTATCTTTGGTGGCATGCCTTTTAGCTTCTTGAGAATGTCTTGAACTAGAGAGGCAAAGATGGGGCATGTTCACTTGTTTTATGTTTGTGGATTGTTCCTTATTCACATGTTGACTCATCTTAATACATGGTTGTCTAAAATCATCGAGGACCTATGAGTCTAGTGTGGATGAGAGCATTCCTTTTCTGATAGTTTCTTCCATGCAATAAGTATTCAGGTCATCTAAGGTCCTTATACCTAGATGCTTATACTTCATTACTAAATGAAAACACAAACATTATTCAGGTCGTCTAGACGTTCATTTTATCTAGACGCTTATACTAATTTGTGACATAATAATCTCTATGATGATAAAGCACAATGTAAAACACAAGAATTTTCATCACCTTCATTTCCTTCATATCCCTTTTCATCTGTCATTTCCTACATCATCCATTTCATTTTTCTTCACGCTCCTTACCTTAAAGATCAATTAATCGCTTTATCCAACTGATACCTGTCTTTTAATCCAAATATCAAATCAATCAACTCACTCTTTTTTTTTATCATGGGACTCCAATGCTCCTAGATCACTCAATCTATTAATCAATCATTTTTTTGTGCTAGCATCAATCTCAATCACCTTAATCATCTTATCAACCTAGCTATACTGAGCATTTCCACCAATTGTTTAGTTATGCCTATTAGTTGTGCATTTTCATCAAATGTACATCTTCGCTTATTAGTTGTGCATTTTCATCAAATGTGCATCTCTGCTTAATCAATCGCGCAATATCAATTATCAAATCTTCTCCCCATGATCTATCGAGAGATTAATCTTATCATAGCCTGTTCGATTAATCTCTCGAGGGGGAATACCATCCTTATCATCTTCCTTACCAGGATGTCCCTGGGGCATGTATTAGTTAATTATATTTTTTGATTTGAAACAACGCAATAGGTTGCATTGTCTCAAAGAGGGGCAAAATATAGAAACTTAAAATTATCCAGAGCTTGACACCATTTTCTAATTAATTTCTCGTCTAATTCTTCATCTAAATCTAATTCTTCGTCTAACCCTTAATCCAATTTCACCCTCTTTTCATGCACACATAATTAAATAATTTTTATTATTTAATTATACTAATATTTCCCATTTCATTAATCCATCTGATAAAATCATTATTACTTAATTATTTAATTATTAACATTGTCTTTGATTAAATAAATACTTCTATTTATTTAATCTCACTAATCTAATAATTAATTAAATTATTTAAATTTTATTTATTATCCATAGTTTTGAAAATAAATGATTTTAATTTTCAAAAAATGAACTCTTACACACCTCCACTAATTTTGAAATTTAAACTCTTCCAAATTACCACTAATTTGACTAATTTTCTTCCACCCACTAATTTTTCCTCCATTCCATAAATTTCTCCAATCACATGGTACTAATTTTGAATTTGAGAACGAGCAAGTTTCCCATGAAATTTGTCTCATTCGATCTCAACCCTTCATTTCTCTACTCAATCTCATCCGTCCATTTCACCATCTTCTCATCTATAAATTTAGGCTTTGAGCTCTTCATCTCTCTAACCACCACCATCTTCAATATTTTTCTATCCTCATTTTCGTCTTAATCCTTTACTTTGTTCACTTTAAAACTGAGAGTAACATGTCTTAAATATTCAAAAGTGAAAGAGAGAAGAACAATGAAGATCAACCAATGAAGGTATACAGGTATAATTTACTTTGTTTGTTTGTATTCAATTTCCTTTATACTTATTTGTGCTTTATTGTTTTGGATCTGATTTTATAAGCTTAATTCTAATGGTTTGGTGGTTGCCTTCAAGGATTTAAGTTTTGCTAATATAATTTTTAGATCCATACGATGGGCATGTGAAGGAGTGTAGAAAGAAGAAAAAAAGTTTGGATACTTCCACAGAAAAGTCCTTAGAAGATGGTGATTCTGATGCTTTGCTTATTTCTTCTATCATTATTAGTGATGATGCTTGGATTAATGATTCAGGTTGCTCCTACCATATGAATCCTCACAAGGAGTGGTTTACTTCATATTCAACTTATGATGGGTGAGAAGTTTTCCTTGGTGATAACAACACAAAGAATATTGTTGGTAAGGGAAAGGTAAAGTTGTGTTTCACTGAAGGGAGGGTTAAAATGCTTGATCATGTTTTACATATTCTAGGACTTGTGAGAGATTTACTTTCAGTATCCAAGTTGAATGATTTTGAATACATGTGACATTTGACAAGTCTGGCTGCAAGTTGGTAAGAGGGAGTTTGGTGATAGCTAAAGGATCTCAAATTGGGACTTTGTTTAGGCTTGATGCTTCCACTTTTTGTAATTCTGCCAATGTAACTGGCACTAAAAACACATGTATGTTGTGGCACCATAGATTGGGTCACATAAGTGAAAAGGATCTTAAGACCATTTTGAATAAAAATTTGGTTGATGGTATTTTTGATTATTTTGTTGGTAAAAATGATATTTGTGAGCATTGTGTGTTTGGTAAACAAAATAGATCATCATTTCCTAATGGGACTAATAAAGCTAAGAGATTATTATAGATCATTCATTTGGATGTGTTTAGACCAATAGATGTTGAATCTTTTGGAAAATATCGTTATTATATTACTTTCATTAATGATGTGTCAAGATACACCTGGATTTATTTTATGGATGCAAAATTTGAAGTTTTCACTAAGTTTAAGGAATTTAAAGCCTTAGTTGAGAAACAAACAAATTATAAGATAATGATGTTGAGATTTGACAATGGGGGTCGATATTGTTCTAGGGAATTTGATGAGTTCTGTAAGCATGCAAGTATCATTCAATAAAAAAATACTCCTTATACACCTCAACAAAATGGGGTAGCAAAAAAAATGAACCGAACCTTGATGGAAAGAGTTGGGAGCATGTTCAGTGGTGCTAAGCTTGATCGATGCTTTTGGGTACAAGTTCTAAGTACTAGATGTTATTTGGTTAATAGATCTCCTTGTTCAAATCTTGTTGATGAAACTCCTTATGAAGTGTGGATAGGTAGAAAGCCTTTTGTTTCACATTCAAGGGTCTTGGTTGTGAGGATTTTGTTCATGTGCCTCAAGAGAAGTGTTCTAAGTTGGATCCAAAAGCACACAAATGTGTCTTTGTTGGTTATGGTGAGAATATGAAAGGTTATAAGCTTTGGAATCCACTAACTTGCAAAATGGTTTTCTCTAGAGATGTGATTTTTAGGGAGTTTAGAGCTTACTTAGGTGAAGAACAACCAAAGGAGAAAGATAAGACAAAAAAAAGCATTTTGAGACAAAGATTGAAAAAAATGAAGATGCACATGTGGAAGAACAACCAGATGGATTAGAGGATGGAGAAGAAGAACAGGGCTCAAAGAGATTTGATGATGCACATGATGAGCATATGGAAGAAGAAGAGCAACAAGAAACCCCTACTCCTACCTTGAGAAGATCCATAAGGCAATGGAATCCAGTTGACAGGATAACCCATCCAATTTTTGTTATGTATTTTCTTTGTTAAGTACTAACGATGAATCTAGATCCTATAGGGAGGCTCTTTCTTTAGAAGAAAGTGATTTTTGGATGCAGGCCATGCAGGAGGAGATGATGGCTTTGGATAGTTGTGATACCTGGGATATTGTAAGTTTTCCCAAAGGAAGGAAGCCCATCAGTTGCAAGTGGGTATTTAAAAATAAATTTAGAATAGATGGCTGGTTAGAGTGGTACAAGGCCAGATTGGTGGCCAAGGGCTACTCTCAGAGAGAGGGAGTTGATTTCCTTGAAATTTTCTCTCTTGTTACTAAATTAACTTCTATTAGATTCCTATTATTTATTGCTGCTGCTTATGATTTTGAAATAGAGAAAATGGATGTTAAAACTACTTTCTTGCATGGGGATCTTGTGAAAGAAATTTATATGCGACAACCTGATGATTTTATTGTGAAAGGAAAAGAACACTTGGTATGCAGGTTAAAGATATCTTTATATGGTTTGAAAATCACCTAGGATGTGGTGCCAAAAGTTTGATGCCTTTGCATTGAAGTTGGGTTTTTTTAGGAGTGAGGAGGATCATTGTGTTTACATTAAGGTTATTGATGATCATATACTAATCATTGTATTTTATGTTGATGACATGTTATTTATGGTTAACGACAAGGTGATGATTAGGGAGCTTAAGAATCATCTTTTTGACATATTTGATATGAAGGATTTGGGGGCTGCAATATATATTCTTGGGATGGAGATTAGAAGAGATCAGGTTCAGAGAAAGCTTTGGTTAAGTCAGAGTAAGTATGTTGATACCATTTTGCAGAGGTTTAATATGCATGACTATAAACCAGTAAATATTCCATTTTTGATTGGTACCAAGTTGAGTTTAAACCTGTGTCCTAATTTTGATGATGACATTGAAGAAATGTCTAACGTTCCTTTTGGTAGTTCCATTGGTAGTTTGATGTATGCAATAGTTTGCACTAGACTAGATATAGCCCAAGCAGTGAGAGTTTTGAGTAGGTTTATGTGTAACCCTGATAAAGAGCATTATAATTTTGTTAACAGGATGTTTAGATATTTGTGTGGTACTTCAGATTACTGTTTGGTTTATCATGGTACTAATGATGTGGATAAGTCATTGGATATACAAGGTTTTGTTGATGTAGATTGGGTAGGTGACTTGGATAGTTGAAGCTCCATTAGTGGCTATGTTTTTACTTTGTTCTGAGGTGCAGTGAGTTGGATGAGTAAGAGGTAGCTTATAGTTGCATTGTCCACCATCAAAGCAAAGTATATGGCTGTTACACATGCCTCTAAGGAGGTAGTTTGGTTACAAATACTTGGTAATGTCATTGGGTTTGAATAAAAGATAACAAATATTAGATGTGACAGTCATAGTGCCATATGTTTAGCTAAAAATCATATGTATCATGCTCGTACTAAGCATGTTGATGTTCAATTTCACTTTGTGCAAGAAATGGTACAGAATGAAAATGTTTTAATTGAGAAGGTTGACACTTTAGATAATGTTGCAGATTCTCTCACGAAGCCAATGACCACAAATTAGTTCTCTTGGTGCAGGAAGGCCATTGGACTTGATCATTGTACTTGATTATATTTTAATTTATATCTTATGGATGTAATTGCAATGTATAATATGAAGTGGGATAATTTTAGGATGGGTGACATTATAATTGCTATCCTAAGTTGATTTATGTGTCTGCACATTCTTTGGAACGTGTTGTAGGGGACATGAGGGACAAAATATTTATTATTTATTTTTCTATGACAAATTATAATTGCATTCAAAGAGGTGGACCCTTAACAGTGGCAGTTACAAAGAATTTTTTTGAGAGGATATTCCTCTTGGGCCTCCAACTTTGTGAGTGGGGACCACTTTGGTGTGTATGTACTTGCATGCTATTACATGGTTGGGCGCCTAAGTTTGCATGTTGGTGCATGCTCTTGCATGCAGCCATTGGATCCATCGGTAAATTATGGAGCACTCGGGTTTGACCAATTTTGATTGACTATGGGTTAGGCACCCATGTGAAGGCCATGTGATAATTTAATATTTTATTCCATGTTTATGGGATCCCCATTAAGGGGGCTATGGGTTTTTCTAGGTGGTTTTTCTTTTTGTTTGGGATACCATCTGTGGTATTCTCTCCCACAAACTTATATATATATATATTGGAGCCTTTAGATGGTGGTTTGTAAGAGTTTGTTTGTAGGTTGTTAGAGTGACGAAGTGCTGCTAGATTATAGAGAGGATTGTTGTTTTGATGTAATTCCTTGAATATTAATGCAAACATTAGATCTCTTTGGGTGTGGAGTTTTTCCCGCAAGGGTTTCTCCACATATATCTTGTGTCACTTATGTTTGATGACTTGTGGTATTGTCAATTTTTCTTTCATTGTTGCAATTGTCAATCACATAATATTTCTATGGTAATTTTGAATTTTATAATTTCAGATTTGCAACCACTTTAATAAGTTCAAATTGCTGCAAGTTATACCTTGATTTTCCAACATGAAGATGTCTTCAACAAGGAGGATGAGAAGGGTCATGAAGAGACTTGCGAGACTCTTATTTTTAGAAGAACAATGAGAAATAAGGTATGCATAATTTATTTCTAAATAATTAAGAAGATTCCAGGACATAATGGACACATTAGACATTCATTAGCATAGAGGAAATGTTGTAGATAAAATAAAATATGTTACACAAAAGTGGGTTGATAGAAAAATGAAAGATATGTTGATGAATCACATGGAGGGATATATTTCCTTCATGAAAAATATAACATATTGAATATAAATGATGAAGTAAAATGTTGCAGCCCCTTGACATAATTTTTATGGAAATATGAGCACGTGGGAGCATCCCACACAAATATAAATGGAGTACTAAAATAAGAGAACATGAAAAAAGAGAAGAAAAAAAGAAGTAAATGAAGAAAGAGATAAACTTATTTTAAAATCAACTATAGAAATTGAGAAGATTGCATATATAAGGAGTTATAAAAGAGACTATGATAGAAAGTGTCATGAACATGGCATGGCAAGGGGTGTAGATGAAAATGAAAATAAAGTAGAAAAATACTATCTAGAAGAAGGAGAAGACTAGAGTGCATTTAATGAAATGAAGGAGCCTAATGAAAAGGAAATCCTCTTAGGAGAGGATAGAGGGTGGAGAAATAAAAAATGATGAAAAGGAGAGAAAAAAAAATGGGTCAGATTGAAACCAGGTGGATATTTTTTTTAATAGTATTTTGTGTTAGAAATATTACAACATTCTTATTCCTGTAGCTATTCTTTAGGATAGTACAATAATGTTTGATTATAAGTTTTTTGAGTTTGTTTATTTGTTAGCCCATAATAAAGGATTTGTTATACGAGATTTAGTAGAATATAGGAGATGCGAATTCTATGAATATTTAACATGATTGGATGAATAGGTAAGAGAAAAAATATAATTATATTTTTGTGTGTTAAAATATGCTCATAATTCCCATGAGATTGCAATTGTTGTAGAGAGAAATCACCAAGTTTGTTGTAGATATGAAGATCATTGAAGGGAAGGGGTTTAAAAGAGACACAACACAATGAAAAGATAATGCAAATCAATCTTATTCAGGCATCAATATTCCTTGGGGTAGACAATGTCATAGGTCTCACCCAAGCATTGATGTCCTCAAATTGACCACTGCAACATTTAGTACGAGTTACTTGATGAGAAGAACCTATTGAGAATAATTGATTCCATTAGATTTTTGGGAGTATGCATAGTATTGTACTATTTCTCAATGGCTAAGTATCTGTATGGATTTTATATGGAAAAAAATCTTACTTATGCAGTGGTAATCTTTATACTCTCAGTGATATCATTGGCAACTCCTTTGATGTGCATTTAAAGTTATTAATTTGCTAAAGGATTTCAAAGATCGTACCAGATTTGTAAGATGAGTTGTATAATTTTAAGGATCTTGACATTTGGATTGTGTTTATGTATGATTTTATATATTAGGTTGAACAGTTAAGAGAAATATGGCCTATTATAATTTAGGGGTTGTGTTGTGATAGTATATTGATTCTTTCTTTCTTTTCTTTTCTTTTTTATTTTTGTAACGTGCCAACCCTTCAATGTAGTAAAATTTTCTAATTTTTCACCATACGAGTAAATAAACTAAGTAACAAGTCATTACAATAATATTTTTTTCTTTATTGAGAATATATGAACAAGATTCCATATCATATTACAATAAAGATTCCAATTCATTACAATAACTCCAAAAGTTACAATTATACAAGAATACATACACTAACATACCTAGCTCCATTTAGCTTTAAAACTAATAGTTGTAAGATGGTCCAGTATCCCTCCTTTCAAATCTTGGTTCTTCTGTCACTTGCTGTGGAGGAGAAGCATCACTCAAGTAATTTTCTTCCAACCATAGACTCATAATGCGGTCCCCCACACATCTATCATTTGATAGATGGCACTTTCCTTCGACAAAGAGATTGGTAGAGTAACCGATAACGACAACCAACTGAGCATAGTGCTGTGTCCTACATAACTAGAACTTTACAATCCCACAATCCTGAACTAGAATGTAATACTAGATCACGGTGAGCTGACACTGTTAGTCTCAGTAGTCACACAACATAGAGTGGAGTCACACAATCTAGAGTCGAGTTGCAGACATTCACATTAATTTGATCAAAGAGTTTTATTCAGTAAAGGTCTAAGAGTCATCTATCACATACACTACTTGGGGCCAATTTGACTTAAGGCTATCTTAAGCTACACATAGGTATTTCCTTCAATGGAAAGTCCCATTATCCCAAATAACCTACAACATATTACTCTACTTGGAATTAACTACTTGAATAGTAAGTACACAAGCTAGGTATTTCCTCAATGGATAATCCATCATTCCAAAGATAACCTACATACTTGGATAACCCTACTTACTTGTAAGTATATATAATTTTCTCCCATGTTGGATGACCTCCCCTAGGAGTAAGCACAAGCTTTCCTAGTTAAACCAATAACTTAGCTAAATGTACCATATGTGCCTTTCATGTTCAATCATACCTAGTATATAATACTTATTATAAACACTCATCTCCTATTATGGAGTAAATACAAACACGTGGAAACCCATGTTCAAAGATATCTAGTATAATTAAATACCTATGTCAAGCAATCTCCTTGACATATCTAGTATAATTAAGTACTTGTGTCAAGAAATCTCTCCTTTCATGGAGTACTTAAAAAAACATTAAGAAAACATCATAAAAGCTTCAAATTCATTTTTAAAATAATCTAAATTCTCTAATGCATATACTGGAAAAGACCTCTCAACCATGCATATAAGACTTATTTTTCAAAAGTAAAATAATCAAAGAAGATATCCTCATGCCTGCTATCGCTTATCCAAATTAATGGCAACAATGTAGCTTTCTCCAACAACAATCAACTTCTCTCAAATAGCTAACAACTTATCTCAAACAATTCTACATCACTTGTTGATAGCTCACTCCTCTCAAACAATAATGATACCTCTTACTCACAATAGATCACTCTATTTATCACTCAAAAAATAAGAAAAATATGCCTGGTAATATCTCAAAAGTATAGAAAAATACGTATATCTCTTGGATAAGAATGCGTCTCTCACAAGTGAAAATGGAAGAATGCGTCTCACGTGAAATTCAACTATTTATAGAGAAACCAAGCAATCACCAAGCCTATAATTTAGGCATGTAAAATGACAACAAGCTTCAAGAAAAGCAACTCAACAATAAGGTGGCGATGAAATAAACTTAGACTCAACAAAACCTCCTATAGATCGACTTAAATCTTTGACAACAATTCAACGACTAATTCAAAAAGCACATGGGAATTTGAATTATACGCCAACAAAGACATCTACATGAAAATGTTTCAAGAGGTGGTGCCAACTTTCATCATCTATCCCTGTTCTTTTGCTTGTTGTTCACATAGTTGAATAAGTCCATATTCACCAAGAAGCACATTTTAAAGTTGACTTGGTCTTTATATCACAAATGAAAGGACTCTTCCCGAAATAGTGCTACAAGTATTTAATCCACACATATTAGATTTATGTTTACTAAGACATCTTTCCATAAATCTTTGTCCAAATCAAATAATTCATATCAATTTAACTCTTATTGCCATCCATGTGGCATAACACATAGCTTAGGTGTTGCTATGTTTTGCATATTGTTGACTTTGTCAACTTCCATCCTTTATGCTCAAATTTTAGTGAAAATGGAAGAATGCGTCTCAAGTGAAATGGTTCAACTATTTATAGAGAAACCAAGCAATCACCAAGCCTATAATTTAGGCATGTAAAATGACAATAAGCTTCAAGAAAATAAACTCAATAATAAGGTGGCGATGAAATAAGCTTAGACTCAACAAAACCTCCTATAGATTGACTTACATCTTTGATAGCAATTCAACGACTAATTCAAAAAGCACATGGGAATTTTAATTATACGCCAACAAAGAAATCTACATGAAAATGTTTCAAGAGGTGGTGCCAAATTTCATCATCTATCCCTGTTCTTCTGCTTGTTGTTCACATAGTTGAATAAGTCCATATTCACCAAGAAGCACATTTTAAAGTTGACTTGGTCTTTATATCACAAATGAAAGGACTCTTCCCAAAATAGTGCTGCAAGTATTTAATCCACACATATTAGATTTATGTTTACTAAGACGTCTTTCCATAAAGCTTTGTCCAAGTCAAATAATTCATATCAATTTAACTCTTATTGCCATCCATGTGGCATAACACCTAGCTTAGGTGTTACTATGTTTTGCATATTGTTGACTCTTTTAACAACAAATTCACTTAACTATGCACTTGATATCTATTCTATATCAACCATTAGTTTGCTGCACATTACCTTCTATACTCATGCGCTTCAACTCATGAGCCATATTTAAACATGTCATCATACTATTCTACTCCCTATGTGGTTTAAGGCATTCATCTATAAGCTTTGTTTTAATAAAGTCATACCTTACTTTATGGATGCACCTCTATATAAAATGCATCCACTATATATACATATATATAATAGTATATATATTTTTAATAGAGTGCCACCTTTAAATTATATATATATATACACGTTAAACATTCTTTGAAAATAACTCATATGGCATTTAGTCCCACTTCAAAACATTCGTTCTATAAAATTATATGTATTTACAAATATATAAGACAATCATTTAAAAATATATATATGCATAATACATATATATATACACACCTCTATATAAGCATTACACTTACATGTATATATATATGTATTCCCATATATATACACAAAAGAACATTAATAATGTCGAAACATATATATATACTTTTGCATATATACGTAAAATAATATTATTATATTTATCATCGAATATATATATATATATATAAATATAAATAATACTCTATGCTTATGTATACTTAAGTAGACATGTATTTATGTATATAACTTATATATAAATATACATTCGATTGCACCGTCAAGCACATACACATGTATATATTCCTATTCTCATTGATACACACATTCGTTAAGTGTATACATATATATGCGTATATATGTAATTGATCCCTTGAGTGAGTATGTTTGTAAGTATTCCTGCTTGCTCATACATGTATATGATTCTGCTTTCACATATAGATCAATGTATGTATATATACTCATATACATGTATACTTTTCATGTAGATATGTATCGACAGTAGGCTCAAAGACACATAACATCATAATTTATATACATATTTGCATATCTATACATATGTCGTCATACCCGTTTGGACATCCCATTATATCCATTGTACGTGTATGCCAACATATGCATATATATGCATGCAAGCATATATCCACACACTTATTCAACCACACAAACAAACACAATAGGATAAGGAAGGTCTCATCACCCAATAATGCACTCGATAGTAAACAAGACCCTTACTAATGGAAATATTTCAAACTAGGGATGACTTATCTACTTCTATGTCTAGACATAACCAAACTACTATGGTGTGTGTATGTTCAGATAGTTTACTTTTACTGGTTATTCAACCAAGATCTTCTCGCGAGTGATACTTCCCATCCCCCTGAATAAATGAACATTTACTTGCAACCATTAACACATGCCTACAATATTCAGCTATTCACAACATGTGCAGTATACATAATCAACTCCAAAGTTAGAATTATAGTAATTCAATAACCATCTATTCACATATATGCAATATTTCACCATGAATAAAATCAATTGAGAGATTCCAATATTCAATTCATGATAACATGAATACAAAGGTAGATGGCTCTGAGTAGGAAAAGGAGCCAAGGGGGGTGTTTGAAAATTCCTGAAGGAAAGGGAAATGGTGATGATGATTTTGAGGATGAAGATGAGTTGATCGATGGTTTGCATCCACGTTTTTGCCTACTAGGTATCTAGGCAAGGTTTCTGTTCCTTCTCCCTTGCTTTGCTAGTGTGGTTCTTGCTATTGCTGAGCCAAGAGTTTCTTTGTTGGTGTTTATGACGCCTATCTATTGGCTAGGGGAAATTTTTGAGAATGTGGAAGATTTGTTTCTTCTCTCCTGTGCTTGGCTACCTCCTCAAGCCTTGTGGCTGCTTGAGGATGCCCTTGGTCGCTCAAATGGAATTGTAGCTAGGGTCCTGTCTTTGGCGCACTGCTTGTCTCTTCCTGTTCTTGGCATGGGAGGATTTTTAGTGAGCCTCCTCGTTACTCCTATGGGGTATTCAATCTCCATTTTCTTTATTGTGATGCAATGTCTCCTTGAGGGTGTCATTTTGAGTGGGGATTTTGGGCTTTATGTGTTCGGTTTCTGCTTAAAAGACATTGTTCTATATTGGCTTTCTCCCACGGGCTGCAAAATTTCTTCTATCTTGTTGGTGGTCAATGATTTTCTGAATTTGGTGGACGTTTGGGGTTGTTCCTTGGTTTCTTTCACTGTGGTTCTAGCTGCTTATCAGTTTTCTAGAGGAAAGGCGACTGGTCGAAGTATCTTGAGTTGTCCTTTGTGGTACACTCATGGGCCTTGGAGCTCCATTTGATTTATTGTTTTGAAACATATCCTTGAGGGAAAATATTATTGTGCTCAACATATTCATTGTATGAAAATTTTTGGTTCGGGTGTGGTTTTTGGGACATTTGTGCCTTGCTCCATTGACTCTAATTTGTTGATGCATCTTGCCGCTTATCCATTTGTTGGAGGGAGGGCGTTCTCTGGCTAGGGGGAGTCTTGGTTATCATTTTGGATCTGTCCCATGGTGTTGGTGTGGTGCAATACTAGAGGAAGAAAACCATCTATCTCATTCTCTTTTGACAAAACTCAAAATATTCTTTGTTTGTTTACTCATTCCATGTTCACTTTTCCTTCACAAAACTCAACTCAACCACTCAAAGAGGAAAACAGAGTTCCCAAATTCCACAATGAACTTCAAAACACCTTTAATATCTTGAAAATGAAAGATTCAAAACAAATAGTTCCTTAAAACAACAACCCATGACCACTTCATTGATAACTGTCCTCAACCTATCACCATGGCACTTACAAACCATCGTAATCCAAAATTTTCTTCCCAAGACACAAAAAATGATTCAAATACTTGGAGAAACCTTAATAGGCATGAAACAACATGGTTAAACTATTTTTACACCCTAGGAATATAGATTCTTTATTCTAGTTATCGAACCCTCATAACCTGACCTAAATACTTGTAGGTCTGCTCAAGGACTGTCAAAAGTTTTCTCACAAACCATTCACTAAAACCCATGTCAAATCATATAATTAAACACCCCTTATCCTTTTTTAAAACATAATACAAAATGGAAATTAGGTCCCTTAGAGCATTTGATTCAAAAATAACTGACTCAACCTATTTAGATCTAATTAGGCCTTCATACCGAATGGGGTTTATTGAATATCATAATTCCACAATCAATTTTTCCTATACAATACTTGGAACATGTTAGTTTATCCCTGCACATGCTTACAAAAATTCCAAAAGTACATTTGCAAATATATTTCTATAAATCCTAAGGCTTTACTCCCTTTACTGCCCTGTTTCTGGACTGAGACACAAAATTACAGACTTAAACTTCTATTTCCCACACTTAAATATTAACCATTTGGTATAAAACTTAAAAAATATGAAAGAGGATTCCACAAATATTAACTCCACCAATTTTTAGCAAATTTCAATGAGTTTAATCATGAGAAGCACAAAATTCAATGAGTTTATTGAATATCATAATTCCAGCAGTTAGTTCTTTACACCGAGTTTAATCATGAGAAGCACAAAATTTACATGCCACTGATTACCTTAATCAGGGTTTTAACAAATTTCAAACAGATTTCAATATCTTCCTCAAATCGAAACTAAATTGCATGAGACCAGTTTTTAAATGGAATTTGATTGAATAATTCAACACTTACAAACATTCTAACTTAATTCCATTCCTATACAGGGGCGTACAACATTAAAGAACAAATAATTTCTAAAGAAAAATGCATAAAACAAAGGTTTCTTTATTCCTTCTCCAAAATTTCAATCACCCTCCTTTTCAAAATGATGTACAAAGCCTTTATAACGAAAAATAAACTATATTTTAACCTTCTAACTACTTCCTAACTCCCATAACTAACAATGACCCTTCAACTTCTTAATGGAACTTTTACATAATTTTGTAATTCTTTCAATATTTGTTGACAACTTTTATATTTTTTGCAATTTTCCATTAAACAAATAAAATTGAATCCTCCTAATGAACTTTTAATGACCTATAAACATACAAGGTGACTCTTTTAATCTCATTATAAAGTAAAGATATCAAATTTGTTCAATTTTTCCAAAATAGGAATATGGTTTTGCAAAGGTGCTCCTGCACCATGGTGCTCTGTTTTTTGGCATGCCTTTGATTGATTGGGTGACTGTTGTTCTCATGTTGCCTCTCTATTGGTGTTGGGTCTTACTGTTGGAAGCAGTTTCTATGAATTTTTTGATGCTCTTGTCCTTACCCTTGTGTGGTAGGGAATTTCTGATTTCTCTTGCATGCCCTAGAGGGCTTATGAGGGTTTTAGCCCTTCCTGTTGCCTGGGTTGCTTTGTGGTTGTGGTTGTGTGGTTTGGTTCTTCCTCTCCTGTTGATTTGCAATACCTTTTCCAAGCTTTTGGCTATAGTTCTTCTCTTTGACTTTGGGCTCCTCGTTTATGAGCTTGGAAGGTGTTATGTCTTGGTTAATGGTCCTACTATTTCTCAAGCTAATTATGAAAAGATGACCATGGTGTATGAGGAAGTCTTCAATGTACTCCTTGTTGGAAGGGTGTCCCCCTTTGTTGGTTTTCTGATGAGTTTCAAAGGTGCTGTGTATACTCTGGTTTCATAGATTTCTTTGTTAAGTATAATGAAGTTCTTCAAAGGTGCTGTGAACAACCAGATTTTGATCATTTTAGAAGTGGTGGTTTTTGAGTTTATGAATTTTAAGTTTTTTTGGGCTTTGTTAGCTGAGCCTCTGGTTTTTTTGGTCCTTATTGGGTCTGGTTTGAAAGCTCTTTTGGGGAATCTGTTTGTGATGTTGAAGGATGCCTTTGTGGGTTTCTTTCTTGGAATACTTATTTTTCTTAGGTAAGGCTTACTGATGCCTCTGTTGGGGGGACTACTTTCAAAGTTCTTGTTGAAGGGCTAGGAGCTCTTGTTACTCATGGTTACTATGTGTATTCTCTCTACGGGGGTGTGTGCTTCCTTCTTGGATCTACAGATGGTGTCTCCTATTGAGGTGGATTCCTCTCCTTTTGAGGTGGAGACCTCTCCTATGGAGGTGGAGAAGGGTTTTGAGAGTGGGGTGGGTTTCTTATGCTTCTTCAACAAGTATTCTCCCTTGCAACTCCAATTGAGGCAGAGACCACTCCTATCGAGGCGGAGTTTGGGTATGTTGGAGACTTTTTTCTGTAGTGGACATGGTTCCTATAGTTACTTATCCTATAGAGGTGGAGAGGTAAGTTGGATGACGGAGGTTACTTGCTTCTTCAACATTTTTGCTATGTTCAAATTTGATTTGGGTTCTCTAAGAGTTAAGAGTGCTGTGAGATGGTTGTCTCATGATCTGTTGGTTTCAAAATGTTTTGAAATCTACAATAATTGGTTGAATTTTTTTGTTTTTTTGTCCACCCTTGGGGAGGTTATGGTGATTGGGTGTTGTGTTGCTACATTGTGGATGGTTGTTTGGCCTATTATAATAGCTATGAGGTGGAATCATGTGGTGGAAGAATACAAAGGTAACCAATGGAATCATGCATCGTGCTATGCTGGGTGTGACCTTAGAACTTATCCTTCTGCTCTGATTTGATGATTGCTTTGAATATGTTGGTGCTTAGTTTTATTATCCCGAACTAATATTTCTTGATAGCAATGTCATGGTTTCGTACCTGCTGGACTTTGGTTAACCTCATGAATGGTCTGTGCACTATTTTTAGGATTTCATTTTTAATTAATTTGATGATGATTCTATGGTTGCAATTTGGGTTATTGGGCCCACATGCCATTTTGATGCTATTTTCTGGTGGGGGCTAGTGCTGTTCTTCCTAGCCCGTTTCTCTGTTTGCTGTTCTGGATTTGTAACCACAAGATCATGGCCCTTTGCTTGCTTATCTAATAAAGAAAAAACAAATGAGATAACATCAAATGAAACAACATCAAATGTGATAAAATTTATATTGATAACAAGGTATACGAATAATCTATTCATCTCCAGAATTCACATTACATTCATATGTACCCTATGTAGTAATAGTAAATAGTAACTTCTCAATTGGGATGCAACAATTTTTTTTTGAACAAGTATATTGATTCTTGGGTTGAATAAAAATTTAAGCAATAGAGTCTTTCAACATTTGGTCTTATTTGGGTAGTATTATTTATTAGTCTTATAAATGTCTATAGTGTTTAGTTCTTTATAATGATTTTTTGAAAGATTTATCTAGATTGTTGTGTTAGAGAGTCAATATGTATAAAATTGTAAAAGTATTTATCATCTTAGAAACTGACACCTTTGAAATTGTTTTAATTATGTGGGGTCAAATCATTTTTTAATGGAGAAAAATAACACATTGATTGAGAAATTTGAAGGTAATAAATTTCATTCATGGTAAGTCAAGCTATAATTGATCCGTATTGAAACGGATCTATGAGATTTGGTGAGTGGAGCTACATCAAAGACAATTGATGTTGATGGAATCACAAAATGGAATACAAAGGATCAAAGATAAATAGATTTGATTGGTCTTGGAATTTAAGATGCATACCTCCATCATATTGATTTGTTGAAGACCTCAAAGAAGGTATGCCATGATCTCAATCCTTTGTTTGGATCACAAGCATTAAGTGAAAAGATGGGCCTAAATGAATTTACTTATTTAGGATAAAAATGATGGAAGGTGAGAATATTGTTCAACACATTAATAATTTTTGTTCCTTGATGAATCAACTAGCTAGGATAAAATACAAGGTAGATGATGATGATACAAAATCTATTTTGTTGAATAACATGCCTTATATCTTTAATAATATTGTGTTCACATTAAAAAAAATAGATTTTACCCTATAATATATAATCTCTACCTTGAGTGATGAAGGAACCAAGAAAAAAAATCCAACTATAGATGAAACTAAAATGATTGTAAAAAATAAGCTTAAAATTTCCTCTAAGTCCAGTTATTCTATTTCAAAGTGAAATCAATTTTTCAAGGATAAAATTGTGTGATACTATTGCAAAAAAGGGAAACATTATTATGAAATATATTTAGTGTGACAAGGATTTCCTCAACAACAAGATAAATACAGATAACACATTGGCTGCAAACAATGATGAATCACGTCTCTTTGAAATTGGATGTGTTTGTCCCTAATCACAATTTTTAGTTTTTGTGAATGGATGTGTTTGTCCCCACTCACATTTGTTGAGTGATTATGATTGGAATTGTGTGTTCCCAATCATAATTGTTGTGAGAAGATGTGTTTGTTCCTATTCATAAATTTGATGTTAGATAGACGAGTTTTTTCCTATCCAAACTTGTTGTATGACCTTGGATAGATGTGTTAGTCCCTATCCTTGGTTCCATGGATAGATATATTTGTCCTTATCATTGGATTAAGCTCAAAATCATAGTGAGGAGAGCTCCACTATTTCTTACCACGAGTAAATGTCCGTCCCTACTCTTACTTTATGTTTTTGATGAAAAATTGAATGTGGTCATCAAGTACTATTGGTCCTCTTATCCCCATTTAGAGAATGATATAATATGGTGGGCGTTATAAATGTTACATCATTCCTATTCATATAGGTAGTCTTTAGGATAGGCACAATAATTTTTGTTAAGTTGTTTTGGTTTGTTTATTTGTTATTTCATAATAAGGGAGTTGTTATAGGAGGTTTCCTATAATATAGGAGATGGGACTCCTATAAGTATGTAACATGATTGAATGAATAGGTAGGAGAGAAAATATAATAATATTTTTGTGTGTTGAAATCTACCCATAATTATCTTAATTTATCTACAAGGAATATACAAAAAAGGAAAGCAAGAGAAGAAGTCCTCATGAAGGAGGATAATGAGAAAGGGAATAAATTGGTGAAAGCAATAATAAAATAGTGGAGTAGAAGAGTACAAAAAATGAGAAACATGAAGGAGAAGTGTTTAAAAATGTTGAACCTGAAATGATTATGGATGAAGAGGGAATAGTTGGAAAATTATCTTTTGTAATAATGTGTATATTGATTTGTTTGCAAGAAATGGAGTAAATGTAGTAGATGGAGTTGAAATAGTGGTATTTGAAGGCCTTGATTTGATAGAAAATTTGATGAAGATGAGGATAATATTCTATTAAAGAGGAAATGAGAAGAATACATAGGTTCGTGGAAAGGAAATTATTAGATGAACTTGAAGAGGTGATGGAGGAGATACAAATGGGAGAAGATGAATCCAATGGTTGTGTTAACATTATTTGAATGTAAGTAGAAAATAAGATAAAACAAAGGATCATATAGATGGAATTGAAAAAGAAGAGATCCTCATGCAAGAGGACGGGGAAGAAGAAAATAATGATGTTGCAATAGTAGCATGTATTTTTGAAGACATGGAGGAAGTGGAAACATATGTAGCTAATATGGATGAAGATGTAACAATAATAGAAAGAGAGGTTGCAATAGTTGTGTCCTTTGGAGGACATGCAAGTGTTTAAATATATGCTACAAAAAATAAGAGACTAATAATATGAAGGGTATTGACGAGTGTGAGAAGGAATTCATAAAAACGTAGAAGAAAGTGTACATAAGAGAATGATAGAGTTTAAACAACAATAGAAGAGGATAAATAAATTATGGAGGTAATATTTTATTTTTTAATTTAAAAAAAAATGAAATTGATGTTGATTTGCATCTAGAAGAGGTGGATGAAAATATGGTGTTGAAGATAGAAGAGTGTGCAACAAAAGAAAGCATGATAGAACTAAAAGTTGTGATGTAGAAATAATTGATAAATATGTTAGTATGTAGAAATGAGAATTTGAAGAAGAGGTAGGTACAAATGATGAGATGATGGAAATATTTAATTTCCATAATATTGATATTGATATGTGTGCAGGTGTAGTGGTGAGTGAAAATTGGGAAGAAAATTCTTGGTGGAGGAGAATGAGTTATGGTAGGTTAATTCCCACGAAAGAGGAAGATTAGAGAGGAACTTGGTGGAGGGGGTCATAATATGGTGGAATAAATCCAACAAGAGAAGAGGAGTAAAGAAGCATTGGGTGGAGGTGGATGGTTTGTAATGGGTTGAAACCCAGAAGAATAAGGAAAAAAATATGGAGAATCTCTTGGAGGAGGAGGTCGAGATATGGTGGACAAATGTCCAAAAAAGAAGAAAAGATAGGTGGATAAATTTGGTAGAGGAAGAGAGGATTTGTTCTTTCCAAATGTTGGAAAAGGAGAAAAAGAAGAAGACTTAAGGGTACCTATTGTTTACTTGCTACGCGTACATTGACATACAAAGTAAACAAAAAATATTTAAAATAACATTGACAACATATAATAATTACATGGAAATTACAAAGAACATAGATGTATTGCTTTATTCAGTATTTGACACTTACATCATAATGTCTCCAGACTGAACATAGAATAACATAGTAGAACCATAATGTTTCTTGACTACATGACTCAAGTACATATAGTACGCTGATGGTGGTTGAGGTACTAATCATCGTGTCCCTTCATTATAACTAATTACTTTGTCAGGAACTTAATTCTCGAGACAACTAACTAACATGACATGTACATAACATAAGTAAATGGATTATTAATACTAACTAAAGTTTTATTAAATTATGACTCACAACCGACAAAGTAGACTCTCGATCAACTATGTCGACTCACAACTGACCAAGTATACTCTCGAACAACTACATCATCCCCCCACAAAGTAGTTGTCTTCCAAATTACTAAACTCAAAATACCAACTTGAGTTCCTGCTTGGTACTAGCCAACTCCTTGTCTTTTTCTTGTGGCTGAATCTTCCACTTGGTTGAAAGTTGTTGTGCATCGACCACCTGTGCATCATTCTCTACCGTTAGCTAGCCCTTCTCCATAAATTGATTTCCACTCTCACCCAACCCTTCATCTTTCTCCGCCATCTTCTCCTCGAGAGTTGCAACTCTTGTCTACTTGGTAGCCAACTTCTCCTATGATTGTACTATGATCGTTGGTTGCACTGCAGTTTGAAAATTCCAATAAATCTGATGGGGGTTTGGGGACAACTCCCCTTGCGGGGTCTGGGGGCAATGCCCCCAACGGGGTTGAGGGGCAGCGCCCCTGGTGCACTCCCTGTTGCGGTATAGGGCAGGGTCGAGGGGAAGTGCCTCCACTGCCAAGACCAATTTAACACTTCTGAAACCAATCGAAACTACATCGTGCACCTCATTTTCATGATTTTCCATAGGTTTCAAATAGTGCTGATGAAGTCGAAAAATATAGATTTTGCATTTTTTTCTTAGACTTTGCTTTCTCCAGGTCGATGGTTGGTACAACCCGCCTTTTACAGACTTCGATACTTGGTATGGTATTTATTTGCTTGGTATGTATGAATTTATCCTTGATGTGCACGAGCTCTTGCCTCCAACTTTTAGTCTTTTTTGCTTACTATCTCCAATGAATGGTACAACTTTGTCAATGAGGAGTTTGATCTATGATGTGATCTTATCCTGGCGACTTGGCACTTGTAACTTTATTTTTTATTTTCACATGGAACCGTACAACATTCTCCTTTTGAAACTGTATGAACTTCTCTCCTTGGGGTCGTACAACCTCTTTTTGCACTTGTATGACCTTTATTTCCCTATTTCTTGGTACGACAAGCACTCCCCTGGTATATTTTCTTCCTCGTACAAACTTGTGCATTTTTTCTTGAGCGACTTGCCAATTGCTTGCTCGAATAGAGTCCTTGCCTTCTGCCAGTTGTATGAATTTCCTTGCCTTCTGCCAATCATACAAATTCCTTGCCTTCTACCAATCGTACGAACTTCCTCCCTTGTTTAACTAGTACGATGGATTGCTCCCTTCTAATGATCTTCTTGTTGATTTTTTTATCCTTGATGTCAAAATTTCTACGATGGTCAATTGATCTTGTCTCTGTGATCTTGGTAATTCATTGGTTTAGTTGTGGCATTCTGGCTATATATTTGTGATACTTGATTGGTTCAGCTATGGCAGATTAGTCTATTCATATTATGGAATTCAATATCTTGTTTATGGACAACATTATTGCTTTTCTTTGGTACTGATCAGGTTGAGCTTCATGTGTGGATAAAGGTTATCTTGCTTACAAGTATTTGGCATAGTTACTCAGGTATATCATTATCAGTTGGTTTTCAATTCCATTGATGCTTCTTAGTTTGGTTCACTAGTATCATTGTTTGATCTTGGCACATATCTCTCTAAAGTCATCGGTTATGATAAATTACTTGACATGACATATTGGGTTGGATTTTTACTAATGTTCACTTTGGCACCTGAGTTGGTTAATTCATTTGATATCTTTGCATGTGTATATAATATGGTTCATGACTCATAAGTTGATATCAATTGGCCTCAATTTTGAAAAAGGTTATTTCATGGAAATTTTGTAATATTGTTTGGAGGCATTATCTAGACTTACTTGCATTTGAAAATGACTTAGAAAGAAGTCATAGTTGCATCGGGTTCTAAAGGTCAAAAATCTCTTTTTTGAAATTGCTAAGGTTCATTTGGCAATATCGATTAGATAATTCATTAGGCCTTAGGGCCGACAACAAGTATGAGGAAATAATTAAAAAAGGTCACTTTGAAAGTTGGAAATTGCATAATGATTAAGGCATCAAAAGCTTGGTAATGATTGAGATCAACTAAAGTCTCTGTCCGTGGATTTGAAATGCACTGATTATTTGATTATGATAATTTCGGACTTCAAACATTTTTTGTGATGTAAAAGTCATTGATTGAGAAGGCATTGAAAACCAGGTGAAAGGAAATTAGGGAGAGCATTGGTTTTTGGTTTTCATTTCGCTAAGGGTGGAAACCCTAGCCCCTGCTGTCGCCATGGAAGTTCACACTCAACCGTTAATCTGTCATTTTGTCTTGTTGCATTTAGTTTTTCTAATGCCTCTACTTGTGGTGAGAGCTATGACAGGGTTTGTATGGAGAGGGCACAAACATGGAAGAAAGTTCGCTGGTTCTACAACTGGGCACTTGGAAAAATTATCTGGTATCTTGGCAATTGGTTTGCAGAATGATCAAGTAATATCCTTATGTGCTTGGAAAATGTTTTCATTTTCAAAAACGATGACAACTTTTGTTCTTGTGTTTGGATCTAAAATAGAAAATGGGGTGTTGGTCACTACGTCAGTACTACTTGCACTTGTTTCAGTTTAAAAAAAAAAAACGTAAGGCAGTTACTTTGTTTTGATTCAAAATTGAAAATGATAGAGTGGTTTTTCTGCAAGGCATGACATGATTTCGGTTTCTCTACTTTTCTCATTATGGGCTGTCGGGAAATAATGTTTATTTGTGATTATGAGATTCATCTGAACAGATAAATAAGGGCTTTTAAAATTTCATCTAGAAAGGGTATTATTGTTCATTTTCTCCTTTAAAAAGCTTTCATTGGTGCATATCTATTATTGTTTTCTCCAAGGTTCTGAGATCAAATGCAAAAATGACACATTGGCTTTCTAGAAAGAAACCCCTGATTGAAGATTCAAAATCAAAATTATTACATCCACCTTTCACGAGCTCTGAGGGTTTCAGTGTTATTTTCTTAATATACTCATTTCTGCTCATTCTATTGGAAGAAATCTATTCGTGTGGTCACTTCTCTAAATTTGAAATGATACCTGGCATATAATATGACAAAAGTTTTTCATATTGTATATACCTCTGTTGTTGGACAACACATATAGGTTTTTGTTTGTAATGACTGAAACAAAAAAGTGAGATTGAATGCAACATAATGTATGGTATATTCTGATAGACATGTTTTACTCTGAGATTGTAAATCTAAAAAATAAGAACAACACAAGCTATCTTAAAATTTGAGTATGTCTAGAATTATGAAGGTTCAATTGAGAACCTTGAGGGTTGTAGGGATATTCAGTTGAGAGGCTCTTGTGAGAAAAAGAGAAACAAAGAGACCCTCTGTGTTTTGTGATTCTGTAAACTGAAAAGGGGTTGGTTCTCCTTGATTTGGTGCTAAGAAATTAGCCTATAAGGCATTGTAAGCAGTGGTTTTTGAAATCAAGCCAGTAAGGCAGTTTAGGAGTGGTTTTACTACCCCGGGAGGGTTTTCCACTCAACAAATTCTTTGTCTTATGGTATCAATGGATTTGATGTGATAATGCTTCATGACTGTGATTTTTTTGTGAGTAGTTGTTCTTATCAGTTCGAGCTTGGTTGAATATTAGTCCCTTCATCGTTGCAAATGTTCATATCAAAATGTTTTGCATAAGTGTTCTATTATTGTTAAAGATTCAGATTCAAAATAAAGCTTAAATGTATTCATTTGTTTCAGAGCTCAAGAATTTTTTTGTTGAAATAAATCCCTTTGTTGTTTCATGCTTATCATATGTCATTCCATTACACAGTTGGTTATGTATCTCATAAGCTTACATTGAAATATGGTAATCCTAAAGTATTTAAACAATGTCAGTCATCTCTTTTGTAATTGCAAGATAACTCTCACAAGGATTATTGGGATAAGTTGTCAAAATGAACAATGCTAATGCTGTCATAAATGCTCTTAATGCAATCTGTCAGCCCTGTTGTCAATAGAAAGGATATCTGGTTTAAAAGTCTTGATTAAATTTTATAAATTTTTAGAAACTGATTCACCCCCCCTCAGTGTCTGTCCATACTCCAACAATTGGTATCAAAGCATAGGGTCCTTTGATAGGTCTAATCAACCAAGGATTTGTTCTGGTCTTGGAGTTTGTTTAAAATGTCTCAAGCTCATGAAGGCACATCTATTTCTAGAGCTCCATTATTTGATGGAACAAATTATGTATTCTGGAAAATCAGAATGGAGACTTATCTGAATTCTATTGATCTTGATGTGTGAAGCATAGTGTTAACTGGGTACACTGTACCAAATAAATTTCCCACAACTTCTGATGAAAAGAAAAGATATGAAACCAATGCTAGAGAAGAACATGATCTCTTGTGTGCATTGAATAAATATGTCTTTATCAAAGTCATGCATTGTAGTTCTGCTAGGGAAATCTAGGTTAAAATTTAAACCATCTACCAAGGAAATGAAAAAGTTAAACAGTCAAAAGTCCTTACTCTAAAACATCAGTTTGAGGAAATAAAAATGAGGGAAGATGAAAAATTTGTTGATTACTTCTTAAGAGTTGATGAAATTGTCAATGCTATGAAAGGGCTAGGAGAAGATGTAAAATAATTTGATGTTGTAACTAAGGTCATCAAAACCTTACTGACTAAATTTGAAGCTAAGGTTGCTACTCTTGAAGAAAAGAAACACTTTGACCAACTCACCTTAGACAACTTACAAGGCACTCTGACTGCCTATGAAATAAGAATATGTAAAAACAATTCTACTGGAAAAGAAACTGCCTTTAACACTGAAAAGAAAGAAAAAGATGAAGTTAGTGAGTCATAATTTTCTGATTCTATAGAATCCCATTTTGTTAGAAATATTAAAAAGGGATTTGGAAAATATAAGGGAAAACTTCCCTTTAAGTGTTTTAACTATGGAAAAATAGGTCACTTTTCTGCAAAGTGTCCCTATGGTGATCATAATAGTGACAATGAGAAATCTGAAAAACTGCTTAAGAAAAAGGCCTAAACGAAATTTCAACTTCAAAAAGAAGAAAAGTCTATTCAGTAAAGATGAAACAAAAATTGAATCTGAAGATTCTTTTGCTGAAGAAGATGAAACATTATTCATGGCTGAAATCATTCAGCAAGACGATACAAACATCAATGATAATGAATAAGGTGAAGTAGATCTAGAAGGTGAACTGAAATGTGCTTTAAAAGAACTTAAAAAACTCAAAAAACAAATTCTGGCTCAAGAACAAAAATCTGCTCAAGCTCTTGCTCAAGAACAAATTTCAAATCAAGCAATAGTCTCTTTAAAGACTTAGCTTGAAGAAGCCAAGAGAGTTGAGGATTGTCTTCGTGTTGGTATAAGTTATAAAGATCAAGAAACACATACACTAGAAAATGAGATTGCTTCTTTAAAGAAATGTTCAGATAATGATTCCTTGTTAAAAGAACTAACACTTAAAGATGATATGATTATAAGTCAGAAAATTGAAATTGAAGAATGTAAGAGGATAGCAGATATTGTAAGGTCTGATTTGGAGATTGAAAATATTGAATGTCTAAAAATTGAAGGAGAAGTAGTTGCTTTAAGAAAAGATCTTGAAAGTGTCAAGGTTCAATCAGGTAAAATTCAGAAATTTGATCACAGTACTAATATATTGAATGAGATGCTGGGCAGAAAAAAACATTCTAAGGATCCTACTGGAGTGGGATATGAGGTTGGACAAAGATCTGCCGAAGAATCTCAAAGAGTGTTTTCTATAGAAAAAGGAAAAATGTTCACACCAAGAATAAAGGTTGATCTTGGTCACCATGCTATTGCACCGAAGAGTGTAGAGAAAACAAAATCAAAGGATAATACTACTGCTAGAAGACAATTCAAAGGTACTCACAAAGAAAGGAGAAATGTCTTCGGATCTTCACATCCTTGGCATGATCATTCATTCAGGTATAATCATTATTTTCAAGGATATTGTTATGTTTTTAATGACTATGGTCATAAGGCACTTGATTGCATGAGATGGTCAAATAAGAATCATTCTAATGTCTCTAGAAATGAGAATGTGGTGTGTTACAACTGTAACAATTTTGGTCACTTAAGAAGAGATTTTAGAATCAATACAAGTGATAATAATGTAGGGAAAAATGTTGGAAATGTCTATATGAAGCCTTATGTTCCTGAGATCAGTCACCAAGTCATCTATTTAAGATGTAATAACATTGGGCATAAAGTACAACAATGTAGATTTAATAGAAAGACAAGTACTTTAAGAAAACAAGTGAAAAAGTCTACATTGATGTGGAGAATAAAGAGCAATCAAGATGATAAAAAGAGCAATAAAGATGAATGTGTGAAAAATACTTGTGCACTCCTTGCACATGTGATACCATCCAGATCTTGAGAAGAAGAAAAGACTCAAGGGGAGTCTACTATGGTAACACATTTTACCCCTATGAAGTCTAGAATGAGATATGAAAATATACATTGCTATTGGTGGTAAAAGAAGTAAAGAAGAGGTCTGCAAATGTCAATAGTTCATCATGTTTATTACAATGTGTATAATTGATTAGCTTTATAGGTTGTTAAGGAATTCAAGCTTGAAGTACATTGACAGTCCTTTGGTGGGTTTGGTGCTTTGTTGGCTCAATCCATAAGGTGCAAGTTGGCTACATACAAGAGATGTTCAAGTTGCTTATCTTTGATGACCTGAAATCACTCATCAATCTTGGTGGTGAATGTCCCTGTTGCAAATAGTTTTCTAGACAGTGTGTTGTGTCTTCTCATGTTCCTTAATGAGTGATTGTGTGCTAGATGCAATCAATGGTTACTAATTCCGCATTTCTACCATATCATATTGATCATTCATTTCGTAAATGCATGTTTCTTATGATATTTTTGTGATTGCATTTGTTCTCAAAGGTTTGCTACTCACAAATTTGATTCATTCTGCATAAGG
>CM021101.1:79661980-79958239 GCA_007115665.2 Sequoiadendron giganteum
ATGTTCTTATTCCCAACTCTCTCATATATTTTCAGTTTGCTGCTCTCATTGTTCAATTTCTTGGCATTTCACTATTTTCCCTTTGTCCTTGTGACAAAAAGGGGGAGAATTATGAGCTTTCGGTTCTGGTTCAGTTTTTGGTTTGATGGCTCATTTTTTCCATCAAGGACAAAGGGGGAGTTTGTTGAATTTTTTGTCCTTGATGTCAAACTTGCTATGATGGACCTTTGATCTTGTCTCTGTGATCTTGGCAATTCATTGGTTCAGCTATGGCATTCTGGCTTTGACTTTGTGATACTTGATTGGTTCAGCTATGGCAGATTGGTCTATACATATTATGGAATTCAGTATCTTGTTTATGGACAACATTATTGCTTTTCTTTGGCACTAATCAGGTTGAGCTTCATGTGCAGATAAAGGTTATCTTGCTTACAGGTATTTGGCATGGTTACTCAGGTATATCATTATCAGTTGGTTTTCAATTCCACTGATGCTTCTCAGTTTGGTTCACTGGTATCATTGTTTGATATCGACACATATCTCTCTAATGTCATCGGTTATGATACATTACTTGACATGAAATATTGGGTTGGATTTTTACTAATGTTCAGTTTGGCACCCAAGTTGGTTAATTCATTTGATATCTTTGCATGGGTATATAATATGGTTCATGACTCATAAGTTGATATCAATTGGCCTCAATTTTGAAAAAGGTTATTTCATGGAAATTTTGTAATATTGATTGGAGGCATTATCTAGACTTACTTGCATTTGAAAATGACTTAGAAATAAGTCATAGTTGCATCGGGTTCTAAAGGTCAACAATCTCTTTTTTGAAATTGCTAAGGTTCATTTGGCAGTATTGATCAGCTAATTCATTAGGCCTTAGGGCCGCCAACAAGTATGAGGAAATAATTAAGAAATGTCACTTTGAAAGTTGGAAATTGCATAATGATAAAGGTATCAAACACTTGGTAATTATTGAGATCAACTACAGTCTTTGTCCGTGGATTTGAAATGCACTGATTACTTGATTATGATAATTTTGGATTTCAAACATTTTTTGTGACTTGTCAAAGTCATCGATTGGGAAGGCGTTGAAATCCAAGTGAAAGGAAATTAGGGTGAGCATTGTTTTTTGGTTTTCATTTCGCTAAGGGTGGAAACCCTAGCCTTTGCCGCCAACATGGAAGTTCACACTGAGCCATTACTCTGTCGTTCTGTCTTGCTGCATTTAGTTTTTCTAACGCCTCTACCTACGGTGAGAGCTATGATAGGGTTGGTATGGAGAGAGCATGAGCATGGAAGAAAGTTCGCTAGTTCTACAGCTGGGAACTTGGAAAAATTATTTGGTATCTTGGTGATTGGTTTACAGAATGAATAGGTAATATCTTTTTGTGCTTGGAAAATGTTTACATTTTCAAAAACTATGACAACTTCTGTTCTTGTGTTTGAATCTAAAACAAAAAATGGGGTGTTGGTCATTGTGTCAGTAATGCTTGCACTTGTTTCATTTAAAAAAAAAAAAACGTAAGGCAGTTACTTTGTTTTGATTCGAAATTGAAAAATGATAAGAGTGGTTTTTCTGTGAGGCATGACATGATTTCAGTTACTCTAATTTTCTCATTATGGGTTGTTGGGAAGCAATGTTTATTTGTGATTATGAGATTCATTTGAAAAAATAAGTAAGGGCTTTTGAAATTTGATCCTAAAAGGGTATTATTGTTCATTTTCTCCTTTAAAAAGCTTTCATTGGTGCAGATCTATAATTAGTTTCTCCAAGGTTCTGAGATCAAATGCAAAAATGACACAGTGGCTTTCTAGAAAGAAAACCCCTGATTGAAGATTCAAAATCAAAATTATTACATCCACCTTTCATGGGTTCTGAGGGTTTCAGTGTTATTTTCTTAATATACTCATTTATGCTCATTTTGTCAGAAGAAATCTATTTGTGTGGTCACTTATCTGAATCTGAAATGATACTTGGCATGTAATATGACATAAGTTTTTCATATTGTATATACCTCTGTTGTTGGACAACACATATAGGTTTTTGTTTTTAATGGTTGAAACAAAAAAGTGAGATTGAATACAACATAATGTATGGTCTATGCTGATAGACATGTTTTACTCTGAGATTGTAAATCTAAAAAATAAGAACAACACAAGCTATCTTAAAATTTGAGTATGTCTAGAATTATGAAAGTTCAATTGAGAACCTTGAGGGTTGTAGGGATATTTAGTTGAGAGGCTCTTGTGAGAAAAAGAGAAACAACTATGTTTTTTAATTCTGTAACTAAAAAGGGGTTGGTGCTCCTTGAGTTGGTGCTAAGAAATTAGCCTATAAGGCATTGCAAGTAGTGGTTTTTGAAATTAAGCCAGTAAGGCAGTTTAGGAGTGGTTTTTCTACCCCAGGAGGGTTTTCCACTTGGAAAATTCTTTGTCTTATGGTCTCAATGGCTTAGATGTGATAATGCTTCATGACTATGATGTTTTTTGAGTAGTTATTCTTATCAGCCTGAGCTTGGTTGAATGTTAGTCCCTTCATCGCTGCAAATGTTCATATTAAAATGTTTTGCATAAGTGTTCTATTATTGTTAAATATTCAGATTCAAAAGAAATCTTAAATATATTCATTTGTTTCAGAGCTCAAGAATTGTTTTGTTGAACTAAAGCCCTTTGTTGTTTCAGGCTTATCATATGTCATTCCATTGCACAGTTGGTTCTGTATCTCATAAGTCTGCATTGAAATCTGGTAATCCTAAAGTATTTAAACAATGTCAGTCATCTGTTTTGCAATTGCAAGATAACTCTCACAAGGATTATTCAGATAAGTTGTCAAAATGAACAATGCTAATGCTGTAATAAATGCTCTCAATGCAATCTGTCAGCCCTGTTGTCAATAGAAAGGATATCTAGTTTAAAATTCTTGATTAAAGTTTAAAATGTTTTAGACACTGATTCACCCCCCCCCGTCTCAGTGTCTATCCATACTCCAACACTTCTCTCGTATGACCTTTATTTTAATGACTCGTACAAGATTTTTAGTGCTCGAATGATCTTGGCGTACCATTAACTCTCGACCTTCCTTCTTGTTTCATACTACGTATGGCTTATGCACTTGTTTTATTTTAATTTTTCCCAACTTGAACTTTAATAAAATCCTTTTTGTATTATCTCAACTGCCTTCTTCAAGTTTTATTTTTCCTCTTATTTTCTTTTTCCCAATACTTCTCTCTTTTATTTTAATTTTTTCTTCTTGTCCTTTATCGATCTCCAATATTTTATTTTCTCATTCTTTTTTCCCATTATTTTCATTTTTTGAAATTTTAAATTCTTCTACTTTATTTTTTTCGGTTTTTTCCAATTTCCAACTTTTCCTATATTTTTTCCATATTTCCATTTTTTAACTCCATTATTTTGTCCTCAACTATTTTTTCATTTTTTATATTTTCCAATTCTTCCATTTTTGATATTTTTTCTATTTTCAACACCTCCTTATCTATTTTTTTCTCCTTTTGTACTCTCCCTCTTCATTTTCTCTCTCCTCTCTCTTCCTTTCTTCTGACTCTCTCACTACCTCGTACTTTGTCATGTTCCAACTTCTCGGCCAGTGTATCATCCAGTTCTGGTACTCTCTCTTTGTGCTCCTCGTATGCAATTGAGAATTTTTGGATGGGCTTGACCACCTCCTCTTCTCCCTTTTTGTACTTGTCATACTCGGCCACAATTTTCTGGAAAGATGTGCCATTCTCTTCTTCTTGGGTTTCTCCGATCTGTAGCATGTTACACTCTCGATGGAACAACTCGTAATCCTCAATTTTCCAATGAAACAACTCGTTCAATGATTTTGTCTCATCCTCCAAACAACTCTCCAGTTTGAGTACACCATTGACATTTAGTTCCATCGCCTGACTTCCTTTGTCGACATCCGACTCACCTCTATCCGATTCTGATTTAGAGGAATCTAATTCTTCACTCACAACCTGGTTCTTCATGTCAATGACTTACTTTTTCTCGTTCTTCTCGATCGAGAGTGTGTTCCTCTTCCAATTATGATTCGCATTGGCTTCCACTAACCATCATTGTCCGAACAATGCATCATACACCTTCCTCTATAATGGAATGACTATGAAGTTTAATAGGAATGGTTGTGTTCCGATCACCACCTTTTGCACCATCAATGTCCCCAACTATTTGATACCATGTTGATCAACACCAATGAGTAGGAATGTCAGTGGCCAGAGTGTTGGCTTCCAGAGGCTCTTCCATGTGTCTTCAGGTAATAAGTTGATTCCTGATCCTCCGTCGATGATAGTATTTATCTAGATATTCCCTCCGATCTCCATCTGTACAACCACTGACATATTCCCGATGTTCGCCATGAGTAGTACAGGGTCAATGGTTTGTTCACCGTACGATAGCGGTTCAGGTAACAATTCTTGCCTTCCATTCGTTGATCTCGACTACTTGCCATCCTCGAAGATGTTCGTCATTGCCAATCCCAATTGCGGTAGAGTTTGGAGAAGGTCAGTTACTTTGATCGGTATGACGGTCTGCAATACCTACCGTACTATGTTGGTTTTCGCCTCCAACTTCCAAGATGTTCCTAGCTTCTCCAGAGATATTTTGTTCTCCTTTGCCATCGCTAGTTCCACTTCCACTTCGGCTTTTGCTTCCTTCATCCTTTATTTTTTCGTACGTGGATCTGGGTAGGTTGTCTTCTTTTCTTGTGCTTTGGTGATTGCCAATATCTCTTGGTCTTCTACTTCCAACATATGGATACCCTTCTACTTGGGGCATTCATTATCTTCATGATCGCCTGGTCCACACCACTTACACAATCTTCCTCCCGAACCTTGGCCGTTTTGGCAGTCCCTAGCAAAGTGACCCCATTCATTGCACTTCCTGCATTGTATCATGGGCCTTCCTTTACCATCATACTGTATCTTGTTTCTCAGACTTCTAATACTTTGGTAACCTCCAGGGGATGCATTGCTACTGTATTGGGGCTTTGGTGGTGTGTTTGGCGATGTTGATGGTTCTCCTTGAGTGAAGAGTACTTGAGTACCCCTTCCTCTCAAATTGTATGGGAATTATTTGATGGAATGTCCCATAACTTGAGAGATATCATAGAACATCTTCTTTGAACAGTTCACTTTTGCGTGACCTTCCCCATTGTACTCCATTCAACACAGTTCTCGTGCTTCCCTCCTTGAGTGAAGAGTACTTGCGTACCCCTTGCTCTCAAATTGTATGGGCATTATTTGATGGAATGTCCCATAAATTGACAGATATGATAGAACATCTTCTTTGAACAATTCGCTTTTGTGTGACCTTCCCCATTGCACTTCATACACCACAGTTCTTGTGCTTCCCTCGTACTCTTTTTTTCGGCCTTCAATTATTTCATCATTTACATAATATCTTTCTTGAGTGCTTGTATGGTCTTGGATTCACAATTGCTATCATCCGTACTCTCCTCATCGTTCGTCTTCTTTTTCCCTCAGGAGGATGTTTTGTTCTCGCTTTCAATGTCCATCACACGGTTATATGCTTCAGTGTACGAGGATGGAGGTACCACCTTCATTTTATTTCGAGGTGAGGGAAGCAAACCCTTAATAAACCACCTCTTTTTTAGGCCATCCGCTGGCTATGATTCAAGTTTCCCTAGCAAATCTTTTAGTTTTCGATCTTAGGTTCTCACACTCTCGTGCTTCCCTTGCTTGGTATTATAGATCTCTGGTACAATCTCACTATCATCCCTGAGGAGTCTGAATTCATATTGAAATGATTGCTTCAATAATCTCCATGTAGCTCTATTTGCTTGGTCTAGTTCTGAGTAACAGTCAATGGCATTGTCTCTGAGTGTCACCGAAAATTCTTTCAGCCAATGATCTGGATCATCCTGTCCATTTTCTATCTAGATTGTTTCACATGTTTTGCAATGTCATACTGGATCTTCTGATCCATTCCCTGTAAAATTTGGCAGCTTTTTTCGCTCGACTGGAGTCACCATCTTTCCCTGTTGTCCTCCTTGTGTATTAAACTTGACTAGACCAGTTTCCCTGCTATGTTTCGGTGCGTCACTTGCACTCTCAACCACCTATGAGTCATTCCCACATCTTTTGTCAGCATCCTCGACACCATGAGTCTCTTGGGTTTCACTCTAGTACTCCCTTTGCCTTGGGGTCTTGGGTTCAAATCTTCCATTCCTTAGCTTTTTGTCGTCGTCTGATATGGACAAATCCCGAATGCATTAGATGCTGCTATCAAGTTCTTCAGTTAATTCATTTTCAATTTCACTGATTTTATACCTTTCTATGTATGGAGTGCTGAAGGGTCCTTCATCCCTCCCTTCAACAGAATTTTGATGTGCTCTACTGATGGATCAGTCTATTTCCTCAAGATTCTCATGTGCTCTATTAATACTTTGATTTATTTCAATTAGATCTTCATTAAATTCTTTATCAACTTGCCTTAGTCTTCGTCACCAGTTTTCTTGCTTCTGTATTCTAAGTGATTTCTGAACCCTTTCCTCCTCAGCTTCGTGCCCAAATGGTATTCAGTTCTTGTCTTTGTTTGGCCTTACGGGTATTAAAGGTTGTTCACGCGATCATTGTTGGTTCTCGGGAGCACGTATCCGACTGGTATCTTGTTCTTCCTCTTCTCGCTTGGTTCTCTCCTCGTACCGCTACAGTATTTGTTATCTCTGGTGTTCTTGATCCCTCTTAGCCCAAAGATCCTATAAGATAATATAATCAGTCTTGGCATTCTGGTAAGAAGGTGGTCGACCTCTTCGTTGACACATAGTCTATCCCAAATGATCGCTTGAGGGATTTCTCGCCTAAGAGCCTCCCTTCGTACATGGTCCTTTAGCGATATTTCCCATAGACTATAGAGTTCTTCCATCAGAGCGTCTTCACAATCCTCATTTGCTTGTACCGGCTCTTCGGTCAACTGCCTCATCACAACGCCATTCTCATGTCTGGGTGTTTACTGGATTTTCTTAGGCAACGATGCCAAATGTTTACTCGCTACCGGTACAATGACACATAGAGTATAAATGGAAATATAATAATCACATGGAAATTGCACAAAACATAGATGTATCGATTTATTTAGTATTCAACACTTACATCACAATATCTCCAGACATAACATAGCATAGCATAGTAGAACCGTAATGTTTCTGGACTACATGACTCAAGTACATATAGTATGTTGGCAGTTGTTGAGGTACCAACTATCACATCCCTTCATTATAACTAATTACTTCGTCAGGAACTTAATTCTCGAAACAACTAACTAACATGACATATACATAACATAAGTACATGGACTATTAATATTAACTAAAATCTTATTTACGTATGACTCACAGTCGACCAAGTACACTCTCGAATGACTACATCGACTCACAACTAACCAAGTATACTCTCGGCCGACTACACCTATCACAACACTCCACTACACCTATCACAACATTGGAGTGTGTTGTAGGTGAAAACATAATTGATATTCATAATTACATGATTACAAAAGGAGGAAAAATCTCTTTATAAAGAGAATTACAAGACGATGTTTTTAAAAAAAAACAATCATTAACTGTAGCAAACTAAAACAAAAAACAAAAAGATGCTAAATCAACTAAATGTAAACATAAGTTACTAAATACTAACTAGAGCTAAGATGACCATTAATATTACATTTAATATTTTAATACCCTCCCTTAATGGTCATCGTACAAACAAAAAAAATTAAGTCTACCCAAAGTCTTCTGGAAGGTGACTGATATTTGGAGAATCATAACCGTCACACGATTATAGATCATATCTCATAGAACAATCAAATCAAGACACCGACACTCAAAAAATGAGTATCTTCTGCTCTCAGGTAGTAGAACTTTTCGTTGAACCTCTGCATATTTTCCAACATGATGTTGGACAAAGCAACCATCCCTCCCATTTTCCAAAGCATGAAAAAATGAGGTAACACTGTGATCAGCTGGAAAAACATTGGACAATTGACTGACACAACTCACAAACTATAACATTTTTCACAAAAACCTTCGAAAAATCTGAAAATAAGATTTTTTAAGAAAATATCCTCATAAAAATTTTGAACTACAAAATTTTTATAGATTTTTTTTCAAAAACTCTTTAAAATCTTTAGGTGCACGATTTTTTGTTGAAAAAAAAAATCGCCTAAAAAATTGGTCTGCAAACCCTAGAAACAACCTAGATTTTTTTAGATAGAAAAAAATCATCAAAAAACTCTTCACAAAACAACACAATAAATTTTTTCACAAAAAAATCGAAAAACTCTTTGCAGAATTTTTATTTTTCTCAAAAAAATTCTATCAAAACTGGCTCAAAAAACAACCCTTCAGACTACCATGAAAACACGATTTTTGCAAAATCGCCCAAAAACACAAAAACACTAATGAAGATGCCTAGTAAATCTGAAAATACCCTTTCACAAACTGGCACAAGCATAGACTTCAATCAACAAACTAGAAATCTTCCAAAAATCTGGAAAAAAACTACATGATTTTTAGGTAAGCACAACCAATAAAAGAAAATGCCCAACACACACCAGAACTCATCACAATTTTCCATAAAAAGAGAACAGGCTGCCCACGATCTTCAATGAACATCACCCAAAAATAATGCAGCCGCACAATTAGAGAAGATAGGATCGTGCCAAACAGTAGACTAGAATCACAAAATCTCATTTTTTTTTTTTTTTCTAATTTTCAACAAAATTGGCTCACAAACTTTAATTTTTTATTTAAAAAAAAATCAGCGAAAAAAACACATCTAATTTTGTTTCTAAAACTAATCAGATTTGAGCCTCAACTCTAATACCATGAAAAAATAATTGATATTCATAATTACATGATTACAAAAAAAGGCGAAAGCTCCTTATAAAGAAAATTACAAGACGATGTTTCTAAAAAGAAACAATCGTTAACTGAAGCAAACTAAAACAAAAAATAAAAAAGATGCTAAATCAACTAAAATATAAACATAAATTACTAAAATCTAACTAAAACTAAGATGACCATTAATATTACATTTAATATTTTAATAGTAGATCATGTACAAATTGAAAGGGTATTTCTATTACTGAACTCCTTTTTTTGTGAATTATATTCACAAAGTTCTTATCTGATATGTTTGATGTATGAACATCTAGGTCCATAAATGATTTAGCGTCAACAAAAAACATTTCAGTTTTTTCAATCAATTTCAGTTCAGTTTTGTTATTTTTCTGTTAGTTTTCTTTTATCTTAGGAGAATTTTCAAGTCCAAAATGACTAAGTTAAGGCATCATCAAGTTGAAGAGATTAATGGGTTTTTACAGTTCAAATTTGGTGAAGTTTGGAGTCTTTTGGAGAAAGTTAGAATATTTCGGCAAAATCAAAGGTTCTCAAACCTAAAGATTCGCTGAAAAGGTTCTTAAGTTTGCCAGAATGTTGATTTTATGAAAAGATGTGTGTAAGAAGAAGCAGTTCACAAAAGAGTGAGTTCGTCGAAAGTCGTTTTCACCAAAAGAAGATTGTTTTGGCACTTTAACCAGTTTGCAAACTCGTATGAAAGTAGAAAGAGGTTCACGTAAGATCATTTTTTTCTAAGAAAGGAGAATATGAAACGTCGACATATTTACAAATGGTGATAAGAATGGTAGATGGTGGTTGTAATCCCTCGTGCAGATAAGGCGAAAAAGTTCTTGGGAAGGCGTTTCAATTTGGGAATGGTTGAAATGACTGTAGGCTGTTCAACCTCCCCCAACAACAATATAAAATGGCGATTCAATGTTTCATTGGAGGAAGAGTTTAGAGGGAAGAGTTCTTGGAGGATTTCAGAGAGAGCTCTAGTTGGGGAGTTTGTGATTCATTGAAGAGAACTTGACGCAGACGTGACTGATTGGATTTGAGTCAGAAGATCAAAAGAAGAATATTTTAGTTGAGAAACCAAATTCTATTGTAATCCTTGCACTCCTGTGATTTTTTTATTGCTACAAACAAGAAAATAATCATTGTTGTTGTAAACCATTGTTTGGTCTAAACTAGTTTGGATGTTAATCGTGACCATCTGGTAAGATTCTCAAGGTTAGATCTGCATCACCTTCCCTTTTGATTCACATGATTTGACACTAGTATTACTCATTATATCATAATATCAAGCCTTTTATTACATCTAAATATCCTCAAGGTAAGAACAATATAATTAAAATTCCATCATTTAGGATATCTATCATATCAAAATTCTGACATTTATCCAAATACAAAAGTAGATCAACAATATCTCACATAGGTAGAAAGAGTGTCACAAGAATCACAACTAAAGTTCCAGGTCACAAATGCAACTATTAACATGCTTGATGAGGGTAAACTAGTGAATTAGGGTCTATTCTTAATGGATTAACACCTCATGTTGTTCCACTACACCCAAAATCTATGTCATTGAAACCTAATATCAAGAGAGTGGCTATCATATGCCAAAATAAGGTATTGATAATAGTATGTGGTATTACCGGAAGTTTAATAAGATGTCACATTTGGATACACCACTAGTGCTTTCTCACATATTAAACAAAAGACAAAATACCTAGTAATATGTGATACTCTGATGATAAACAAGCATGCATCCTAAAATGTGGCTTATTTACCCCTAGTGTAATACATTACTTCATTGGTGATACCATCAAGGATAATGGTAAGATATTGTATAAATCATGAGCATTTCCCCTCATATATCCTATAGAGAACTTTTACATAATGAGTTTGGACCTGACGTAAAGAGGGAATACAAATTTTGATGACTATAGGTAGGAGGAGCCATCTCTGTTTATAGTATTTGGAAGGTTCTCATGAAAGTGGAAGGTCATAATTAGTTAAATTACCAAAAGGAGGCTACCATCTATTAATTCAATATTTACATGTTCGACTAAAGTAAGGGGTTCCAAAGTGATGTGTATATAATCAAGTAATTATAGATGAGAGGCCACCACCAATAATAATGAACTCAAAACAACATTAGGTTGGGGTCAACAACTATATTTTTCACACTACTTTGAAAACACCTAATATTCTTGAAGTGAAACACATCATGTCCCAACTTAAATTGTGTTACAACGTAAAATAGATCTTCCTTAATTACATTTTATATCCACAAAACACACTCATAACCATGACATCATTTATATTCATGATAACCATACATGTAGGAATAGGTAACCTATTTGATACTTAGTATTTTCATTTCCAAAAATTTCAATCAACCACATCACATATATTACTTGATCTAAAAGCATAGTAGTATTATTTCAAAACCAACAATTGTTTAATTGAACTAAAATCATAGTTAAATTATTTTGTATACATCTAATTTTGTAATCATACTTGTTGATTGATATACTTGATTATTTTGAGTCAAGGTGTTAGATTGTCATGTTATTTTACATTCACACCTAGACCATGGTGCATATTTGAGATACTAGTGTTATCATTATGATTATGTTTTGATAAATCTTTATTGGTTTCTATTATATATGTGTGTGTATTATTATCATGTTGTGAATGGACATTGTCATGATTGTATGACATTTTAGATGCATTGATTTACATGTTATATGATGTTGTACCCCATTGGGTGTTATACTACGCTTCAGCTATTATATATATTGTAGGTACACTTGACGTGAGCATTGAGTATGCAGGTATATGGTATATCTACACTTGAATATATGTACATTTGAGTTATTCCCCAACAATGGATATTTTGAAGATGTCACACTGGACCTTTTCAATGTTATTTCTTGATCATACACAAATCGAGTATGAGATGTGTCATGTATGACCTTGCGCTAGTTCAGATATCAATAAGAGGTGATTTTGGGGTACATTTTTTTTGTGAGTTACTTGTAGTTGTGTGATTTCATTTAATGGTTTAATTTAATTGTTGCTTATAAATATATTTCTATGAATTAAATGATTGTGTATTATCTAATGAATTATTTCTGAGCTAGGAAAAAGGGAAAAATAAGATTAAGTTAATTATGTTCAAAATATTCCATTTGGATAAGAATGCATATACATGATTTAATCATTTTGTTAAATACTAATGAAGTAATATTGAATATTTATTTTTCTCAAAATACATGTTTAAAGAAATAATAGGAAAGATAAGAATAGAGGAAAATCAAAAAGTGGAAATTAAAAATATAAAAAATACCAAAAGTGAATAAAGGAAAAAAGTTGGCAATTTTGATTCCTTCATGTTTTGAAAGAAAAAATAGCTCTCCAAAACCCTCTTGAAAATTTGAAATTGTGGGGGTTTGCTCATCTTGGATTGTGGGAGCTTGGATTTTTCATTGGTTTGGATTGATCAAAGGGTGTTGTATGTGTGAATACTCCACTTCATCAATTTGGGATAAATTGCAAGAAATCCATATTTGTGTGTGTTTGAAAATAAAGGTAATTTTATTTCTCTTATTTGTTTATTGAATCCTTTTTCATTTTGGATGCCATGCTCACCCTTAAGGGAACATAGGAATTCCCTTATAGATTGAAATTTTGAGTAATTAGAGTAGAATTAATTATTGTTTGAAATTTTTCAAAGTATCTATTTTGTGCTCTCACCATGGAAATTTTTAAAAAAAGTATTGGAATGCAAATTTTATTTCTTAATTTAGTTGTTCATATTTGAATAAAAAATACGCTTTTTGTTTTTGGAAATTTTAGCAATAAAAAAATTAAAAATTGAGCTTCCATTAATGAATTTTGAAGGAATTTTCTGGTTTTTATGTTAAAAATTAATTAAGAAAATTTGAATGTCGGTTCAACTAAATTTGGATGATTTGGAATGGGGGAATTCATGTCTCCATAGATTTTCATTCTGAATGTTTTAAAACCATGTTCAACTTTTAATGTTCCGAGTTTTGTGCCTTGTTTTACATTCCACACTCAATTGTGTTGAATTGTGAGGAACCTGGGACAGAGGTGTTAGAGAGTAGTAGGAGAGTGGCTCCCAACATTCTCTAAGGTCCAAATTTTCCTGAGTATATCTCATGCAAGAGTTTCCTTAATAAGTGATAATTAAAATCTCACGGGTAATTAAATTAAACTAAGTTATTGATTCCTATAACACCATTGGACATTTTTTTGATGGTGGACTCTGTGACTCAGAATCTTGGATACACTACGATAGCTCGTATGCTTGTTGATTTGGACATCTCCAAAACCCTCCATGCTGATGTTGTGTTGATGGTGGTGGACATACCTTGGAAGCAACTCTTGGAATACGAGGGTCTCCCCTTTTAGTGTAGGAGATGCTTCTCTGTGGGTCATTTGGCCTCTGGTTGCCCACCGCAAGGGCGCTACTACTTGGTGGAAGGATGCTCTCCCAGATCATCACACTCTGGATTCTCCTCCTCTGGAAGTTTCTTTTGTAGAGGTTGACCCTATTAAGACTTCTTGCAAGCTTGTATCTTGCCCGACTCCTCTTTTGACTATCCCTTCCGAGGAGCCTATGTTGGCTTGTTCTGCTAACACTATTCTGTTAGAGCCTGCTCAAACTTTGTTGGATGCCTCAGCTGGTCCTTCGATCGATCCTATCTCCTCTCTTGTGCTGTCGTCTCTCTGGTGTGATGGCTCTTCGTCCTTGGTGGCTATTGTGGATCCGCTTCTTCCTCCTCGCTCGGGGGATGATTTCGAGCTTTCTTGGTCGTTTGTGCTACGAAAAAAGAAGGGGCTCCCTCGTTCTACTACTGCTTCATGGTCTCGGGTTTTGGGAGTCAATTTGGTCCCCCTTGGGAATGGGGTTCTCCAGTCCTAGGCTGTTGTTCGACAACTGTCTGTCAGCTATTTCTTTGTGAGGTCTGTCCTCTTTCCTAGTTCATACTTGGTTTGAATTATGTTCCTTTTGGCCCTTTGGGTTCTTTGTGTAAAGGGTACAACACCTTGAAAATGTTGCTTATTGTATAAAAACAATAGCTAGAGTGCTTGTATAGGTTCAATATGAGTGTAGAAGACATGCCCACTCAAGGAACTCTGGATCTTATTGATTAACCTCTTCTCTTGTGAGAGGTGTACTTGATCCCACTTAGTTGGCATCATAGGATATTACAATGACACTCTCTATTCCCTCTCTAGGATCTCATTCTTGTGGCCTTTAGATTTGTACCCAATGAGAGTATCTATCTTTATCTATCATGTGATGTTGGTTGAGTGACTCTTTTATGTTGTGTGTCATGTATACTTTGTGTTTGGTACATGTCTACAAGCATTAGTCCCATTTTTTGGTGCGAGTGTGCTTGTGGCCTGTATGGTTATATCCTAGGATGATGGGTTGGCTTAAGGGTACTACATAGTTGGCTAGCGTAGAACCACCTTTGGGGACTAAAGGATCTTGGAAACAACTTTGGGATTGCAAGAAAATTTGGAAAAGGCTTCACAAACTAGTTATTTCATTGTTTCATATTAACACAAATATTACCTTTGGAAACCATTTGGAAATAAATCAAATAGAAACAATATAACACAATATAACATAAATATTTCCTTGGGAAACCATTTGGGAAGAAATCAATAAAAAATAACACTCATTTACTTTATTAACTCAACTATTCATAATACATCATGAAATTATTTTTCTTGTGCTTAACCCTTACAAATAATGACACTCTCACAATATAACACAAATATTACCTTATGAAATCATTTGAGAAGAAATCAAACAAAAAAAAAATCATTTACTTTATTTTAAACTCAACTATTCACAATACATCTTGATATTGTTTTTCTTGTGCTTAACCCTATCCATGTGTGAGTATTGATGTAGAGATATCCATAGTCAACCAACAATCCTATATCTAAAAAAAATCTATTCTCTTTTCTTTGTTTTACTTTATTTTGTAGGTTCTTACTAGACATTAAGAGTTAATATTCTTATACATTAACACAAGGTTTTTCTTTAAGCTTCCTAGCTGTGCACTCATTAATAAAGAGTTCTTTCTATTCCTTTTCTCCTTATGTTGGAAAATTAAGCTGTATGATAGGAACTTAATAATTTATTATATTTAGCAATTTATTCATATGTCTATCCTTATTTCATTAATTGCATCATTTACTTTTTTCTACCATTATGTATGAAGGTTTATTCTTTTGGATGACATTTTGCTTGTGCCCATTTTTATATATCAAGTTCACATTCTTCTAAATGTAATTTCATGCTAATTCTTTAGGATGTTTGACAACTAAAGTTTTGGATCTTTGTTGGTGCCAACCAATTACTAGCATGTATAGAATAATCCACATTGATATAAATCCCTATTGATCATGTAAGTGAAGATTATAACGCCACACTAATTGGAGAGGGTCATCAAGTGATCATTAGAAATTGCACAATAGTTTCTAGAATTTTACAATTATGTATATCCCAATTTTTTTTGGTAATCATCTCCAGCTCCTAGGACTATTATAATTTTAAAATTGTAAGATATTACTATAATTAGAGTTATTTAGATTTTATGTCTAGACATATAAATTTACCCATTGGTAGATAATGAATTTTTATATTAGTCCATTCCATTTTTGTGTATTCACATTTTCTTGTTGTGATCTAAAGTTATATTGCTTGGTTCAACAATCCTTAATTATTTGTTAATATCTTCTCCTACATTAAGTGGTATTAGAGTAGGTGTATAATTATCATGTGAGAACATATTTATAAATGAAAAGATGCTTAATCTATGGATGGCATATCTAAACTTACACTCCAATTTTTTTGACCTATAGTTAATAATGCTACTCAAGAGACATTGGATATGGTTGAATTGAGACTAACCATGTGGCTAGGAGATTGGAGAGGATGATTGAATCATTGAGTGATGTAGTGGAGGATGAAATATTTGGAAGGGGATTACCATAAAGTATTTTTCCAATGGGAAGACCCTAACAACTCTAACGAGGATAAAGGTGAAGAAGAAGAGGGTTAAGGGTGAGCCAAAGTATTTAATCAAGATGGTAGATAATGTTAGAGTAATAATTTTATTACGCTTAATTAATTACATCATATTGGTTAATTAATTAAGTCACTTATTCCTCTAGTTGATTAAGCTAAACTTAGGCACATTAATAATTGATTAATTATTAAGTGTGCACACTAGGGTTTCATTTAGGGTTTCCCTTTTAGGGTTTCTTGATCTCCTTCATAAGGATTGATCTCTTTGTAATAACCGAGATTCTAATAATGCATTTTACACTTTGAGGTTTGCAGAACATCTTCTTGGTTTTGCATGTCTTTTGCATGTGACAGGTATCCATTTGCATGCAGGTGATCTTGGATTCTAACATGGTATCAGAGCTCCAGACCTGCCGCTGCCTGTTCGTGATCTGAAGATATGGCTTCTCAGTGAGTTTCAAGTGCAAGGGTTTCCACAGGCATCTTTTCTAAAAGATCTGGGGGTAGCCAATTTTTTGGCATAGTATGGGCTCAAACGGACGTCACCATCGCGTTCGCAGCGCCCAAAAACCCTAGAAACGCCTGTCAAATCGTCCATTTTCGAGCAGTTGGTTTCTGAGGCAAAATTTTTTTGCTAGGGAAGCCGTACGGCCTCCCCAGCACGCTTCACGAGACACGAAAATCGAAAAAAAAATAAAAAAAGCTCGATCTCGGGATTTGCGCCGGCGCTCATTGTGCAAACCGGCTCCGCCACCGGGCGGCCACCCATCCGCCACCGCCGCCGGTGGCTGCCCCTTCAGCCCCCCGCCACCGGGTCCTTCAGCCCCCGCGGGCCCTCCCCTGCTCGGCCGAGGTCATATGGATGACCAGGTGCTCGCGCCCGGCCCCCCGGCCCACTCCAGCCCCCTCTGCTTAGCCCGCGGTCATATGGTGACCAACGGCCTAAAAATTTTTCTGCAAGGAGTGATTTTTTGCGGTGACGGCTTGCAGGCCGTCAAATTTATGCCCGTGAACCGATGACGTCAGCATGACGTCAGCGTCCGTACGGCCTCTCCTTGCCCCTCCTAACCCTAGTTTTCTCTAAAGAAGCAGTTTTTTTCTTTTTTGCATAACTTGGGCATACGGTATCGAAATTGGGCAAACGAGATATCGCCGGAAAGCTGGTTCCGAGCACTTTCATTTGGTGCAGTTTATTTTTCAGTATTTTCCTATTTTACTGCATTTATTGCTGGTTGAAGTCAGATGTACTTTTTATGCTTCTGAGCTCATAACTTTTTGCCACGATCTCCGATTTTCGCTATCTTTGCGGCGTTGGAATGGTATTGAGGAGCTCTATGTTGCTGTCCATGCACTTTTTTCTGTATCTGTCCCAAGTTTTTCATTATTCCAGATTTGGCCCGATGGGTGTTTTGGAGATTACCTGGATATTTTGGCAGTTGGGAGAGTGCCTCTTGCATCTTTGCACTTCATTTTCAGTGATACATCATTTAATAATCGACTGCTGCTTCATAGATTCCAGAGTTGTTCCCGTTTGGAGTTTTCAAGTGTTCCGTGGCATCGGGTCTGCTGTTGCATCATTATGATTCCGATATGGTTTCTTGTAGACAGAAGTATCTTTCCTTGCTTGCCAGATTGCGGTTCCAGTGTTACTCTACAGTGTTCTTCCAGTGCTTCTTTGCAGCATGTCATATCATTGTAGGGGGGTTTTGTCCCACTGGGTTTTCCTCCTCTACCTCTTTCTTGCATTTGTAAATGGGTACCTGATCAGGCCTAGTTGCCGGGACCCATCTTTTCTTGCATGCATCTTATTCTAGTGTTTTAGCTTCTTCCTAAGTTCATCTTAAGGGGGGGTGTTAGAGTAATAATTTATTACGCTTAATTAATTACATCATACTGGTTAATTAATTAAGTCACTTATTCCTCTAGTTGCTTAAGCTAAACTTAGGCACATTAATAATTGATTAATTATTAAGTGTGCACACTAGGGTTTCATTTAGGGTTTCCCTTTTAGGGTTTCTTGATCTCCTTCATAAGGATTGATCTCTTTGTAATAACTGAGATTATAATAATGCATTTTACACTTTGAGGTTTGCAGAACATCTTCTTGGTTTTGCATGTCTTTTGCATGTGACAGGTATCCATTTGCATGCAGGTGATCTTGGATTCTAACAGATAAGAGAGGCCATTTAAAGAAATCTTGAGAATTGGGAGAGACATGCAAATGGAGATATTATATGTTTCTAGGTCATTGAATCTAGAGGATTTGATCATTTGGAAACCACTTGGGAAGAAATCAAACAAAAAAAGTATAACACAATATAACATAAATATTACCTTGGGAAACTTTTTTTTTATATTGATAATCGTTTACAATTATTTTTTCTATTTGAGCATCAACATGAGATCAACAAAATCTCATTGGGAGCACAACCATGAAACTAATACTAGATCCTTTCGAGAAATCACACTATAAATAACCAATGGAAGACCAAGAGTCACAACTTAGAAATCCACTTATTTAGAAACCACTTCTGCATTTGAAGCCAACTATGGAAGACCAAGAGTCACAATTTAGAATTCCATCTTAGATGTCCCTTTGGGATTTGAACTTGGGCCTCCACATTGATAATTCAATGCTTTAACCAATTAAGCTTAACCCCTTGGACTTGGGAAACCATTTGGGAAGAAATCAAACAAAATAATGTTCACTTATTTACTTTATTAACTTGGTGCAGGAGCACCTAGGCTAACCTCTATGTTTTATTATTTTTGGCTTGTATCTAACCTTAGCCAAGTTAGAATGTTTGTGTATTTGCTTTAGACCTTAGATGGTCTTGCTTTTGTTTGGGCTAGGTGACCTTAGTCCTTAAGACTAAGGTCACACTATTTTCCATAGTTAATAAGTTAGATTTCTTAATGTTTATTGTCTAGGGAAGTAGAGTCTTTAAGTTGTTCAAATGCTAAATGAAGGTTGTAATGATGCCTTAAGGCCATTTATGGAGTTGGTTCCTCGAATTCTTGAGGGAATGATGGTCCTAAGAAGTAGGCTCAAGGCATGGAAAAAGATGCCAAAGATTAGAAGGTAGTTTGCATTGTTTGTTGCATGCAAACCGGTTGCCTTTGGATTCCCTTGGGAATAGGAAGTGGAGGAGGAATTCGACCAACAAGCCTAGAATCATGGAGTGGGCATCCATTATGAAATGAGACTCGAATCCTTGAGTAGAGAGTAGTTTTTTGGTGAAAGGAGTTAGTCGTTTTTGTAATGAAGCTTTCATGAATGAGAAAACAAGCAAGTCTGCAAATTCTATGTTTTCTGGTTGATGTCGATTGTTGTTGAGTGTATGTGACTGTAGATACTTCAAATGTATTGAATTAGTGTTAGCATTGTGTTGATAGCATAGTTGTAAGTCGTTTCCATTTGTTAATCAAGCTAGTTTAAGTTAGATTTAGTGTTAGTTGAGTCATTCTTGTGGTAGAGCTCCTGCTGGTCCTGTCCTGACCAATCGGTGTTCTCATGGCTCCCCCATGAGCTCTAACCTTGGGAAACACCTGAGGAAGGGTGTAATGGTAGGGGAGTCAGTAGTGTACATAGTTAGTAGTGTTAGGAAGCATGACAGTGAGTGGAGAAGCTTCTTATAGCTGCTGATCTCTAGGCGAGCAGGAGGAGCCCGGTTAGAGAGCTAGAGAAGAAGCTTTAAAGGTTTCTTGCAGGAAAAGGCCGTATAGTATGGTTCTAGGAGGGTTAGGAATAGGTCTTGATGTGACAGAAGGTTAGATATCTCATGGAGTCATTAGAGTAAGGTTTGAAAAGGAAAAACAATGAATTCCTAGAAACTAGGTCTTCAAACCCTTCCTACCCTAGGTTATAGGAATCACCTGTACAAACCCTGTCAGGCTAGGAGACCAATTGGGTAATTTAAAACTATTAAAAGGGTACTCAAATATGTCTTTAGATTTATAGAGTCTTTGGAATTATTTTACAAACAATAACAATTTAGGACTGGTAAAGACCACTAGAAATAGGCCTAATTTGAGGTCTTCTAATGGTGGAAACTTGAATCCGACCAGAACAAGGCTCAAGAACCTATGGAAATGGTTTCATTTTGCAATTTTATGAAGGTCCTGACAAGCATGAACACCCCTGCAATTAGGAGCAATGGAGAATGAAGATATTCAAGAAAAAGACACTTAGAGTTCTCTAAGTGAGGAAGGAAAGTGAGCAGGAAATTGAACTTGTGAAATGTTGTCTGACCTCCAAGGTGAAGCACAAAGGGAGAGCTCTTAGAACAGAGCTAAGATTGGACTTAGTTGCCAATTAGGACCTAGAGGAGACTAGGTTCCTAGAAGAGACTAGCTAGGTCTCTCAGCAAGGTGCAAGCAAACCGAGGAGCTCATACATCATAACTCAACCATTCACAATACATCATGACATTGTTTTTCTTGTTCTTAACCCTCACAAATAATGACACACTCAAAATATAACACAAATATTACCTTATGAAATAATTTGGGAAGAAATCAAACATAAACAACACTCATTTACTTTCTAACTCAACTATTAACAATACATCTTGATATTTTTTGGTTGTGCTTAACCCAATCCATGTGTGAGTATTGATGTAGAGGTATCCATGGTCAACCAACAATCCTATATTCAAAAAAATTATATTCCCTTTTTTTTATTTTACTTTATTTTGTAGGTTCTTGCTAGATAGTAAGAGTTAAGATGCTTCTACACAAAAAGGTTTTTCTAAGCTTCCTGGCCACACTCATTAATAAAGGGTTCTTTCTATTCCTTTTCTCCTTATGTTGGAAAATTAAGTTGTATGATAGGAACTTAATAATTCTTTATTTTTGGAAATTGCTTCATATGTCTATCCTTATTTCATTAATTGCATCATTTAGATTTTTCTACCATTATGTATGAAGGTTTATTCTTTTGGATGACATTTTTCTTGTGCCCATTTTTACATACCAAGTTCACATTCTTCTAAATATAATTTCATGCTAATTCTTTAGGATGTTTGATAACTGAAGTCTTGGATCTTTGTTGGTGCCAACCAATTACTAGCATGTATTGATAATCCACATTGGTATTAATCCCTATCGAACATGTAAGTGAAGATTCTAATGACACACAAATTGGAGAGGGTCATTAAGTGATCATTAGAAATTGCAATAAGTTCTATAATTCTATAGCCAAGATGTGTACAATTACATATCCCTAATTTTTTTGGTAATCATCTCTAGCTCCCAGAACTATTATTTGAAATTGTAAGAGATCACTATGATTAGAGTTATTTAGATTTTATGTCTAGATATATAAATTTACCCATTAATAGATAATAAGTTTCTATATTACTCCATTCCATTTTTATGTATTCATGTTATTTCGTTGTGATCTAAATTTATGCTGCTTGGTTCAACAATCCTTAATTATTTTTTAATATCTTATCCTAAATTAAGTGGTATTAGAGTAGGTGTATGATTAGCATGTGAGAACATATTTATGAATGCAAGGATGTTTGATCTATGGATGTCATATCCTAAACTTGCACTCACAAAATTGTTCGCCTATAGTTAATAATGCTACTCAAGAGACGTATTGGTTATGGTTGAATTGGGACTAACCATGTGGCTAGGAGATTGGAGGGGATGATTGAATCATTGAGTGATGTAGTGGAGGATGAAAAATTTGGAAGGGGATTACCATAGAGTATTTTTCAAATGGGAAGACCCTAGAAACTCTAAGGAGGATCAAGGTGAAGAAGAAGAGGGTTAAGAGTGAGCCGAAGAATTGAATCAAGATGGTAGATAAGAGATGCCATTTAATGCAATCTCGAGAATTAGGAGAGGCATGAAAATGGAGGTATTATATGTTCTTAGGACATTGAATCTAGAGGACTTAATCTACTAGATCATTGAGATGAAAGAGTTCTTTGAGTTTGAAGAAATATCCAACCCACAAAGTGTAAGAATTCTCCAAACCAAATTGAAGGGACATGCCACATTATGGTGGAAGATGATATAACAGTATAGAATAAAAAATGACAAGGAGGAAACTACCCAATTAAAATAGATGATTATAAAATTGAGATAACTTTTTTAATAAAAGATTACCAATTGAATTTAAAAAAATAATTCATAACTTTATACAAAGATAAGAATAGTGGAAAGATTTATACTAGAGATTTTATAGATTTGGATCTGATGGCACTATATACAAATGGAATTAGGCTTACCATCCAAGATGAGATATTATGCTGAAACTCTAAACCGTCAAAGATTCACACTAGTATCCCCTAAAGGCTTAGGAGAGGCTCAATAGGAGGTAGCAAAAAAATCTTAATTTCAAAGAGCATGATAAGAATTTTCACTGTTCTTATGTCATCAGATGGATAAGAAACTAGTACTGTATTGGTTTTCCAAAAATGCTTACTGCGATTGAATGCATGCATCAAAATCCCACTGCAATGCATGTTACTCTAAATAGATGCTCACAAAACACTATATTATTGAATTGTAAACCAGTTCAATGCTGTGGGACAGTTGGGTGCCTCTGCATACTAGACCTGTATGGGTAGTCTCAGTAGATAAAAAATTAGATTGTCTCATATCATAGATTATAAGAGAATTCTTATGACCAAACACAAGTTACGTTGTGTAAAACCAATGTATTAGTAATGGGTGAACATTAAAATACAGAAACATTATTGATATCTATGACATAATTAGAATTCTTGCAAAATGAGCCTCTTGCTAAGAACACCACCTAAAACACTTGTCACTATTGAATTTATACTGGAATCATTTCATCACAGAGGACAAAAGGTTTCTTCTTTGCATGTGATTGGGTACACTTCATTGTTAGAAATTCTTCATGCAATTGATTCATCATGCTGCCTTCTAGAATCTGCAACACCTGCATTTGCAAATATTTCATTATAACTATATTGTTATAATTTCTTATTAAAATTGCACTTAAAAATGGATCTTATTTAAATAGTCATATCATGTAGTTTTTTTAATCAGCTGAATGGTAATACTAAGTAAGTAATCTTTGTGACTTATGTTTTTATGATAATGGTTCAAAGTGAAAAGAGAGAGAGAACTGCACAATCAATGGTTCATACTTTTCATGTTCAGTATCTAAATAGCATTAACTATTACTAATAGGAAAATTGCGTTATCATGTTTAAGATTTTTTCGGATGTTTTATTATATTTATTATTTTTTTTATAATTTTAAAATATTCATGTAAATTTTAAAATAATTCTTTATGTTTCTATTAATATTCATATTTTAGAATTTATTCCGATGTTTTATTATATTTATTATTTTTTTCATAATCTTTTAAAATGATTATTTATGTGTCTATTAATATTCACACATTCATAAGACTCCAACATGAATTTTATTACAATATTATGAAAGGCATTCATAAGACTCCAACATGAATTTTATTACAATATTATGAAAGGCATTCATAAGACTCCAACATGAGTTTTATTACAATATTATGAAAGGTTAAGTTTTATGCATTAATAAACAAGATTATTGTGATAGATTTTGTATTCCTCAAATTATTTCTCATGCCTTATGGTTTAAGGGTCATTTTATATAAATAGATTGATTAGGAATAGGGTTTTCTACCTGGCTCATAGATGGGCGGGAATCAGGATCCTTGCGAAGGCAAAGGCTTGCTGCACGAACCATGCAATACAGTTCATAGACGTCGTGTGAGTCCATGATAAGAGGATCTACAAGATCATGATATCTCTTAAACTCTAGCAAAGGGCGAGCCTGCAAAAGTAGATAAATCATTTGAAATACCATCAAAGACAAACCAAATTGAATTGGAGTTGGGAAATGGAGTTTGAATGATGAAGGATAATTGTGATGTACCCATGCAATAAGGCTTTGTCCTGGACATGTCCTGTCAAGGGGATTACGACCTGTAATAAGCTCTAATAAAACCATTCCAAATGAATATACGTCTGTCTTTGTAGACACCTTTCCACTTTCAGCATATTCTGGAGCCAAATATCTGCAAAATGCTCATCATAAGTAGAATATATATGTGAACTGCAGTTTTTGAGAGCTATTAATTGTGGGTTGTTAAGAGCTATAGATATAGATGTTACCCAAAAGTTCCAACAACTCTAGTTTTGTTATCCACCTCACAAGTCTTTTGTGATGTTGCAAGTCCAAATATCTGATTCACCAACAGTGTCAGCTGACATGTATGAATATTTTTTTAAGAAAAAATTGTAACTTTACATTGTGTGTATGTATATGGCATTACAAATGTTAAATGAAATGTGAATAATAATTAAAGCACAAACAAAGAAAATTATAAGGTGAATAAGAAAGAAAAATAATTTTTTTTATCAAATAATGTTCAATATAATTAATCACAACTCAATGGAAAAATAACAAAGAGCGCACGATAAAACAAAAGATAAGGTAAAGATCTTATATAGAGCACTACAATAGGAGGAAATGCAAAATTGTCCAAGGTTTCTGTCTTCACTATCCCTACAACATCAATAGATCATCTTTGAATTGTGAATATATAGTCGTATTTAATTCATGATACACATGCTTGTATGGAATATAAGTGAAGCCTTCAACCAACTATTTAACATTATATAAGTGAAGCCTTCAACCAAAAATCAAAGAGCCTAGATCCTTGTATTCTTTCCACATTGTGTTCTTAAGAAATCCTAAGGAGTGGTTTAAGAGCATGTAATTCAGCATAGTTACTAGACCCATGTCTAGTCCAACTTTATAAAATATAAAATATTTTTCATTGAGTTAAAAATACCTCCAATATTACAAAACTTAAGAAATCTTTTGGCATGTCCCATCAAAATAACCCCAAGAAAAAGTTTTATCAATCTTCACCTCAATGAGCATCTTGATAATCTTTATCGTAGGAGCCTTTTTCAAGTCTTCAAAAGAAAATCTGATTTTTATAGAGGACTAAAAAGGAATAATATATTTATCATCGAAAATATTTTTGTTCTTCGTCAACAACTTCCCACATGCACTCACAAAAAGTAGAGCCCTAAATCTTCTCAATTCTCTAATATCAAACTATAGATTCAAATAATCAGCAAGAGAGTTCCCCTACCAAGAGCTAGGATGCCCAAGGAGAATTTCTAACTTTTCCATATGGATGGTGTTTTAAAAATATTTTATCTAATAGATTCACTATTCAAGAGAGTTTGTAGAAAATGGTCATTTAAAAAAATATATATGAGAGGGATCCTACTGAAAAAGTTAATGTGATTTCAAATGAACCACCTAAACAAGTAATTACTTAGAGTGTGATGCTTAAACCAAATTTTATGAAACTTCTTATTTTGTAAAATGTTAATAAAGATTTTGAAGGTACCTTAGGCTCAAAGTCCTGAGTCAGAAGAATGTTCTTAGGACGTACATCTCGATGAACAATGCAACTTTCCCTGTATTCTTCATGCAAATATCTCAACCCCTTTGCCGTACCCTCTGCAATTTTCTGCCTGTAATTCCATGGCAACGGCTTTCCACTCTTACGGAGATGTTCATCAAGAGACCCATTGCAAAAATATTCATAAACAAGCAGTTGCTGATCACCTTCATCACAATAACCTAACAGATTTACCAGATTCTTATGCTGAGCATAGCTCAGAAGTTCAACTTCAAAGCTGAACTCCTTTTCCCTTTCTCCTTTTTGCTTCTTAACTGCTATGTGTTGTCCATCCTGCAGTCTACCTCTGTACACCAGCCCAAACCCACCTTCAAAAAGAAAATTCTCACTGGAAAATTTTTCTGTAGCTGCTTCGATTTCTGAATAATCAAATAATTTGGGCTCTCTGCCAAACTTTAGAGACCTTGGGCATTTGTGTTTCAGACATTCATATGTTGTAGAACTTGAGGCTTCTCCATGGTTTGTTGAGACCATTGATGTTTTCACTTCCAATGTAGAGACCATTGATGTTTCCACATCCACTGTAGAGACCCAATAAATAATAGCAAATGATTAAAGCTTAAAAAGGCTCAAGTTCCACAAAAAATAAAAATCTATCATAGTTACTATTCAAATATTATATATCAAAAAATGTATTAGATTTTAATTGGCTTCAGGCAAATTCACCGTTAATAAGTCAACAATTCACCGTCAACAAATTCACTTCCAACAATTCATTGTCAACAGTTCATTGTCATGACAAATTCATCTCTTGGAAAATTTACCACCAACAATTCGCAATATGATATGAATTGTTGGTATGTTGGTGATGAATTATTGAAGATGAATTTGTTGACCATAAATTATTGGCGGCGAATTTTCCTAGAACCATTTTAATTAATCAAACTTATAAAGTATAACAGAATATGTCTAGTTTAGAGCAACATACTTTGATTATCTTTCGTTGTATTGGAGCATAAAGAGAGAAACTCATGTTGAGATTTGAATGTGGTGAAATTATAAGAGGTTTCTGGCCCTAACATTTCTTCATATGCCAATTTGGGTGGTCCTCGTAGTATTCCTATGTTGTGGTGCCTCACACGGCAGATACAGCATTTCAGATTATCCATGAAGAATTTCTTATGCTTCATGTGCCTGTATAAATAAAACCCATAACCATGTTTAATACATCGAAGGTCTAGATTCTTCAAAACCATAAGCTCTTCAGTATCTTCAATGGATTTAATTGTAGTACTTACCTGTCAAATATTAGAATTGTAGGTTGGTAGAATTTCACAGCATCCAATAGTAGAGCTTTATTTTGATGCCCCAAAATAAATTCCATTTGAAGTACAATCTACCAGAACAAAAGAACATGATACAATGCTCTTAGTTTTTAATAGAATAGTACCATTTCTGTAATACAGATGAATTTAAAGTACATGGTAGCTAAGCAGCAGGGAATGTGAACTACTGTATCATTACATTTGTAAGTATATTTGTGGAGGATAGACATTGGTACTTCCTATCTTAGACACTGCATTAATAAAGAAAACATAAGGAGATTTGTAGTAGTTAAATATTATTAGTTGGTTGATGATTATTGAATATGATTTTAATTTTTAAATATCTATTGAAAAAAATATACATAGTAAATTTTTTTTATTTTTTAAATATATTTTTAAAGATTTTTATGAATTTATATTTTGTCAATATTTAATATATATTTTATTTTCAAATAAAATCACTTCAAGTTAAAAGGATTAAATCTTTAAAATAGACTATATCTTAATATTATTTTAAAATATTTATATATTAATAATATAAAGAAAAGTGTGTTATCTATTTTAAAATTTAACTTTTATTATTAAAAAATTATCATAAAAATTATACTTTAAATTTTTATATTATTTTTGTTATTTTTAAAATTAATCTGCCATCATTATGACTTTTATCTAAAAATATATGTTACATTTAAGCTAAATAATCTATAAACATTAGAAATTAGACATAAATAATCTCATCAATCTCCAAAACAAAATAAATATTTAAAATCTAATACTTAGAATCTAATAATTTAGATGAAAATAAATTAAAACTCTTCTATATCACTATATCACTATACTCTTCCATCATCACAATTTAATCTTCCTTAAAAAAATTCCCCTCTTGATCACAAACTTCTTGATCTGAACTAATTATCTTTTTACACTATTATAATCTAATGTTAAAAGACTTTGTTAGCAAAGTCAACTTTTTATTTATTATTTAGAGAGATGATATTATAATCTAATGTTAAAAGACTTTGTTGGCAAAGTCAACTTTTTATTTATTATTTAGAGAGATGATATTGAAGAATGATAGTGAAAGTTTTGAACTTTGAGTTGTAGAAATTATGGTGTGAAATCATAGTGTTATCTAACAATGAATTGATTGCATGCAGAATGAAACATTAGAAGATAAAATATGTGTCCTTGCTTGATTTAACTACATTATCATACCATTTACAATTGAAGAGAAATGTTCATTGGGAAATTTGTGGATCTGCATTTTCTATAAATGTAAAAAAGAAAATTCAAAAGAAAAATTATAACTATAAAAATTGATTTATAGAGTTAGCTAATCTATTTGATTTCATGTTTTTCATAAAGACAAAATTGAAATTTTTAAAAATTAAAAGGAAAAATAAATTGATGATATATAAAGGAAATTGATAATTTTCAAAATAAGCCACTAGTAACAAATGTATATATGTGTTTCATCATATACAATAAATGTAATTTATAGATGTGTTCATATAAATTTTGATCATAGGTAAAATATTTAGATGCATTAAATTTATCATAAGAATATTTATATGATATATAAATTTATTCAAAATAAAGATTGATCTTTGGCTTTTGGGTTTTTGTGTGGGAGGCTTTGATCTCTATTAGGGTTTTTATCTTTTCTTGAGGTTTGTCATTGTCTTGATGTCATACACGCCCTTGGTGAAAGAAATATATTATTTTACCATATTCATTGTGGGTTTTTTAGTTTTCCCCTTTTATGTCCTCAAACTTTATCAACCTCATAATTTTTGCTAATGTTGATCATTTGACAACTTTTGATGATGGATACTACAAAAAAGTGACCAATTTTTTTTTATCCCCAAGGTGTTTCATGAGGTATGAATTTTGATCCTCTTTTGGATGTAGTGTTACACATCCTAGTGCTTGGTAGTTCCTATAAATGGTTTGAACATTTTACTTTGAAAACTTATTTTTTAGGGGGAACCCCTCCTGAAAGCACACTTAGAGATTGGTTCAATAAGCATTGGATATCACATAGGATCCATTTTGATGTTGTCCAAAGGCTCACTAAATTTTTTTTTTTCCATTTTTCTAAAGCTAACCATGCAAAGGCTATTCTTATGCATGGCTCATGTAGTATGCCCATGCAACTCTTCTTTTAGTTTTCAACATTGAGCTCAATAATTTTTAGTCTTTGATGAATAGTCTGTTTGCGTACTAATCTAGATAGATTTGCCATGGTTTTCTTACCTTGTTGGAATTTCTTGACCATAATTTTTGGCTCACTTAGCAAGGTTAAATTTTTGTAGAGTCTAACACATTTTTCTTTTATCATCCATAAAAGTGTGTTCATCTTGAGGTTGACCTCTCTAAATACTTGAAATATATTATGGATATTCAAATTGCTCATTTGTGTCATACCCAATGTGTCCTATCTCTCAACTTTCCAAACAATTACTTTAGTGTCAATCTTTTAATCATAATAATAGGGATTGTTAGTTGGTTTCACCTCACAATAATCCTTTTTCTCAACCTACTAAGGCTCCCCCTTATAAAAATGATGAAGGCTGGACTATAGTAAAAAATTGTAAAAATAATAGAAATCCTAGTAATTATGGAGTTCAATCCAAACCTTTAGCCACTATTGGTAACCCATCCATTAAGTCACAAAATAGTAGGTGTTCAAACCTTGAAGAGAAGTGAAAAGAGGTGGTTCCCTCTAATGGTGAGCCATTCACTTGGCCTAAATTTTTTAGAATGCCACAACTTCCATCTATGTTATCTTCTCAACTAGAAAATTTTGATAGTTCTCCTTTCTCTCCCTTGGTCCTACAAATTAGTCTCACAGTCTACTATAACACTTGGAAGAAAGATAATTTGTTGTAGAAAAATATTTATGCAAGTTCCCAATATCCAATTGGGTACTTTCTCTCAAGAATATTTTTGGTAGAATCATCACTTCACTCTTAACAGGATAGATAGCGACAATATGCCTCTTGATTCTTGTCAATAAATTTTTTCTTCTGTATGTTATGAGATACTCTCATTATAAGTTTGCACCTTTTCATATCCTGTATTTTTAGTAGGTTAATATTATCAATTTTTTTTTATGTCCAGTGCTTGTCATGTTATTTGGCCAATCGACTCTTTTTACTCAGTGATCCTACAAAGCTGGTTTACAATTTCTGAGAGGAACTGATTTTTGCTGAAATCACATATTTTTAGAAAATATAATGATTTAAACCTTAAAAATTTCTATTTTAAGGATTCCAATTGAAGAGGGTTTGATCAAACCACATTAGATCAAACCCCCTTGGATAGAACCTCGCTAGTTTTAAACCATACCTATAAATGAGTCTCCTTTACACCTATCAAAATTACTTTTGATTTACCTTTTGGGGGATCAAATGAATTCATTTAAAATTTATTTCAAATGATTATGGCAGTCCTCAGAATAAGCTATCCAATGAATATAATTTTAATATGTTTTGGTTTGATTATGTATATTTTTTTTAGTTTTATTAAACATAGGTTTTTCACCGAAAATAAATCTCTTTGTTCTATGCATGTGGAAAAATAGCAGATTATCAAAATAAAATTTGGAAAAATATGTTCGGGCTGGGTATTCATGTTCTTGATCCATTAAAAAAATAAAATTAATTTCGATACATACAAAAAAACTTATGTTGTATACAGTCCGCCTATGTCTGAATTGTAATTGGTTTGACTTAGAAACTTGATTGAAGAAAAAATATTCAATAAAACACAATAAAACCAAATGAAAGTGCTAGATATCATAGTTACAAATCTAAATTCGAAAAAATTAGAATTTTATCCTTCATACAAAAAAATTTATGTTGTATACGGTGAGCGTCACTCCTTAAAAATGCTGTTTCTTTTTAAACTAGTTTTCAAAGGAGATGGAAAAATAAGTGCAATTTGATTCCAAAAAAAATGAAAAAAATATATTTAGAATCTATAGACAAAACGCCACAAATCACTAGTTTTCATCATCTTCAAATTCCTCACGGTTTAGCCGCTATAGGAGCCCAAAAGTGAAGATTTAGTTAAATTTTTTTAGTTTGGTGTCCAGTTTGTCCAAAAATTGTAAACCAGTATTGTGGGATCACCCTACTATACCAATCACGATATGGGTCATGGAGGAATTGTCACATTTCTCTCTCCTAAGTGGAAATTGCATTTGGTTGATCAAGGGTGTGACCCCACTAGCCAAGTGACTTGGATCCTCTTTAATAGTGAAAATCATTCTTTTAACATTATTAATGTTTATTCTTGAAACGGTGTTGAGAGATCTCTTTTATAGTTCAATGGATCAATGATCGAATGTTCATTGCCACTTGAGTTATTTGTAGAGAATTGAGTATAGTTGAAATTATGTATGATAAAAATGGATCTCTTGCCATGTATTGGACAACTGGTGAAAGGGAATCTTGGTATTTCATGCACAATAAATTGGGCCTTTTAAAATCCTAATATGGGATACCACCACAATCGTTTACATTTGTTTTTATGAAATAATTTTTGGGTTGGAACTAATAGATTGTATAAATAAATTTATCATGCCATGATTTTTAATCAATTATTTATTCTCCTTTTTCCAATTATTTTCATCTTTCAATGGAGCCTTTGCTAGAGTATACTCTTTCCAAACACTATCCTATCTAGTTTTGTATGAAGTGAAAAATATCTCTTCCTAAGACTAGTAGTGCATAGATTTTTCTTAACAACACTTTGCTAACTCATTATCACACATTGGCCCACATTCGTTAGGTGCACAATCTAGAGGCTAGGTCTGCTTTGGTAGATAGGTTGGATAAAATAGTTGAATGGGGCCATCAAATGTACCCCTCACTTCATTGATATCTATGGTTGCTAGCTAGCTAGACTTTGTCATCATGCATACAAGGTCACCACCTTAGATCTTTACCAAGCCATTGATATTTGTAAAGACAATACATTTTATCTTGAATTATAGTTGTAGGTGGCTAATCTCTACCAAAAAATAAAATTACTAATAATCATACAATTAGGGCTATCTAGATTAAAGTTCTACTACATTCGCTGAAAGTGGGTGACTAAGCTTCTAAAGAGTTCTTTTAATATCTATGTGTTTGTCACACATCTTAGGGAATTAAATAGATTAATTATGATCAATTTTTAAAGAACAAGATAATTATCCTTAACAATACGATGCCTTGCAAGAATGCCTCAAAGTTGTTCCTTATCAACCTTCTTCTTCTTCTTCTTCTTCTTAGTAATACTTTTGTGATCATTTTCTCTCCATTTTTGATATTCAAGAAGTGGTCTTTACCATGAGTAATGATAAAGACCCTAGTTGTGATGAGTTTCCTTGTGAATTCTACAAGACCCTTTCTGATTGTATTAATGAGGATCTTCAAGAGTTTATCTTGAATCCTTTCATTCTAATTACCTTGGAAAAATATTAATAAAGAAAATATTAAATTTATATCTAATTCTATTGATCCTAAAAATATTTGCAATTGAAGGCTAAGCATGTTGCTCAATGTCTCATACAAGATCATAGTTAAAGCCCTTACACTAAAGTTGCACCATATTCTTCCTTAGATTGTGTGGCCTAAATAAGGTAGCTTTATTGAGTTTAGAATTATTGTAGATAAAATTATTGTGGTTTGGTAAGGTATGGAATGGGCTCGATGATCCCATAACAAATCTATCTTCATAAAAATTGAATTTTCTAAAGCTTATGACCACATCGAGTGGCCTTTTATCTTTTACATGCTCTAGGCTCTAGGATTTGAGCATAATTAGTTTATTCAAGTTTTTCTATGCTCTTCTTGGATGCTTCAACTTGTCTGACTATCAATGGATAGTAATCTAGTACCTATGAAATTTGTACCTGTCCATTCATTAAGGATGTCCTTTGGCTCCCACATTGTATGTGCTTATTGTTGAAGGTTTTAGATATCTAAATATATCTTATTCTATTTCTTAGGGGCTGGTTAAAGGTATTTATTTTCCTAATTCTAAAGCTCAACTTTTTAATGGCCATTTTGCTGATGAATCTTTTCTCACACTATTGGAAGAGGAAAATAATATTTGCTATGCTCTCCATTGAATAGATACATTTTGTAAAACCTTTGGTTCAAATATCAAGTAGAAAAAGACTTAATTTTATAAGTAGTATTTTCTTCCTAAGCCTCCCTAGCTCGGCTCAACTCATATAGGTGCTTGATAGATTGGACATGGATAAATATTCATGTTTTGGGGAATTCCTTTTTTATTTTTAAGCTTCTCTAGATACTCTATGACAAGTTATTTTAGCTTGAATTAAGAGGAAATTGGTATTTTAGGCCACTAAACCATTATGTTTAGTAGAGAAGTTTCAAATTTATTCCAAGATTCATACAACCACTCATATTTTTTATTCTTCTTGTTGGGTCCCTTCTAAAGCCTCATATTTGAAATTAAAAAATCTTCTTATACAATTTCTTTCGACCTCCTTTGAAAACTATATTAGATTTTTCCATTAGATCACTTAGGAGTATTATTATCTTTGCCATGATTCCAGAGGTTTCGGATTAATTTCCACCCAATACCAAGGCTTGGTATTATGTGCCAAATGGATCATTTAGTATATAGAAAGTAATGAGGCTTGGAAATTTGTAGTTTTTCCCTTTATTTATTCTAGTTTCCCTTTTGGGAGACTGAATTCTAGGAGCTAATAGTTCATGGTCAACATCTCAAGCATTATTTCTCTTAATAGTAAGTTTTTTGGAATCTTTGTACACATATGTTTATCTTGATGCCATTGTTGTGATTTATCTTTTTAATAATATGAAAATGTTTTTGTGCATTCGTGATCCTTGTTTGATCATGATGAAGTGTTTTTGTCCTAGTCTCCTTTTGGTCCCCTATTTTTATCTACGCCTAAAGTTTTGATTTTTTTTTGCTTGGAAAAGACAAATATATCCAACTAGAGCCAATGTTGGTGCCTAGATTTGATGTCTAATTTCTCTTTATTTTAATTTTATGTTATTTATTTTACCTATTTACCCAATGCTAATAATTGATTCAAGACATCTCTTTTTGGGTCTCCCTTAATCAAAATTTTCCTAAGTATTATCCTTCCCCATGCCCCATCTCCCTATCATTGTGCCAAAGTCTACTAAGGAACCAAAATATCTAAGTGGGAAGGGGGGAGTTTTCTTAAACTAATGTACTATGCTTGTGTCAAGGTTTTTATATCAAGCTTTCCCAATCCAACATACCTTTCATTTTGTTAGTTTCCTTCATCCCTTTTCTTGTTAGAATTTCAAAGTTTTCCTTCTTAGCATCCATCTCCTCCAATCCCCTCTTTACTTTTCCTTTTGTTAGGTTTTTAGAATTTGTGTTACTTACATGATTTCCCTCTAAACTTGACTCCTTGATTCCTACACTAGCTTACCTTTCAGAGTTAAGAGTCTTTTCCATCCCTTTACTCAGGTAGTTTTTCCTTGGTGTCCCTGGTCCCAAACTTAGAAAAAAATCTATATGCTTTTTTAGATTCATGTCATCTAGGAATACTTATAATATGGTACAAGGTATGAAGTATCCTTGAACTTTGATTCTTTAGAATTTTCACTTTATTATCTTATTGAGATCATTGGTTTTGTCTTATCCTTGTTTGCATACCTTAAGGGACAAATTCCTTGGTACCTCCAATCCCTAATTCCTTAACAATTTCCTTGACATATCCTTTTAAAGTTGGAGATGTGGAGATACCCTTATCTATTTTGTTTGAGCATGAAGCATGACTTACTCTTGAACCCTTACTCACAAATAATGGTATATATATCATGAGGTATCCCCAAACCCCAATCCCTGAAACTCTGAAACTCTGATATCTTGCACTATTTATTCCCACTTACCTCACTGCTTGACTTAGGATAATACTAATGACTTAATAAGGATGTACAACAACCTAATCATTTTTTCTCCCTAAAAACAACTTTTCAACTTAAAGGGTAGATTCATAGGTATTCCAACAATGTAAAAAGAAGACTCCCATGTTGTAATTAATTTGATGCATAAAGTTTCAAGCCATAATGGTCCTCAAGCCATCTCTAGGTTGTTATTCTAGTGGATTTCACATCATTTTCCTTAGCCTACATATTGAAACTAGTTTACCCTTAATGAGGGGGTGACTTTTAGATCAAAGAAGAGTTTCTCTCCATACTTTATGACTACATCCATGCATGTTTGGCTATGATATATATACATTTCATGGATAAATAGTGCCCAATGGACATGGGCATCCCTCACTATATACTAGTCAAAATATTATTTAGATTTAATGAGGATTTCATGTCCCTGTCTAGTTGGTTGTGATTCACAAAGGAGGTATTTAAGGTCCAAAGTTTCATTATAAAGGAGATGGAAAATTGAAAAAGAGCATTTGTATCTAGCCAATAGAAAATAGATATTCACAGGTAGCCCCAGGGTTTCAAATTTTAGTTTTGGGTATCATGTTTTTGGTATTGTATTGATCTAGTTTGATCCAAAATTTGTAACAAAATTTGTGTAACCTTCAAAGAGTAAATATAACATATATATTTGACTTTGACTAAGTATCTTTGGGTTTATTATGTCTATTTCTGAATGTATTTATGATTAGTTGATTAGGTAGACGATTGTAAAATCTTCACGTAAAGCTTTTGTATGGTATCCTTTCTAAATAATCAAATAAATATTCATGTTTACTCAAGTATTACTAATCATTTCCCAATTAATAGTTATAATTCCATATATCTTTTTGAATGTGTATGTGTGTATATAAAATTTTCTCATGTATTTCAAAGGGCATAGTCTTTTGTGAGATCTTCATTAAAATACATTACTACTTGTTTCCTTTTTACGTCTATTATCTATAAATTCAATAACTTTGTGCCCAACTAGATATAGGCATCGGTCTATTATTAACTCCATAATCTATCACCTTAACACATAAAAAAAAAACTAGACATTATTATCATAATTTTCATTTTGTTTTGTTATGATTTCTTCTCAACTGTAATACCCCTCCGTTTTGCCTTTTGGTTGGACAGTGTGTCCTTGTGTTGTTATGTTGCTTTGATGTGTTTTTGGATATTCAGATACCTTATTATGTTGTATTTTCTGTTTGTACCTTGAATATGGTACTCGGCTACTATTTGATCGCTATCTATAAAGCGACGTTAATGTTATCTCTTGATGTGATGGTATTTTATTATGATGTTATTTATGGCATGTTTTGGATTAGCATTATGGATGTTTGAATCAATGATGTTTAATGCTTTGGATTATATTAGTATGTTATATTTGTCAGTTAGTTACACTGTATTGGTGAAGGGGACGGTATCGCATCACTCGCTTGCGAGTGCCCTATGATTCCGTGATTTCCTCTTCACGGTGTGCCTTATTTATGACATGTTTATGTATGTGGATATACTCTTTGTTCGCAGGTTGATAGGTACAGGACATCGACTCCACCTGGTTTCACAGGTGTGAGCGTGTCCAATGCCCAACGGTATTTGATTGGGAGATAGTAGCTAGGTTTTCCGTGCCAAGTCGTCACCCTAGTCGCAGTGTGTCGTCTGGTGTGAGTCGGGTTAAGTTGTTTTAATATTGATCAATTTGCCTTAATTTTGTCATCTGGCTTTGATTTCAGTTTAAAGTTGCAAATTAGAAAAATGTTAAAATATATGCGTTTAAAGTTAAATTGTTGATTACCTTATTTGGTTTATGTTGAAATATAATTTATTTTATTATTAATTTAATCGTTGATTAAATCTATTTATTAATTAGTTAAATTTATGTTGTTGAAATAAGTTAAGTTCTTCATTTTGAAATTATTGTTATTTGGTTTGGAATTGAAAATTAAAAGAAAATGTTTAAAAGTCAATTTAGAAAATTTGAATTCAAAAATTGGAAAAATGAGATATTTTCTATTTCTGTTTTTTGAAATTGATGAGGGTGGTTGCATTGATATTTTGGAAATTTCTCTATTATTGAATTTTTGTCTTCACAATTTTGGATCATGAAAATTTTGGACAAGATTGAAATAGAAAGAGAAGGAATTGTTGGATTTTGTGGGTTTTGGGATTTAAGCTGTAAAAGTTTGTGGAACTGGATTTGGAAGCAAGGTTGGAAGCTACGCATCATCTGGACCTCCTCAAATTCAAAATACTAGGTTCATTTCTTTAGTTTTAATTGTTTGTAAATATATTTATAAATGTTTTGTGTTTGGAATCCATGATAGAAAATTCAAAACCAGATCTAAGTTGAAAACTTCATGTTAAATTTGGTATCAAATTTTAAACCCATGTTGGATATGAATTTTGTTTGCAAAAACCCTGTTTTGAAATGATCTTCTCAATATGTTGAAAATGATTCTACCTAGAATTTTTTACCCAATTAATTTTCTGATTTGATTATATTTGCAAAAAGATATATATATATATATATGCACATACACTTTATGTTAAAGATATTGTGTTAAAAAAACCAGAATGAAAATGGCGGATTCATTTTAAAAATATCCACAGTCAGAAAGAAAAAACGAATTTTATGTTTTTTGTAAGGGTTTTCAAATATTAAAAATTGTTTGGGGGAGGTCGCTGGGGGCTCACCCCCACCGCGCCCCCCATGGGAGGCGAGTGGGGGGAGCTGCGCCCAGCACACTCCCCTCTCCCCTCCACAGCCGTGCCCATAAGGGACGACTGTGTTTACACACAATCGCCCCCATTAATGGGGGTCGACTGTGTGTAAACATAGCTGCCCATGGTGTATGGTGCACGTGGACCGAGGTTGCAGGTGGGACCTTATTTTCTTTACTTTGTTTTTATTTTTATTTTTTTATTTTTTTATTTTTTATTTTTTTTGTCATTTATATTAATATTAATACTTTAATATTACATATTTATAATATAAAATATTAATATATATGTGTGATACATATAATATATATTAATATTTATTATTATAATATATAATATTGTAATATTAATATAATATAATATATATTTATTATTATAAAATATAATATTATAATATTAATATATTAATATTATATTTTATAATATTAAAGTATTATGATATAAATAATTATATATGTGTATTATTTGATATACACATATATGGAGGAATTATTTTTGGTAATTGGATTATAATTTTAAATTTTCCACCATGGCATATTGTAAAAATATTGATTTAAATTGATGATTATGTTTTAAATGTACATGTGAGAATTAGAATATGTAGCTTTTAGTCAAATTATCAGTTGAAATTTTAAATGCATTTTTGAAAGGTTAAACTTAGAATTGGCAAGAAATGTGTTTAGCATCGTAATTATTTAATAATTTGTTTTGCAATAAACCTATTGTAATTTCTAAACGTTATATTTTGAAACGTAGAAAGATACATGATTACTTGTTACCATTGGAACAATTAGTGAAATTGAACATTTGGTTTGAATTCCATCCTTCGATTGAAAGAGTCGATATTTAATTCAGTTTTATTAATGCGATGAATTACTGAATGTTAATGAAGAAATGGATTTAGTAAATCCAAAGTAGAATTTAATTCTCATCTTCTTGCTTGTCTTGATTGTGAACTGTTTCCGTTTTCATTTGGGGGAAACTAAGTTATAGAGTTTAATAAGTCTTCCAGATGGGGATCTTATATTATGTGGGTTGTCGTTTTATGTTGTCAACCTATTATGAATTCCCTTGAGTAGTGCATGGTGTCTAGTTAGTGTTAATACCCGGTTTCCACGAACGTGAATGTTTTGTGCCTCCTGTTGGATTAGGAGTGGATTATGGGATCCGCGTCTCCTTGTAAGGAGTGACCTCGTTATGTGGTTTGTTGCCTCCAGTGTTGGAGTGAGTTTCATTTTATGTCACCTCCTGAGAAAGGCGTGGTAGTGATATCTTGTTTGTTGTACTTTGTACCCTTGGTGATTGGATGGTATTTGTGTTGTCAAGTAGAAGAGTGGCTTCTGTAGGGGCCAGAGCCCAGAAGAGGTAAGTGTAACCCTCGGAAGTGGTTTAATCAAGTGATAACTAAAACAATACTTAGAAGATTAGGACTATCTCCTCACTAATCAAGATAAGTTGGCCTCACTCATAGACACAAGGGCTCGTTTAGACTTGGGATGGGTGGGAAGGCCTGGAATGGCAAGGTCATATATCTTGTCTATACGAAAGGTATTTGATTTCGCATTAGTAAGTATGAGGGCCGAGGATTAGTTGAGGCCACCATCTTGACGGTCCGCAGTGGGTAACTCATGACGAGCTGTGCGATGACACTCTGTCTAGGACAATAGTCGGTATTTGATTATTATGGGTATGGTTTCCTTAACATACCTGATGTGACCATAGTTGGTACTTGTTGTTATGTGTATGGTTCTCCTAACATACTTGATCTGCTTTATATCTGGAAGCAATGTGACCATGTTAGAGTTGTACTAGTGTTGTACTTGTATTGTACATGTGATTGGTTGTGTTAGTTTGGTTTAGTTATGATTTAGCCTGTGTCTAGAGGTGATGGTCTTGGTTAGGATTCCTTGTTACTATCTCCTAGCACGGGGGGTGGGCCTTTGGGTTCCAGTTGGTTGGGTGCATGCACCTAAATCCGTTGGGTTCTTTCTTCCGGTTCGTGTGCACGAGACTTCCAGTTGGAGAGCTCGTTGGTTTCAGTTTCAGTTCTTGCTTTATTTCATTTCAGTTGTTCTTGGAATTTATTACCCCTCTTTTGTTATCGAGGTGGAAGATGTAATCTGTAATCATGTTTATTGGACTTGCCTCATTCGGGGAATGAGAGATGTAATCTTATTATTTAATTATGGATAAATGGTGTTGGAAGTTATCTCTTATTCTTTGATGTATGTTATCTTATTTGGAATGCATGTGCTCTATTTATTAATTAATTAATTGATATGGTTTAAGTTCATGTTTTTTGTTGAGGTTCTATATAACCTCTGTCTTGTAACCTTAGAGGTTGTTGGCATTAGTTAGTGAACTTTCTTATTAATTGTTCTTTAACAAAAAAAAAAATAGTCTGTTTAAGTAGTTAATTGCAACTTCCTCTAGGGTTGTGTGGCGGGGCGTTACATCAACTTATATCTATAAGAACAAACTAGGCATCTATTTGTAAAAGTGCATAACAATAATAAGGTTTGTTATATCTACATCCTCAAACACTTCCTATAGCCTTCATTTATTTTGGTAGAGGTGCCTTACCTTTCATGATCAAACTAACACATAGGTACATAGTGGCAATTGAAGTATGGTTACACTGGTAGTGGGTATAGTTTGCGGCAAAGAAATTATCCATTCTTTGTAATTTATTCTAATTTAGCACTTTAAAGAAGTCCCCATTGGTCTAGCATGATCCCCTAAAAGGTGAACCAAAATTATTATTTTCAAGTAGCATTTTGACAAGGAGACTCCATCAATTTTTTGATTTAAGACTAGTCAATTTCTATCCAAGAGGATTTCATCTAAGGGGCTTTGATCTAACCCCCTTATATGGAACCCTCTATGCTTAAATCATGCATTTTTCATAAAATATAAAATGTCAGGAAAAAATCAAGGTGTCCCAAAAGTGGCACACTATTGTGAGATCACCCAACTACATCAACAAAAACCCTTAATACTTGCTCAATTATTCAATTTATGATTTTTTCCAAGTCATCAATGAGCCAATGCAAACTTATATTTTAATGTTTTCACAAGAAAGGCCTCTCATTTAGAAATAGACCAATGCACTCTCTTCCCAATATATGATTAATCAAAACATTGAATACTTTTTCCTATTTTCATTCATGCTCAATATATTATTTAATCAAATATACTTCTAAATATTAACTATGTAAAAATATATTATCAATCTTTAAAATATAATTTAATTACTAAAAAATCAATAAATCATAAATATTATACATTTAAAAAATTTAACTATTGAAAAAAATTATACTCAAAATATTTATTTTAATCCATAAAAAATGTGAATAATTAGCTGATAGGCTACATATAGTGTGAGGTTTGAGCTTGAAACAAGTCTCGTGCTTTTGTAGTGTTTTTTGTCAATTTGATGACAATTTTTTTTTTCATTTGCATTGCTTTATGTTTTAATCTATCTAGATTTGTCTAAGTTTCATTCCATTATTTAACATTTATTGTTAATTGTTTAATCCAGCCACATACAAGTAGAATTTGCATGCACAAACACGTACTCTCTAACATATTAACATACATATAATTTTCTATCAACATAATCTTTAAACCTCCTTTAATGTAAATACTAACTTTGTAAAATTACTCTCAAAAAACTTAATTAAAAAAGTTTGAAGAACTAAAGGTTTATACATACAATACATGGCCCCATGAAATTTCTACATAGGGCGCTACCTCAAATGACAACTCTTCTATATTTAATTATGAGTACCATTCATCAAAAACATTAGTGGAAGCACAAATGCAAGCAAGTAGTTTCATGGAGCCAAAAGTAATTAGATCATACCTGTTTCTGTTCACAAAGTAGACGGATAAGCATAAAGTCTTTGTTTCTATCGAGTTTTTCTTTACATCTTTGAATTTCTTCATCGATTAATGTGTTCATGTTCCTTTCTGTCTGTGAGTTTTGATCTGCCCCTGTATAATTTAAGCAAGACAATAGTCAATAAAATAATTTTAGATTGATATCTATATATTATTCAGAGATTTTTCACATGAATATATTAAGAAATCAATTAAAACTAGAAAAAGAAACCATGAATATATTAAGAAATCAATCAAATCATTATGTAAAAGTTAATTTTCTTTTAAATATAAAAGATAAATTTTTCATATTTAAAAAAAAAAATCAGACTCCACATTTTTACAACTTAAATAAAAGAAAACTTCTTCTCTTGAATTTTTAGACCCTGTCCTCCTACTCAAGAATTCAATACTATGAACATCACTAGATTGAAGCTTGTTTTAAGACTAAATTCGGTTGTTTCAGAACGTTGAATTTCCTAATACAAATATTCAGGTTGACAAACAGATAAAGAAAGTATCATGAAATATCTTCTTTAATAATATATTTCTATATAATTAGGAATGGATTATCTCATGTTTCCATGTAACTGTTTAAAGGTGTTTTCTACTTGAATTTAAGCAATTAGAGTGTGTCGGTGCAAAAAAAAAATTTATTAAAAAAAGATAATTTGAAAATTTTCTTTATTTTAATGAAGCAACTATTGTTTAGAAATTGAAAATAAGCTGTGAAAAGAGGGGCTGAAAATAAGGAGCAACTGCATATTGCCAAAAATGTCACATGGTTCCATAAATTTCTTTCCCTCTTTTATAATATTTGGTTTTGATTTTATTTTCTAATTTTCTACTGCACAAATTACTAGGTATTAATATTACAAATATAATTTAAGATTACTGTTAAAACAATAATTGCACAAAACTATAAATATAAATTTAAGATGACTGCTAAAAACTAAGCAAAAGATTAAATACTCATGGGGCCATCAACTCTACAAATAATTCCTAAATAAAGTGAACAACAACTGCTAGTCAAAGAAGTGCACTTTCCTCTCTATAAATTAAAGTTACTCATATTTCTAACAAAATATTAAAATTATAGAATTCAAATGTGTTTTTAAATGTATATAAAATGACATCCGGAAAATTCATCACCAGCAATTCACCAATTGCTGACGGTGACGGTGAATTTTCCATGACGATGAATTGCTGAGGTGAATTTTCCTTCGATGAATTGCTGAGATGAATTTTCCTAAAACCATATAAAACATTGAATTCATAAGAACAGTAAAGTGGTACATCCTTAATATTTCTTTCAATCAGTGGAAATCTAATAGATTTGATGTATAATGTCCTTACCATATGGTCGACCATGAGAACCCAGCTTCTTTTTAGAAGGAGTTGTACGAATCTGAATCAGCCCTAGGATTGTGAGCATATCTCCTGGTTTTAGCTCTGAAATCTCTAATGCCTCTCTAAGAGCAATCAAATCAATATCCTTGGAGGCATCCTGTATTGCCACTACACTCTGATGCCCACCTTCATGAACTCCACTCCTTTGTTGCTCAGAGGGAGAACCAGGACTTCTAGCAGGAGGACTCAATGATCTGCTAGAATTATCCATTTCTTCTGAGTGCGTCAAATATGTTAGTTCAACACTACAATCTACAAGTTCCACTAATGGGTGTTCCATCATCACTATTCTATCTATCAGAGAACAAAGAAATATATATTTTCTTTAACAGCTTAGGGATACCCACAAGCCCGTATATACATACGTGCCTGAATCAGGCTTCCTATTGTTGATATTATCAATGTAGTATTTTCTTTACTATGTATTGAAGGCTTGGAATTCCCAAGATGTTTGGACAACACTGCCGTCTTTCAAACTATGTCTGTTGTATTTATTGGTAAAACCAATCTGCCATAACGATGTTTTTCAAAATGCTTGCCATGACATTATTAAAGACAGCAGTGTTGTCTCCATAGACAAGGGAGAAACTTGATGTTTACGTGCAAGAAGCCTTGCAAAGAGCTCAAGATTGGAGTCATCAGTGGGAGTTGATGAATCCTAAGGAAACAGCTGTTATTGAAGTCTATAAAAGAAAACCTCAAAGAGGTTTTCACAAATCCAACACTTTTAAAATAAAAAAATCTATGATAATAGTAAAATAAGAAAAACTAGATAAGAATGATCAACACAAATCATTATTAAAATTTGTAATTGTGTATTTCAGTATGGGAGGTCTATTCTTGATGCTTACTGATACTATCATAAGAGGTTTTAAAGTTGGTGGGATTTTGACTTGTATTTTTATTATTTGAAGATGATTTCTATGAGTATATTAAATATGTTTAAATTTTTTATATGTTGGCGAGTTTTTTGTTTTGTAATATTTAATAAAGTATATATGTGAAAAGGGAGAATAAATTTCTATGTATAATCTAAGATAATTGATTAATGTAGATTAATTTTGTGAGTTGTTGGAGCGATATAGATTAGACTAGGCAATAGCAAATAGAAAGTACAATCATGTTATAAATAGTAATAAATGAAGAGAGATTATTTAGATGTGTAGCCAAAAAATGATTATTGTTTAGTGAAATCTCCATGTCTTGGAATTCAGAAATATTCTAGGCAATTGTGAATATGGATTAGAATTAAAATATTCCCTTGTATTTCTATGTTGAATTGAGTTTGTTGTTTTAGATTAGGTTCATAGTTTCAACCTCACTTTATAGCCATGAACTTGACCTTTGATGATTTCTAGATTCTATCTTGTGAATTCTTTGATAAAATGACTTCTAGGCAATTATATTACATGTTGCAATCTAAGGGTTTTTCTATCAAGTTAGGTATTAAAAATAACTTGATAGATAGTAAACTTTAAACATGTACATGAATTCTAGAATGATTGCTAGGTGATTCACATATGTTAGGATGAGTGTGATCAAATATACAATATGTGTTGCTTGATTTGAGTGCAAATATGAATTTTTTCTTGTGATAATCAATGATTCTCAATATTCAAATGAGTGCAAGTTAATGTCTTCATATACATGAATGTAACATCAAATTATGAAGATTCATGCAAAGTTGCCATGAGGCCAATGTTTAAGCTAGGTTCAATATGCTAAATGTTTGATTTTGATTTAAAAGGATTAAGATTGTAGTTACACTTGGATTACCTCACAACTACAAAATGAACTAGGTCAAGCCACTAGGTTGGATATGTGTCTGGTAGGATTGGATTATGGATAATGATTAAATCAGTGGCCTAGGATTGTGCACACATAAACATAGGGATAAGTAATAAACATAGGGATAGGTGTGAGAAAGGCTAGGTATGCAAGCCCAACTATGCATAAATGTGGCATTTGTAGCTAAATAAATAAATTAGGACATTGCCCAAAACTGGACACAAAACTAAATAGAGAAATGCATCAACCTGATGAGTTTTTTACCATTATATTTTCCCTCGGTTTGAGGTGCATGCAAATGTATATGTATGAACCATATGTCTCTAAGTATGCTCATTCAAAACATGTACATGTAGTAAACACACCATATAGATGAACTTGCAATCCATGAAGGACAATTTTCTCCTTCCATGTTCTTTTTATTTCACATAAGTTTTCTCATGAATTTCTATAAGACGATGGATAAAAGATTCCATTAATAGCTTCTAACTCATAAGATAGATCAACTATAAATTGAGAACATTGGTGATCATTTTTGGCAAGTTAAGAACCATAAATAAGATGAACCAAAAATCACTGGAAGATCACTATAATATTAAATATCATCATGCAACGTGCCTTTTTGTAGGATGGAAAGATACAAGGACAAATAAAATGACACATCCCCAAACTAAGTCAATGCTCCATAAGAATTCAGCTTAATCGCAAGGAGGATATGTTGATGTAACATGAATAAAAAGAAGTGTATTAGTATGCATTGCTTCTAGTTTTTTTTTGTGATTTTTTCCACTCAACATTTCAAATCAAACTCAATGATCCATCATACCAACTTTGCATGAATCTTCAAACACCAAACACCAAACACCAAACACCAAACACCAAACACGAAAACAAATAGCAGAAACGGGTCTTGAAGGGCACCTGCAACCCTCACAAAAAGTAGAGAAACAATAGAAATTCTGCAACACAAAATAAAATAGTCAACCAGCTCCAAGCCATCAAAGGGGGGCCATACTCAAAGAAGGGCCACACCAATCAAGGAGGTTTGAAATTGTGTCCAAACAAAGATCTCATAAGGGGAACTTGATCTAAATGGGTCAATCCAATGATCTTGGATGAATAAATCTCATTCATACTAATATGAAAAATTTATTCTTGAGAGGGCTTCCCATTAGGACATCAACATGATCTTCTACTTCCAACTCCTTAGCCAAGGGGTTCACCAAGTTTGACTTTTTAGTGGGGAAAACAACAGTGGAGTCTAGAGCCTTTCCAATAGAACAAGTCTTCATAGGATTGAAGTCTTGGAAAGAGTGGGAAAAATGAACAACTATAAGGCAATGAGAGCACACCAAAGAGGAGGAATCAAATAGAACATTCTGCTCCCAAACACCTAGCTTGGAACAAATCTTAATTTTATTTGGTAGAAGCTTACCAGTTTCAACCAAAACCCAAAATCAAGCATAAGCTAAACATTTCATGTCTTTCGTGATCCTATCCATGGCTAAGAAAGAACTAGAACTATTACCAATACCTCGAAAGACCTCCTCATCCTAGAATTCCAAAGGAAGTGTTGGGAGCCTAACCCAAATAGGGGCCCAATTGAAGCAATCCTTCGAAGCCACAAAACCCATAGTCCAAATTTTCAGAAGGAGAATAGATTTACCAAAGAACCAAGGCCCTCCATGTAAAACATCCTTACTTTGTTGAAGGAGTTGGAAGGAAAAAAGGAAAAAACCTTTATGCAAAGAAGTCACCTGCAATAGACCAAAATGTTAGTTTTTCATGATCAGATAATTCAAACTAAAAGCAATAAAAAAATGGAGCACATAAGATAATTAACACAACAAGATACCCTAGGAAAACCCTCCAACCTAAGGGAGAAAAAACCAGCCAATATATCTCTTATATATTGATAAAGTAAGAGTAGAAATCTGCTAACAACTTAGGCACACAGTACCAATTTGATACAATAGATGATAGCATCTCTCTTAGATGCAAGATACAAATGAATATGTTTCTCCTTGAGCTCGACCTGCTGCTACAGAATGAAGATCTGCTGCTATAGAATGAAGATCTGCTGCTACAAATTGAAGGTTTGTTGCTCAAGTGCGAACTCCTCTAGGAATGTGAATTATGTTGAATGAACTTGATCCTGAAATGAATGAATAATAACTTGTATATATACACAACTATGCACCTCTTCAAGAAGGAAGTCGGCTCCCTTTAGAAAGGACGTATTTCTTCATAATGAAGGTTGACCCCCTTTAGAAAATCGTGCCTCTTAATAAAATGACGACTTACACAAAGTCGGCTATATAATAATTAAATATTATTTATTATTAATCATATAAATAAGACATCATAATTAAGGCACCTCCTCAATATTAAATAGATCGATTTAAGATAAATTAAAATAGCCAAGGGCTATATTTGAATTTATCTTCACAATACATGGCTGGAAGTGATTCGTCCAGACATTGAACATCAACACTCCCTCTCACCTAGGGAGGAATACTTCCAACTGTATAAGTCATATCACCTCATCATGATGACAAACACAATGGCTACACCCATGTGTGAAAAAGAAGCATATCACCTCATTGTGATATCATGTAACCTCATCGTGATATCAACCATCATGGCTACACCCATGTATGGTATGTACAAGTGCTCATCACTCAACATGATGTTGTCACCTCATCGTGACATTTCACCATGGCTCTCCCAGAGGGTGTAAACACAACTACTTGAGAAAATCATCACAAACTCTCTCTTGTGATGTTGTCATGGAGTCACACACATGACATTCACCATGGCTCTCCCAGAGGTAGGAAACAAGGGCTTTCACCTCAAATCTCAAAGAGAAATTCATTAACAAGGGCTTTCACCTCAAATCTCTCTCAAAAGAGAAATGCATTAAAGAGGATCACTGATACTGAGACTCCTTCTCAGCTAGGGATTTATTCTCCACCATACCAAGATTATCTTGAAAGTACAAAAACTTTATCCTGGTGAAAGGCTTGGTGAGAATGTCTGTCGTCTGCTCATCAGTGCTGATATACCTCAACTAAATTGCTTTCCTCAATACCATATCTTTGATATAGTGGTAGTTAATCTCAATATGATTAGTTTTGTTATGAAACACAGTGTTGACATAAAGCTTCACACAAATTTGATTATAACAATGAATGATAGTAGGCTCCATTGATTGTCCAAACAATCCTGCAAGAAGCTTACGAAGCCACACTGCTTCTTGAGCTGCCATACATGCTGCAATATATTCGACCTCTACTGTATGCACTGTATTGAATGCTACTGAAGACTACTTCCTGCTACACCAGGATATCATCGCAGACCCCAAACTGAAGCAACATCTAGAATTACTCTTATGATCAATAACACAACCTTCCCAATTAGAATTAGTATAGCCATGCAACTTCAAATCCACACCTGAAGAATATCTCAACCCATATCCAATTGTCTCATGCAAGTATCTCAGGATATGTTTTGCTGCAACTAGATGTATTTGCCTTGTTCACACATGAACTGACTAAGTGCACTCATTGCATAGAAAATATCTGGTCTAGTATTGACTAGAGGCATCAACGAACTAATCAACTATCTGTACATAGTAGGATCCACCAGATCTGAACTAGCTATAGCCTCCTTAAGCTTCTGAAAGTTGGTTTCCATGGATTTGCAATCCGTCATGGCAATATAATACTTCCCTTGACTCAAATTAATCCCATCCAGATTCTACCAAGAATTTTCTTCAGGTTCAGTAGACTCCCTCTGAATCTACAGAGATTCAAGGATTTCCTCATCGACCTCATCCTAGATCACTCTATTCAGAATGGGTTTGCGGAGCTACCAATGTTAAATCTAGGTTGACTGTTATGAGCAATTCTTATCTCAACTACTGAAGAGGTCTTTCAAGGATTTAACACATGGCCTTGCAACAGTGCAACCCTTCTTCTCAGTGAGACACAAAACTCCCTCTGAAGGTTAATTCTTCCTCTTCGAAGCGATGTATTTAACCATCCACTCAGTCTCATGGCTGCAAGCAGTGTGTCCATTCTCTTCTTCTCTTGAAAGTAATCTCTTGGTCCATCCTAATGCACATTAATGATAGATTACTAATAGTTCATATAACTCAACTATTCCAAAGAGAAATACCAAGGCTGGAACTATCTCAATGTTAGAGCACGAATTAATAAATTTCTACAAGAGGAATTCATGAACATGAAATACTTATCTTATCCAATCTGCATTTTAAGGATTAATAATAGATTATATATTATGCAGCCAACATATACAACATAGAATCAAGCCTCTCAAGGCACCAACATAGTTTATCCACAAAGAGAATGTTATCGATGTGGTCATCTAATCATGCAACGAAGTTGGAGTTCTCTTTTCATCTCAGAGTCACACAGAGATTTTCACAATTTGCAAGGAAAAATAACTTGCAAAGAATAATTTGTATTTTCAAAGGATCTTATGCCAGTGAACACAATTCAAGAGAAACCACAATTTTGACTAAACACACATGATTCAAATAACCAAGATCGGATTTGCACAACTTGGCAAACCGAATTTTAGCCTAGAAGGGTGATTTCAAACAAAACAAAGAATACTTATCTCTTTAAATATTCTGATGGGTGGACATAGTATGATACGCTGCTCTTGCACTCAGATCAGTCCACAACCTTCATAGGCCCATGACTTACAATTTGCAGTAAATATTGCCAGATGCCCTTTATGCTTTCAACAATGACATTTGAATTGTGAGCCTAATTCTTGCTTCACAATTTGTCTGATACAAGAGTCATGCGACCAACATGGAAGGATATAACAACAAACTTAACACATTTTTTTAAACACAAGAACATGATCCCGAACTGCCTGATACATAGGCTTTGATAGATCTGAACTTCATCATGATTGCATGAAAAAATTCCATGAGGTTTCCCACATCCTTGATGAGATGTATCAGTTCCTCATACATTGCCTTTTTCACCTATACATCCTACACATACAGTAACAACTCCATACACTGCAGGCCTGAAACCAAAATCTCCTTTGTTGCTTCTATTATACACATCCTCAACTTGGACCATTGCTGCCAAATTTGTCTTGAAGTCTACTAGAATATATTCCTGGGAACAAAGCATTCCATTGTCCTCTATTCCATCTGAATTATCGATGTGGTCATCTAATCACAACGAAGTTGCAACTCTCTTTTCATCTCAGAGTCGCACTCAAAGATCTTCACAATTTGCAAGGAAAATAACTTGCAAAGAATAATTTGAATTTTCAAAGGATCTTATGCTAGTGAACACAATTCAAGAGAAACCACAATTTTGACTAAACACACATGATTCAAATAACCAAGATCGGATTTGCACAACTTAGCAAACTGAATTTTAGCCTAGAAGGGTGATTTCAAACAAAACGAAGAATACTTATCTCTTTAAATATTATGATGGGTGGACACAGTATGATACGCTTCTCTTGCACTCAGATCAGTCCACAACCTTCACAGGCCTATGAATTAGAATTTGTAGTAAATCTTGCCAGATGCCCTTTATGCTTTCAACAATGATATTTGAACTATGAGCCTAATTCTTGCTTCACGATTTGTCTGATACAAGAGTCATGCGGCCAACATGGAAGGATATACCAACAAACTTAACACATCTGTTTAAACACAAGAACATGATCTCGAACTTCCTGATACATAGGCTTTGATAGATCTGAACTTCATCATGATTGGATGACAGAAGTCCATGAGGTTACCCACATCCTTGATGAGATGTATCAGTTCCTCATGCATAGCCTTTTTCACCTATAAATCCTGCACATATAGTAACAACTCCATACACTGCACGCCTAAAACCAAAATATCCTTTGTTGCTGCTATTACACAAATCCTCAACTTGGATCATTGGTGCCAAATTTGTCTCGAAGTCTGCTAGAATAGATGCTTGGGAAAAATCATTCCATTGTCCTCTATTCCATCTGAACCTGGAATAGATTTTTCGACCTTCATCATGGATGAGATGGAGTAGATGAAAATCCTTCCAGATTAATGCTCCACTCGAAGCCAACTGCATGTACTGATCCGTACATTAATGTCCAGATAGCAATGACCGATCTACAAAATCAATCACATGCCAAAATGTAGATCTGATTTACATCTTGAATCTGATTTAAATAAAATATGACCAGATCTCCTTTAAACTTGCTTTGATACCATGTTAGTTTTTCATGATCAGATAATTCAAACTGAAAGCAATAAGAAAATGTAGCACATAAGATAATTAACACAACAAGATACCCTGGGAAAACCCTCCAACCTGAGGGAGAAAAACCCAACCAATATATCTCTTATATATTGATAATGTAAGAGCATAAATCTGATAACAACTCAGGCACAACACAATGCAGATTTGATACAATAGATGATAGCATATCTCTTAGATGCAAGATACAAATGAATATGTTTCTCCTTGATTTCGACCTGCTGCTACAGAATGAAGATTTGCTGCTACAAAATGAAGATCTGTTGCTACAAATTGAAGGTCTGATGCTCAAGTGCGAACTCCTCTAGGAATACGAATTATACTAAATGAACTTGATCCTGAAATGAATGAATAATAACTTGTATATATACACAACTATGCACCTCTTCAAGAAGGAAGTTGACTCCCTTTAGAAAGGACGTATTTCTTCATAATGAAGGTCGAACCCCTTTAGAAAATCATGCCTCTTAATAAAATGACGACTTACACAAAGTCGACTATATAAATAATTAAATATTATTTATTATTAATCATATAAATAAGGCATGATAATTAAGGCACCTCCTCAATATTAAATAGATCGATTTAAGATAAATTAAAATAGCCAAGGGCTATATTTGAATTTATCTTCACAATACGTGGCTGGAAGTGATTCGTCCAGACATTGAACATCAACACAAAAGCCTTCCATTTAACCAGAGACCAGCTACGAACATAGTCAATATTAGGATGAGGGCCTGAGAAACTCCCAACAAGAGAATTAACAACAAAATCAATCGTCTTATCCACCTTAGCATCAGGAATCCAAAAAGAGAGACTAGAGGCCACCGAGTATCCCTACACCTTAGCCTTGATAGGAGTAGCAGTGTCCCCCCTACATGTAGGGAGGGGTCCCTTAACAACAACCAATCCCACAGGAGAAGCAATAGCATCAAACTCACCAAAAAAGTCAGAGGACAAAGGGGGGTTAGTCAAACCAACCCCAGAACAAAGATCCTTCAAAAGCATCTCAACAATGTTCAAACCTTTAGATCTAGAAGCTAGAGACACACCTAGATTCACATCCAAACCAAGCACAACACCCACCTGTTGAGTAGGAATTAGGTGATTAAGAAAGCCTTTAAACAACATAGAAAAAGGAGTACCATCCTCCTCTTTCTTCCCAAAAAACACAAAACCGAGAATTCCTACGAGCCTCCAAAAGAATATCAAGGAGATCTTCTTCCTCCTCATTTGAATCGATAAACCACTTGTTATCAATCCCATCCTTAGAGAGAACAAAGGAAAATATGACATAGGGAGCAAGTTCCTAGTCTGCAAGAGCGTGGAAATCCCCCTCATCCATCCCCTTATCTGAGCCTTCAAGATCAAAAACCTCACCAACGTTAGCAGCATCGACAACAACATAACTGTCCACCTCTACATCTGCAATGTTATCAACTCTAATAGCAATCTTCAAACCGTCCTCCTCTACATCTTCATCTTTATCTGTTGCGCCCTCAACCCCAATAGTAGACCCATCACCACTAGTAGAGCCCGTGTCGGTTAGGGTTTGAGCACCCTGAGCACTCATCATTTTCATGTTGATTTTGTCTAATGTTAAGTTCATGTTTATTAAATATTTTGAGGATTTATCAAACCCAATTTCAAAATTAAAACCTCTAAATTTGAGTCAACTATAAGTAGAAAATTTAATAATTAAAAGTGTATATTTATAGAAAGAAAATATAATAAAATCTTAAAATTTTAAGAAGAGGAGTATTCACGTGGAGTAGAGTTGTTGTTCTTGGGTGCAACAAGGAGGAAGGGAGCAAATTTTAATGTGAAAGTAGAGAGATAGCTGAAGGAAGCTAGCGTAGGAAAAAAAAAAAAGAGATGAAAGATAGGCACAACTAGAAGAGGCATCATGGATGTTTAAAGATCTGGTAAAACTTCAAATCAAAGAAGAAGAGAATTGTTGTTTTATTTATTTTATTGTGTTAACCTTTTGTTTGTCCAGCTAGACTTCATATTTTGTTCATGGTATTCATTTGATGTGCAACCATTATAAAGGATAAAGGATGCAGGTTTTAGATATTCTTAGTGTTCCTGATCACTGTTTCAAGCCCAACGTTGTGTTGACATAATTAATTGATTTTTTTTGTTTTCTTGCACGTAAAATTTAGAAGTTTCAAAGTTTCTTTGAGCGGCAGAGTATTGACTCGATGATTTACAATTGTGGTTTTGAAGTTCTTAGTTTGAATTCTCAGTTGTCATTCTTCTCTTAGTATTGTTTGATAATTGTAACAGAATGAATCCAACATCTTTTAAGAATTGGATTTAATTGGATGCCATCAATTTTTGGTATCAAATCCATAAGTGACTAGGCAGGGTCAAGTTGGGAAAAATGCCACCAAGAAGAATGCCAAGAGGGGGTGCCAGAAGAGGCATGGATGAAGGGGTTCATGAAATTTTGTAGAATCTCACAGTAAGAATGGAGGCCATGGAGCAAGCACATAGGAGAGGGTTACTTGCGGGAGATATAACCGACAATGAAGAGGAGCAACCAACCAAAGAAGAGGTGGTTCATGGAGAAGGAGAAGACTTTGATGGGGTTGAAGTGAGAATACTAAGAGAAGTCATGGGGGTTGGATCCAAGCCCAAGATAGAAGTTCCCATTTACAAAAGAAGCCTCAATGGAGAAGAACTCATTGATTGGATCAATGACCTTGATAAGCATTTTTAATACAAAGAAGTAGAAGAGGATAAACGAGTCAAGTTTGCATGAAAAAGTATCAAAGACCACACTGTTATGTGGTGGGATTATGTTCAGTCGAAAAGACGAAAGAAGAAAAAAGAAAATATAACTTCTTGGGATAGAATGGTTGCCAAGATGAAAGCTAATTTTCTGCTGAGAGACTACCAAACTAATCAAATCAAAATATTACAAAACCTCAAGAAAAAGGAGATGAGTGTGAAAGAATATACTGAGGAGTTCTACAAGCTTGTGATTCGATTAGGGCATAGTGAAGAAGATATGGAGAAGGTAGCTAGGTACCTCAATGGATTGTGGTACAATTTTTAAGATGAATTGAGTCTTTTGTCACCTAGGACTCTTGAGGAAGCGTATCAATTTTCTATTAAAGCAGAGGAGAAGCTTATGAGAAATCAAAATCAGCAAGGTAGAGGCAGAGGAAGAGGAGAAAGAGGAAGAGGGCAGCACTCTAGTGGAGGACAACAACACCATTAAGGTGAATAAGTAGGCACTTCTAGTGGGCAAGCTAATCTAGAGAGAGGAGGTTTCCAAAACAAAGGAGGAAGACCATTTGGTAGAGGAAGTTACCAAGGGCAGAGACTTTCCAAGCAAGTGATTTAAGTGTAATAAGTTTGGTCACAAAAGTTGGGAGTGTTTTGAGTTTACACAAGAAGGCCACACAAGGCCTGAGAGGAGTAATTAGATTGTGTAAGTAGACTAAGAGAGTGTGGCGTCACGTTCTCATAACTTAGAAGAACCTGAGACAAGAGAGTCTTTGTTGTTCAAGAGAGTATTTTTGAAGCCAAAGGATATTCTAGAACCTATGCAAAGGAGAGCCTTATTCAAGACCAATTGCAAGGCTAGAGGTAAGTGCTGCAAACTTATTATTGATAGTGGTAGTACAGATAATCTTGTGTCAAATGAAATGGTGAAAAAGCTAGGTCTTTCTAGAATTAAACATCCTAATCCCTATCAAGTTTCTTGGCTACAGAAATGGCAATAGTTATTGGTAGATGAGTTGATCTTAGTAGAGTTTCAGATAGGTAACTTTATAAGGACACTATTATGTGTGACATCATGCCCATGGATGTGTGCCATGTGCTTCTTGATAGGCCTTGGAAATTTGACCAGAGAGCCATACATGATGGAAGAAACAATACTTACACTTTTCAAAAGGGTGGTAAAAAAACATACATTGTTACCTTTGAGAGGAGAAGGGGATACTAAGAGAAATAGTAGCAGCAAGGTTATGTTGGTGAGTAGCAAATAATTTTTGAATGATATGAAGAAGGAAGAAGTGGGATATGCATTAGTACTTAAGCCTAAGGATGCACCTACCTCTACTAAGTTGGATGATTTGCTGAAGGAGATACAAGACATATTGAAAGAGCATATGGATATTTTGGTATCTAATTTGCTGAATGAGTTTCCTTCAATAAGGATTATTAGTCACCATCTAGATTTGATTCTAGGGGCTAACCTACCAAACAAGGCGGTATATAGATTAACTCCGAAGGAGAATGAGGAGATTAGAGAATAAATTGAAGAGTTGCTTGAGAAAGGATTGATAAGGGAGAGTCTTAGACCATGTTTTGTACCGATAGTTCTAGTACCCAAGAAATAAGGTGATTGGAGAATGTGTATGGAAATTAGAGCAATCAATAAGATTACCATCAGATACAAGTTTCCTATTCCGAGGATGGATGATTTAATGGATTGTTTGAGTGGTTCTATGTATTTTTTAAAGATAGACTTGAAGAGTGGTTACCATCAAATTAGGAGCAGACTCGGGGATGAATGGAAGACAACGTTTAAGACTAATGATGGTCTTTATGAATGGTTGGTTATGCCTTTTGGGCTTACAAATGCACCTAGTACCTTTATGAGGCTTATGAATGAAGTCTTGAAACCATTCTTGGAGAAGTTTGTGATAGTTTATTTGGATGATCTACTAGTTTTTAGCAGGTCTAAGGAAGAACACCTAGAGCATTTAAGGTTGGTTATGCTGTGGTTACATGAGGAGAAGCTAATGATCAACCTCAAGAAGTGCATCCTTATGAAAACTGAATTAGTTTACTTGGGATTTGTGGTGTTCAAAGAAGGCTTGAAGATGGACCTAAAGAAGGTTAAGGCCATTGTTGATTGGCCAACACCGAGGAGTACTTATGAGGTGAGGAGTTTTCATGGACTTGATAGTTTTTACATAAATTTTATTAAAAAAATTAGTAGCATAGTAGCTCCTATACTTGACACTATAAAAGGACACAAAAAGTAGTTTGAATGGACTTAGGAGGCTGAAAAATGTTTTAGAATTTTGAAAAAGAAATTGATTAAGAAACCTATACTTGTATTACCTGATTTTAACAAAGTATTTCAAGTAGAGTGTGATGCTAGTGGCTTAGTAATAGGGGCTGTCTTAAGTCAAGAAAAGAAATCAATTGCTTATTTTAGGGAAAAGTTGAACGATGCTAAGAAGAAGTATTTAGTTTATGACCTTGAATTTTATGCATTGGTTCAATCTTTGAAGAAGTGGATGCATTACTTGCTTCCCAAAGAGTTTATAGTTTACACAGATAACCATGTGCTTCAGTTTATAAACAACCAACATTGTAAGCTAAATCAAAGGCATGCAAAGTGGGTGGAGTACCTTCAAATTTTTAATTTTGTGTTAAAACATAAGAGTAGGAAAGCAAACAAAGTTGTTGATGCACTAAGTAGAATATATCTATTGCTATAGGGGATTTAGGTAAACAGTGTTTAGTTTGAGAGCTTGAAGGATTTGTATGAAAATGATGTAGATTTCAGAGATGCATATGAAGCTTGCATTAGCCTTATCATCAGAGATAGAGGACCATGAATTGATCTTATGTTGCAAGATGGTTTGTTATTCAAAGGTAATTAGTTGTGCATTCCCAAAGGATCAATGAGGGAGAATATCTTAAAGGAGAAACATTACTACAACCTAGGACATTTTGGGCAAGAATTTTTTTTACCTACAACTAAGTACACATTATTATTGGTCATGAATGCAAGCAGATGTAAAGAGGTTTGTGGAGAGATGTAGAGTATGCCATAATGCAAAGGGAAGCAATAAAAACACTGATTTGTACCAACTACCTGCGCCAAATCGACCATGGGATTCAGTGAGTATGGATTTTGTTATAGGATTGCCTAGAACACAAAGAGGCAATGATTCTATCTTTGCAGCTGTGGATAGGTTTTCAAAAATCATTCATTTCATTCCTTGCAAAAAGACTAATGATGCAACACATATAGCTAACTTGTTGCTCAAAGAAGTAATGAGGTTGCATGGTATACCTAGGAGTATAGTAGTTGATAGAGATACAAAGTTTGTGGGTGACTTTTGGAGAATGCTTTGGAAGAATTTGGACACCCATCTCAGTTTTAGCTCAGCTTACCATCCCCAAATGGATGGTCAAATAAAAGTGGTTAATAGTGTTGAGAAATGGTGTTGTACACCATTGCATAAATTGATTTATTATAATGTTATAATTAAATAATTATTTAGTTGTGATGCACCTTGGTGTTGTGGATAATCACACTAGGTAATTATTTGGGGCTCACTTGATGTTGTATTATAACAATGCATTATTATTTAATGTGTAGGAGACATGTGATAATAGTTTAATATTAGGGAAATATTAAATAATATGATGTCTTAGTGCCCAATATTAAATAAGGGGTTAGTGGTTTTGTATTCACATGGTTTTGTGGTACATGGTTTTACCTTACCACTAGTTGTATTTTGTGTGAGCTTGTGTATATAAAAGAAAACACATGTGTAGCGGTTTAGGTTGGCTGAGTGGGTTGACTATCATCATTGAGTCTTCCTGAGGAGTGCATTTGTGAAGCTAACATGGGATTTGTGAATTCATGCGTTTACAAATGTGAATGCACTAGACGGCTTGATGCTTCAGAATTAAATTCATTGTAACTCTTGTATTACTTTATTGCTAAATAATATGATGGAGAATGGATGCTTTTGAAGGTTGGGTTTTCCCTTTGGAGGGTTTACCTAGGGTATATCTTGTGTTATCTTGTGGCTTGTCTATTTGATATATGCATTTTGGCAACTTGTATGCATGTTTATGTCTCATGGGTTATGTAAGAAACAGATTAAGATCAGGGTTAAATGCAATATTTCCTAACAAGTGGTATCAAAGCTTTCATGGTTGAAGGATTTTTGTTATAACCCTAGTTTGAGAGTTTTTGCAAAGTTGGATCCATGGACATGCATGTAGGGTTTGAGGAATTACAAGATAAGGAACACATGTTGCATGTGTTTGTATGCAAATTTGGGCTTTTGGGTTGTCAAGATTTGTTGGGTTTATTGTAGATCTGAAGTTTTCCAAATTTGGGTTTATAGACATGAAAAATTGACCAACACACTTGATCCCAACTACTAACATCATTTCATCCCGAATCACCTTCTCAGCTTGTCATCACTTTTCATCCCTTAATTAAATAAATCATTATTTATCTGATTAAGTCATTCTTCCCTATTGATTAAATTAATCAATTTAATTTAATTAACCCTAAATATCTGTTCATTTAAATAATTCATTTTATTTAAATCAAGTCTCTAAAGTCCCCCTATTAAATTGAATAAATTAAACCTTATTTAATTTAATCTAACATTATCCCCTTAGTTAAATAAATCAAATCATTTGTTTAATTAAACCTTTCTTCTCAATTTTGATTTAAATCAATTCATAAATTTAAGTCAAAATTATCACATCCCCTAATCTCCCATTAAATTAATTAACCTTTGATTAATTTAATCCTAATCCATGTCACATCCTCTAGAGAATGCAGCTTGCACAATAAATCATTTATTTTGATTTATTAAATACCTATTTTCTCTCAACATGGGATAAAAGGGGAATATTCCTCCAAATTTGAAAATCCCTCCAAGTGGATTTGTACATCCAACAAAGCATTCACTCCCCTCTTACATATCCTTGTGCATTGAGCCAAGTGGCATTTAAGTCATTTTTCTTCCCTCTTCAACAAGTCATTTCACAAATTTGAAATCCACCTAATAACATTTATTGACTCATTCATCAAAATGTGCACAACCTTCACCCATTCACATCTTGACAAGTGGCAATTGGCCATTGGATATTGAATGATCCCACATTGCTCAATCTTGTTCATTCTTCCAATTTTGAAATCTATAAATAAGAGGCTTTTCTCCTCAATCTTCATCTACAATTTGAGTAAACTCACTATACTTAATTTCATCTTCAAGCATATCCATTTTCATCTATTTTTATCAAGTTCTTAGTTAGGTTATGCAAGAATTCAAAAAAAGTAGATCAAATCCTCATCAAATCATCACAAAGCTTGCATAGGAGTTGGGAAATGGCCAATTTCTACACATAATTGACACCAACTCCCCATGGGATCAAGAGTTTGATTTACATTGAATAAGATTTTGTTTATGTTTGCTTGTGTTCTTCATCTTATTTCTTGTTCTTTGAATTTAAATGGATTTCATGGGGAATCATTGTTCTTACTTACATTTGATCCAATAATGTGTTTGTTTCTTATGTTTGTGTAGGTATAGGATTGGGGTTCACATTTTTGCAATTTAAATGGATTTTCATGGGGAATCATTGTTCTTACTTACATTTGATCTAATAATGTGTTTGTTTTTTATGTTTGTGCAGGTATAGGATTGGGGTTCACATTTAAAATGTGAACCCCCAATCCTATACCTGCATAAACACAAGAAAAAAACACATTATTAGGTTCATATGAAAATAAGAATAAGGATTCCCCATGAAATCCATCTACAATATTCAAAATAGGAAATGATATGAACAAAACAAATAACTAAGTTAAATCCTAATTCAAATAATGCGAACACTTGATCCCATGAGGGAACTGGTGCAAATTATGTGTAGAAATTGGCCCTTTCCAAAATCCTTTGTTAGCTTGATGATTTAATGAAGATTGATCCACTTTGTTGATGAATTCCAGCATAACCTAGCTAAGAACTTGATAAAAATAGATGAAAATGGATATGTTTGAATATGAGATTAAGTATAGTGAGTTTACTCAAATTGTGGATGAAGATTGAGGAGAAGAGCCTCTTATTTATGGATTTCAAAATTGGAAGAATGAACAAGATTGAGCAATGTGGGATCATTCAATATCCAATGGCCAAGTGCCACTTGTCAAGATGTGAATGGGTGAAGGTTGTGCACATTTTGATGAATGAGCCAATAAATGTTATTAGGTGGATTTCAAATTTGTGAAATGATTTGTTGAAGAGGGAAGAAAAATGACTTAAATGCCACTTGGCTCAATGCACAAGGACATGTAAGAGGGGAGTGAATGCTTTGTTGGATGTACAAATCCACTTGAAGGGATTTTCAAATTTGGAGGAATATTCCCCTTTTATTCCATGTTGAGAGAAAATAGGTATTCAATAAATCAAAATAAATGATTTATTGTGCAAGCTGCATTCTCTAGAGGATGTGACATACATTAGGATTAAATTAATCAAAGGTTAATTAATTTAATGGGAGATTAGAGGATGTGACAATTTTGACTTAAATTTATGAATTGATTTAAATCAAAATTGAGAAGAAAGGTTTAATTAAACAAATGATCTGATTTATTTAACTAAAGGGGATAATGTTAGATTAAATTAAATAAGGTTTAATTTATTCAATTTAATAGGAGGACTTTAGAGACTTAATTTAAATAAAATGAATTATTTAAATGAACAACTTGATTTAGGGTTAATTAAATTAAATTGATTAATTTAATCAACATGGAAGAATGACTTAATCAAGTAAATAATAATTTATTTAATTAAGGGATGGAAAGTAATGACAAACTGAGAAGGTGATTTAGGATGAAATGATGTTAGTAGTTGGGATCAAGTGTCTCGGTCAATTTTCCATGTCTACATTTTGCCCCTCTTTGAAGCAATGCACTTGTTGCATTGGTTCAAAGAATAAATTGTTGTGATCAAAGTTCAAAATTTTCTCGATTTTTCGAATACCCCACTGCTACCCCAGCGAAAGAATTAAGCTAGTATATTGCCCCCTCGAGAGATCAAGCGGAAATGTTCAATTTTTCGATCGAGATCGCGATAAAATGTGAGAGGAGTGGTTCTATTGATCAGAGGTCGAAAGACAATTCTTTAGAAAGATCAAATATTTGACGTAGACAATTTTGATGATGTATAAATAGTCATCGGCCATGAGTAGCCTCATGTATAGTTTGATACAACACACCAATTTTTGGATAGAAATGTTAGTAAAGATAGAAGAATAAGAAGAAAATAATGATGACAAGAGGATCCAATAAGCCTACATTAGTACTGATGATGATGATGATGATTGCATACCAAGAGTTGGGATTTTAAAAGGGCCAATTACCTTATGTTTGATAATACACATAGGTACGATGCATCAAGGTATAAATAACCAGGATGGCGTTGTATCTAGTGTGATGGAATTTGACTCGAAAAACATATAGGAGTATTCTTGTTCACACCTGACATACAAAAACCTTGCTAGGATGCACCTACCAAAGAAAGTATTCGCCAAGTTATTTTACAAGAACATCTAACAAGCATAGCAGATAAAAAAAGATAATGATCATTGCCCCATTCCTTTCTCTCTAAACCTGTTTTGATTAGGAATCATCGAGAGGTCCTTAGAATGAGCGCAAAATAAGATAAGTCAAAAAAGACCAAGATAAAGTAAATAAATAAGCTAATGTTCTTCATATCGCTAGCCAAGACTAAACTAAGGTGATGTTTGATGTTGATGTCCATAGTGGGAAGGATGCATCCTAGGACATGTTGTGATCAGGTGATGATGAGATTTTGAGTGGATGATAAGCTATTGATACTTTGAGTTGATTAACTTGCTGACTTACTGACCCAGACTTGAGACTTTTGATGATTAGGTGTTCACTTTTGAACCTGCTAGACTCACTTTCGATTGCTTCACCAAAGGATGAAGGCGATGATTGATTTATTATGAGTGATGATTATTGTGGTTGAAAGCGAGATGAGATGGATGCACCATTTTGGGTTTTTTCAAATATTTGGATATTTTTGGAATTTTGAAATGTTTTGAGGCTGTTTTGATTTTTTGATTTTTTTGAATGTTTTTGGATTTTGTGTCTCGGGGGCCGATCAAGGATCAACCTTGCCTACGTTATATATGCAGAGACCACGTAGTTCGATTGACACAGACTTGATTACCGATGAGATAGATAGACAAATAGATTGCCATTGCGACAGACACCTATATGACTGACCTAAAAAATGTCTTGGGGGATGATCAAAGATCAACCTTGCCTACGTTCAATCTCAAAGACGACGTAGATCGGACGAATGACTCTATTTTTGATTTTTTTGGATTTTCGCATGTTTTTGATGATTTGGATAGGGATACGTGATGATATTAGTGCTTTGTTTTGGGATTTTATTGAAAACCAAGCTAGGATTGATTGATCAAATTGATGGATTTGATGATGATAACATTGTTGAGGATACACAACAATGCAAGGATAGTGTTAAGAAACACGAGGATTGGGAAGGATATCCTGAGATAATGATGGATTGGTTGGATTTGATTTATCAGGATTTTGAAGCTTGATTTGGAACAAAATTGTTTTGAATGATTTGATGTGACATTGAAGTGTAAGATTAGACACAACTAATATTGATTGCTTGGATCGATGTTCGATGAAAGATAAAGCTTGATAAATCGTCAAAATATGCCATGGGCTTGTGATTTGGCTTTGTTGCTCACAAATGCTTTGACCAATTTGATTTCACGTTTTCCAATGTTCGGATCACCACATAAGTTGGAGGATATAGGTCAAGGTTTATTCCCGAAGCAAGATGTACATATCTTCCCCCAATGTCTAGCAATGTATGAAATGCCATGGATGGATGCTTGGATAGGTGGATGGATGGATAGATATGGTAAGCATGCAAAGGATGCCAAGGATTATCTTACAATAAGATAAGGTGTTCAAACTTGGATAGTGCTTCATGGCTCAGATAACGTTGGGTAGGATAGGATCAATGAAAATGACCCATGTCAAGATGTTTACAATAAGCAAGTGTAAAGTGTGCACCAAACTTGGTCAAGATCAAGATAATTTGGACTATGGATGTAGATGGATGAAAATGGATTTGGATAAATGGTTTATGGATGGATGGATTTATTATGGATAAGATGGAGGGAATGTTGGCTTTATTATGGATGGGATCAAATGCTTCCAACTGAATTGGTGTACGCAGATGCTCAATTCTACACATGACACCCGTTTTCCAGGTTTTTATCATGGTACTTGTCCAAAGTGCCACCATAGTGGTTTTCATTTGAGGATGGTTTTTTCTCTTTACTATTTTCAATCCTTTTTTTGATTTTTTTTTATTTTTTGCTGTAAGATTTTAAGGTCACATTGAATCACCTAGTGGTGCTGATGTAGATGCTTCTGTCATAATGTGCCATCGATATCCTGCTTGAAGAAGCTTCTTTTCCAAGATATGTGCACTTGAATGCAACTTTTGAGATTCTTGTTATGCTTTGCTGATACCAAGGTTAACTTTGTCTTTGTGCGCACATCGCAATAGAGTGCCTTTTGAATCCTTATCATGAAGGGTTGCTGCCAACACATGGTCAATGTGAGAATAGGATATCATTCGTGGAGGCGTGGATGGTACTATGTGTTTAGGAATAGGAAATGGATTGGTTGATAGTTTGGAACCTTTGACTCTCCAAACTTGGGAAGATGAACAATGATGGGTGGATATGAAAGTGTGCATGGAATTAGGACCAACTGCTTGCTATACTTTGTACGTCGCTTGAGAAGCCTTCTTTTTCCTTTGTGGACATCTTTGATGGATACTTTTCTATTTTTTATTTTTCCCCATAGTTTCTTTGACTAATGGAGTTTGATAGGGATAAATTTTGTTTGTACTTTTTGGTATCCACTTGTATTTGATTTTTCCATTATGCTTCTCTGCTTCTATTTCCTTGATAACATTCTTCATGATTTAATTCAGATCTTTCTTTTGATGTTGGTCCCAATTTGTGGATGGGGTGATGGGTGGATGAAGATTCATGACATGGCTAGTTGTAGTATTGGCATTGGTTTCACCATAAGGATTCTTTGTGCCCCCTATGTTGACGTTTTCTTGAGATGAAGTTGCCTCCAGTATGGTGGTAGTAGCATATTTGTTCTTTGATTCTCCCTATTTTGAGATTTCTTGTTTAGAATGCATTCTCTGATAAATGACCACTGCAGATGATGTTATTTTAATTCGTTGCTCTGTTGACTCTAGAATATCCTGTTCTGTCTGACCTATTTCCTTGAGTGGATAATGTTGGATATATTCATACATGATGTCCTCAGTCTGAATTTGGGATATATCTAATCCTAATGTTGACAACTGAGTTTGACTGTAGGAATCAATATCCCGCTCTTTTTGTGTAATAATGTCAGGAGTAAAGGAATCTTGTTATGAATGAAGACCATCTACATGTCCATCCACATGAAGCATTTCATGGGTAGATGGAGGAGTATCTGCTATGTGGATGTGATCATCTCATATAGATAGGAGAGTGTCCATTATATCATTGTAGTAGCTTGGAGATACAAATTATTGATCTTGAATGATTTCAGAATCGCTTTTGACATGCTTTGGATCAAGTTCTTGACATGGGTAAATTTCAAAGAATGGATTGCTTATAAAGGGTTCTTGGATATCTTCATTAGGCATAAGAAGTTGCTCAAATTTCATGAGGTCAAAGGATTTCCATATGTTTTGGAAAGGATCATTGCTAGACCTTGGTGAAAGATGTTGATCATGCTTTGGAATAAATTCTTGAGATATGTCCTCTAACTCATTAGGTGATGTAGAGACATTTTCAACATGATCATTGGTCAAATGATCTTGATCATCATTTTTAATGATTGTGGCGGGAATCTGTTGCAAGCTTTGCTACGCGATTAAGGCCTACTAATATTCTTACATTTGTTGTACCAATAGCACTTGTTGTTGGTCCTGTTGTTGTTCCAACAAAGCTTGTTGTTGTTCTTGCTGCCGTTGTTCCAAAAAAGCTTGTTGTTTGTCTAGCTGTTGTTACGCCAACAAAACTTGTTGTTGTGCCTGAAAATCTTGCAGGGCTTGTTGATGAATTTCTTGCAATTGTGCTTGGTATTGTGCTTGCGCCTGCTGAGCTCGGTGTTGGGGCTTGAGCTTGATCCTGTGCTTGTTGGGCTGCTTGTGCAACTTGTGTGGATTATTCGACTTGAGTGGCTTGAGCAGCTTGAGTGGCTTGAGCAACTTGTGTGGCTTGAGCAACTTGAGAGGCTTGAGTAGCTTGTGCAGCTTGAGTGGCTTGTTGGGCAGCCAGTTGCGCAACTTGTTGGTTTCGTTGAAGTGCCTTTTGATGGGAAACTTGTTGAACTACTTGTACCCTGGTGATGAATGAGTTCATTATGTTGACCTTTGGCGATACTGGCGGAGGATTGGGAACGGTGTTGACCATGGTGATGAGCGGGACAGTCATGTTGATGATCGGGGTTTGAGTGGTGGATGGTGTGACCGAGATGTTTGGTCCTTGAGACACCTGAAAAATGGCAGATGTGTTGGCCATTGGGGTGGCTTGGATGGTTGCCATATGTTGTTGTGATATTGATGGCAAATCAAGAGGTCTTGATATGATGTTTTGATTGCTTTGACTTGGTATATTGATGGTGGGTAAGGGGGAAGACCCAACCCATGAGGTGATACAAATGTTAATGGTAATGGAGGGAATGATGGTGTATTCCCTTGGAAAAGTGATGATGAGGAGGGATCAAAGATTTCCCTTGTTCCAAATGGCCCACCTTCTCCTTGTGAAATCATGGGGAGAGAGGTTTGTGCATCTAACAGGTAGATTGATGTTGCATGAAATGAGGATGAATCTATATGATTATGGAATGTAAGCGGGACGTAAGGGTGTAGTGGATTTACCAGGATGGATTGGTCCGGTGCGGTGCTTGTATCCAACCTTCTGTTGCTCACAAGGCGATGTTTTTGGAGTTCTTGAAGCATTGTGTTTCCCTTGTTAACAACCAACGGGGTTGAAGCAATAGAGGATATGATTTGTGGGATGTCTTGAGTGATGCTTGGAAATGATATTGGGGGTATTTTCACAAGAGGTCTTTCCACAATAGTACTTACGTCATAGTCAGAAGGGAGTTTGGCCCCTTATTTTGCTAACTCAAGTATGTCTAGGGAGGGATTGAGTTTCAACATGGTGTTGACGATTCTATGATTCTCAAGATTTTGAACTATTTCAATTATTTCCTCTTGTGTCATTCCCAAGTCGTTGTCGATAACGTCCTCTTCTTGACCCTCCCCTTGGGGGGTTTGTGATGGTAGAGAGGAGTTTCTTGGAGGATTACTTTATCCCACCAGATTTATTTCAGGAGCAGTTTGACTTAGATCACTTGAAGTTGATTTTTCCTTGGTGATTTCCATATTCCTCTTGTGTTGTGATCTTGTTTGCACCATAAAATGGAGATCGATTGATATAATCTTAGGCAAAAAGAGAGAAGAACTAGGATAGTTTAAGGATCAAAGTGATGACGGGGATGAGATAAGCAAAAGATGGATGATACAAATGATGAAAAATCTTGAAGATCCTTGGGGAATGCTAAACTTTAGGGCTTGATTTGATTGGATTTTGATTGAGGGTAATTTGACTAAGTGTGTTAAGTCAAACAAAGTGATTTTGGACTTGTAAACTCTAAGAAGTTGTGTTATCTTAGAGAAAACTCGTGCACAAAAGGATAATTTGGCTAGGTGTGTTAAGACAAACAAGATGACGAACTCCTAGACCCCAAGAGGTAAAATTGTCCACAAGGATTGATGATTTGACTAACTTGTGTTAAGTCAAACGAGATGATTTTGATTTTGCCTAAAAGTTTAGTATGATGATTTAAAAGTTCCCAAGAGTTTGTTGGTGAGGTGCTTTTTTATTTTTTGATGTTTGAGAGATGGGTGCGAGTGATGATTTTGATCCTAGACTTGACCTAGATAAAACTCCTTCTTACAAGAACTCGGTTTTGGAGAACATGCTATACTTCCTATGTGAGAAAAGAACACCTTTGAAAAAGATTAGGATTTTTCTAATAGTAAAACTCATACAAGTTAGGGTTGTTTCTTGAAGCTTTTTTGTAGAAGTTGTAAACCAATCTTTCTCTAACTTCAAGAAGTCTTTCAGGACACTCCTCATGAGCTTTTGGGCTAATAATTTTGAACTTTGGTTTCAAAATTTTGATTTTGTGGGAAATCATGTGAGGGAACACATGTGTGGGGTAAATTGTCCCTATCTTTGCTTAATGAGTTCTTTTTACCACAAAAAATTTCTTGATTAAAAATTTCAAACCAAATGTCTATGCCTCAATTCCTTTTCATTCCACAAGGTCCATTATGTGAAAATCAAGGTTTCGAGAGCATAGTTTCCTAGGTTGTCTTTAGTATGTCCAAATTATGACGTAAATCCAAATTCTTAGAAACCTCTAAGGATGAAATCCCTAGGGAAAGCAACAACACTTGGATTTGGTCAAAGGTACTTGCCCCTCCTAAAGGGTTTTAATTTTGGATGATTCATGAACGTTCACTTTCAATTGTTTTGAAACCCCAACAAAGTGTTTTCGATTCCAATCACATGCACAATCCTAGGCTGAAAAGACAATATTTGTTCGGATTCCCACTTGGATAAATCCAGCTACGCCTATTCAGTACAGATGATTAGATGCTTGACCACACTGGCTCCCCTCCACGATACACACTTATCAGGTCAGACAAGCATCGGTACCAATTAATTTCCCATGGCATACTTTTCATCTCTACAACAAAACCGCATGTTACATGGGGTGGCTTCAAAGGACATGACCTTTTGCACCAACAAATAGAAAAGGATTTTTGGATTCTAAACAAAAGTTTGTAGTAAGGGCATCCAGTTTAGGGGGTGCAATGATAAACTCCTTGTGAGAGATCTCTCAACCCTTAGAACAAGGGATTTACCTATCACACAGATACTGGGTGAGAGTTATCATGCGCCGCTTCCCATTGTCCATGGCTTTCACCGTGAACACAAATTTATATAGCGGTTTGGAAGAGCTTGGCTTTAGCCTGTTACCACTTGAGTCGCTCCCTTGGGGTGAGTACTTTTTCCCACCAAGGCAGGCCCTCTAAGGTAAACAAAAGCGAGTGAACATACCCATAGTTTGATCAATCTTTGTTGAGAAACAAAGAGAGAATACATGCGATATATCAAATTCACACTCACAAGATTAATTCAATTTTAAAACCCAATTTGAAATGTGAAGGTAATTGCTCACACAACTTAAGATCACTAAAAAGAATTTTGATTCTCAAGATCACTATAAAGCACGAGAGAAGTGCATACATCTTTTTAGGGATATTACTTTGGGTAAGTAATTACAAAACAACAAAAGAACTTGTTCATTTTAAGTCCACAAAGCAATGATTTGATTATTTTTAGAGCACCAAAATGAAATATGAAGTTTTCCTTGTTCAATTGTTAATTCTCAAACCAAATCTAGTGAGTTTGTCCTAAAGTTCTTTTTAACCCTTTGTTTGCAAAAATCGAAAACTTTGTAATGTTCTTTTTAGGACCCAAATGAAGTTTAGTGTTTCCTAAGGCATGAAGGTAACAAATTCCTTTTCAAGAGAGATTATGATTTCTTTGAAAGTGTTGAATAAAAACTAAAGTGTTGAAAAACACTTGGTATATTGTGATGATGATGCCATAATGCAACCTCCATCTTTGTTTTCATCCTTGCCCTAACCTGCAAAAATTGATTAAAACCAGAAAGCATAGAGATTGAAAATAGGTTAGAAGTTCAAAAAAAAAACATTTTAACAAGACACATGTCAAAATTAATCTAACTTGCACTTTTTACTCTAACTCAGCGACGTTGTCAGCGAGCGTGGTGCAGTTTGGAAAGGTCAACGGTGCAATATAGCATCGCTAATTTCTAATAGTGGCGTTTCACAGGGAAATAGAGAGCGTGATTGTGGCGCTATTTGACCCAGCAATGCAGTTTGAAATTTAGAAACCCACGGTAGAGTTTGAAAATTTGAATTTTCGGGCAGGAAGAGCTCAACGGTGAAGTTTGGAACTTTAAGCGGTCCAATATTGCGCTGCTTGATAGTCAACGACTGAGTTTCCTGGAACCTGCAAAAAAATACAAAAAAACACAAAATTTCTTGGAAAAACGTGATTAGATCTTGAGATTTTCCCTTCTTCTAGCACCAAAATATGAACCCCCAATCCTATACCTGCACAAACACAATAAACAAACACATTATTACGTTCATATGCAAGTAAGAACAAGGATTCCCCATGAAATCCATCTACAATATTCAAAATAGGAAATGATATGAAGAACAAAGCAAATAACTAAGTTAAATCCTAATTCAAATAATGCAAACACTTGATCCCATGGGGGAATTGGTGCCAATTATGTGTAGAAATTGGCCCTTTCCCAACTCTTTTGTAAGCTTGATGATTTGATGGAGATTGATCCACTTTGTTGATGAATTCTTGCATAATCTAACTAAGAACTTGATAAAAATAGATGAAAATGGATATGCTTGAAGATGAAATTGAGTATAGTGAGTTTACTCAAATTGTGGATGAAGATTGAGGAGAAGAGCCTCTTATTTATAGATTTCAAAATTGGAAGAATGAACAAGATTGAGCAATGTGGGATCATTCAACATCCAATGGCCAAGTGCCGCTTGTCAAGATGTGAATGGGTGAAGGTTGTGCACATTTTGATGAATGAGCCAATGAATGTTATTAGGTGGACTTAAAATTTGTGAAATGACTTGTTGAAGAGGGAAGAAAAATGACTTAAATGCCACTTGGCTCAATGCACAAGGACATGTAAGAGGGGAGTCAATGCTTTTTTGGATGTACAAATCCACTTGGAGGGATTTTCAAATTTGGAGGAATATTCCCCTTTTATTCCATGTTGAGAGAAAATAGGTATTTAATAAATCAAAATAAATGATTTATTGCACAAGTTGCATTCTCTAGAGGATGTGACATGGATTAGGATTAAATTGATCAAAGGTTAATTAATTTAATGAGAGATTAGGGGATGTGACAATTTTGACTTAAATTTATGAATTGATTTAAATCAAAATTGAGAAGAAAGGTTTGATTAAACAAATGCTTTGATTTATTTAACTAAAGGGGATAATGTTAGATTAAATTAAATAAGGTTTAATTTATTCAATTTAATAAGAGGACTTTAGAGACTTAATTTAAATAAAATGAATTATTTAAATGAATAGAGATTTAGGGTTAATTAAATTAAATTGATTAATTTAATCAACATGGAAGAATGACTTAATTAGATAAATAATGATTTATTTAATTAAGGGATGAAAAGTGATGACAAGCTGAGAAGGTGATTCAGGATGAAATATTTTTAGTAGTTGGGATCAAGTGTGTTGGTCAATTTTCCATGTCTACAGGGTGAAAGAGAGTTTCTTGGTTTGAGTTTTTATATGAGGGTTTTGTAGGGGAAATTTCATGGATGGCCTCTTGAGACAAAATGGACCTCATGGTTGGATTTAGGTTGGCCAAGAGATGAGGAATAACATAACTTTTGACCTATTTTGGAAAAGTTGAAAAAAAGGAAAAAAAAATTAGGCACAACCCAATTTCGCCATGTGCATAAAATATTATTAAAAGATCAAAAATCTCATCCTTATAAAATTCACAGAAAAAAATTTGTCATCGGGTGAAAAAATATTTGAAAACCCTGCAAAATAGAAAAGAAAAGAAAAGTTAAAATTTTAAATAAATTCAAATTATATATATATATATAATTAGTAGGGGGGGGCACTGACCCCCCTACCCACTAGGTTGACTTCTTGATAGTCCATAGACTGTGGCAGGCGTACTGGGCCGGACGAGACACTCCCGTCGACGACACCAATAAGCCCACCAGTCGACAGCCTGCCCGATGGGTTATACACCGTCGTAAATATAACCACCAATGGCCAAGAAAAAAATAAATTTTTATTAAATAAAATTCAAACCGCCTTATTTCAGATTTCAAGGAAATTTAAATGCCTTTGATAAAGGGTGTTGGGTCTGACCAAAGGGGGGGCCGAAGTTTTTATTAAAAGAAAAAATAAATCAAATTTAATGAGATTTTGAAATCCACCGCTCCCCTCCAGCCCGAGTGCCGCTCGGGTGCCACTGCCACTAGTGAAGCCACCGAGCCACCACTAGAGCACCACCAGGGGGCCTAATAGTGCATTTTATAGCCATTTTTTTTTCACTTGCATAAATTTGGCCCAATATGTTCATTTTTTGACTTCTTGTAGTCATTGGAAAGTTGGTTCTGAGCACTACACATGGTATAGGTTTGGTTCCCTGATTTTTCCATTTTCCATTTGGAGCCTAGAAGTCAAATGTTCTCGTTTGCATGGTTTTGGTCATAACTATTGCATACAAAATCTGATTTTTGATTTCAAAGAGGCGTTGGAGAGCATTTGAAGTGTACTACATAGTGGTTCAAATTGTTTATCACTTTGTAGTGCAGGGAATGTTTGGTACTTGTTTGATCACTTGTAGGAGCTTGAGATTCGGGGTGTGATTGTGTGAGCATCTGAATGATTCAAGAGGCAAAAACTTCAGAGGGACTACATGTTTTTATATGTTATTTATGATGCTACAACTAATTATCAGATTGGTGCTTCCTGGTATAGGTTTACAGGTGTTTTTTAGAGTTGAGACTTTGATGGTGATAGGTACACAGGTTGTCTTCAATTTTGAGGGCATGGTTAGACATGGTTTGAGACTTAGAGTCTTGTATGGGTGATAATTGAGTGCAAGTACAATGATGGCTATGGTTATGGTGTCATGGGTACGCAAGTACATTTGATGCATTGACACGGCATGATCATGTATGTGGTGTTTGGTGGTGATATGGTTTGATGTTAGGATATTTTTCTTATCTTCTTGATGCTTATTTGGTTCCTTGACTATGATTACTCATTCATGGACATGGTTGGCAAATCAGATCTATGGTTGATTTGTTGTTTGAGTCTTGATGTTTATAGGATTATCTTCTTTGATATCTCGATTTGCAGGTTACTAATGTGATGACGAGTTTGCTTATTTTAGTGGTTGGATATACGAGTTATGTGATTGATAGGTGTGTGCAGTGTATTGATTGTAGTGGGATGACTTGGATGTGGATTATCTATATCCACCAGGTTTGATTCATTGTTGTTGCAGATTTTATTAGTTCGGCTTTGTTTGTGGTCATTTGTGCATTGGTATGTTGTTTCGAGATTGAGAAGATGGATGATTTGAGTACTTGATTAGTTGGTTCATGGGACTTGTAGCATGTGGTTTGATCACAATGTCATGATAGCTTGTTACATTTATTAGTTATACACTTTCAGTGGGAGTTTTTAACAATGATGACTTGGCGGTGTTGGATTGTGATGTTTTGATGGAGGTTGTATGTATCTTCTTGGCTTGGAGATCGTGGTTTAATTGTATGTTATTGACATTGCAGTTGAGTGTGTGTAGACTTGGATGATCTTCATGGAGAGGATGGTTGTCATGATGCCATGTGTATCTCGTGCCACAGTTCAGTGGGAGTTGTTGGAAGTGATGTGGATACATCATTGGGTATGATTATCTTCATGTGATTGGGGATATGCTTTCTTGGTTTGGAGTGTTTTCTATTATGTCATGATTTACTCTTGATAATGGTTTAGAATTTAGCATATTACATGCTCTCTTGAGACTAGGATGTATATATATGTTTTGGTGCATGTGATCTCCTAGGAGGAGATGGTTAGATCATGTTGTTATGATAGGTTCCTGATTCTACAGTTGGAACTTTGACATTGATCATGGTAGTTCTCTTTGTATTGAGTACATTGATCATTTGCTTGATTACTTCATGATGGTGCTATGTTGCATTTGGAGTTTGGCATGGATTGATTGGTTACAGGTGCTCGCGGATACTTAGAGACGTAGGTGATGGTTGGAGTTCTCTTGTGATTAGAGACATTTGCTTGAGATGGTTACTCTTTGGAGGTTTCAACAGGAAGACGAGGAGCTTTCACTTGGGTATGGATGTGAGTTCATGATAGACCGATAGAGGAGATTGTTCTTGGTGTGAGTCATGATGGCTTGGTTATCCTGGGGGAGCATTCTCATTCCACACTCTTGGTCTACTCAATTTTTTATTATTTGAAAGGTATTTTCCCATTATATCTTTCATATGTGTTATGTTTCGTGCTTTGATTTCTCATGGGATTGAGTTGATTCATGGTGATTGATTATGGAGACTCATTTGAGGATTATTTAGCATGAGTTTATATGATTTATATTTCATAGATATGGATCTTGAGCTATGGATAGTTAGTTCTTGATGATTCATTTTGAGGGATGTTATGGCATGGTTATCACCTTGTGCATTTGAGTTTATGATATCATTATTTGATGAGGATTGTTAGGAGATGGTTTATGGGCTGATTTCCAATTTTGGGGATGGTTATTTTGAGTTTGTTCTTCTTGATTTGAGAGGCTTACATCCATGTTGGCATTGTTACATTGATTTATATGTTGTACTTGGTGTATGAGATTGGGTGTTATGGATGTTGTTGAGGCTTTTCATTTGAGGGTTAGGAGATCATACACTTTTGAGGTGTTGATAGAAGGGAATCATGGTTAATAGGTTTTCTCTCTTCATGGTTCCTTCTTGGATGTTCATGTTTTGGGAGGATGATAGTAACATGTTGTGAGATATTATGCAGCTCTTTGGGTTGTATGTGTGGATCATTGTTATTGTTCTTGATAATTCATGCTTTGATTTACTTATCACACCTTGATGTATAGTGTTGATTGGTAGAATTGATATGCTTTGACATTACCTATTTAGTGTGAGTTCCTAGATATGTATGTTTTTCATTGACAGGTTTGATATAGGGAGCTTGATTGAAGTTTACAGGTTGCATATATTCTTGACATGAGTTTTCTGATGTATTAATACCTTGGAGGTATGGATGGTTGGATGTATTAGCATGTGTTGTGGATTCTATTTTCGATCGTGTGGGTTTTTTAGTTGATAGCAACTTTTTTGAAGCCTTTGTTATCACTTGGATTTGATTCTTGTGCTCATGGATTGGTGCATATTCACCTTGGCATGTTCCTTTTCTTCCATAGATGGCACATTGGAGGATGAGAGGATCTCTTGCTTGAGATGGTGGTCACTTTATTCTTATTGCAGGTATCTTGATGGAGCATGAGATCATGTCATAGATTCATGTGGTTACATGTATGGCTATGATGATTTATTTCATGCATTGATCCCTTATGCAATGTATACAACAAGTGGGAGAATGTTGAGATATGGTGTTGTACACCATTGCATAAATTGGTTTATTATAATGTTGTAATTAAACAATTATTTAGTTGTGATGCACCTTGATGGTGTGGATAATCACAGTCGGTAATTATTTGGGGTCCACTTGATGTTGTATTATAAAATTGTATTATTATTTAATGTGTGGGAGACATTTGATAATCATTTAATATTGGGGAAATATTAAATAATGTGATGTCTTAGTACCCAATATTAAATAAAGGGTTAGTGGTTTTGTATTCACATGGTTTTATGGTACATGGTTTTACCTTACCACTATTTTTATTTGTGTGACCTTGTGTCTATAAAAGAAAACACGTGTAGTGGTTTAGGTTGGGTGAGTGGGTTGGCTATCATTATTGAGTCTTTATGAGTAGTGAATTTGTGAAGCATGGCATGGGATGTGTGGATTCATGCTTGGACACATGGGAATGCATTGGAGGGCTTGATGCTTCAGAGGTATTCATTGTAACTCTTGTATTGCTTTATTGCTGAATAATATGATGGAGTATGGATGCTTTTTAAGGCTGGTTTTTCCCTCTTGAGGGTTTTCCCAGGGTATATCTTGTGTTATCTTGTGGCTTGTCTATTTTATCTATGCATTTTGGCAACTTGTATGCATGTTTATCTCTCATGGGTTATCTAGGAAATGGATTAAGATCATGTGTTAAATGCAATATTTCCTAACAAATAGAAGTTTGGATAAGATGTTGAGGTGTCTTGTTGGTAACACACCTTGTAACTGGGATATGGCTTTAGCACAGGTTGAGTTTGCATATAATAATTCTTAAAATAGGAGTACAGGTTTGAGCTCATTCTACATTGTTTATGGTATGCATCCAAGGGGTGTATTTGAGCTTAGAGATCTTGGTAACTTTGAGAGGAGAAGTGTAGATGGTTAGGATTTTTCCAAAGGTATTCATGACCTTCATGAAGAGGTCAAGTTGAAAATTGAGGGGAGAAACCAACAGTACAAGCAGTATGTTCATAAGAAGCGCATAGAAGTCCATTTTCAGGTTGGTGATATCATTTTGGCTCATCTCAGGAGGGAGATTTTTCCAAAAGGCGAATACAACAAACTAAAAATGAAAAATATAGGTCCTTGCAAGATTCTCAAAAAAAATTCCGCCAATGCTTATGAGAAGCTCTTCCTTCCAATATGGGTATCTCGCCCATCTTCAATGTGATTGATCTCTATCCTTATAAAGGCAAGGAAACAGACAAAACAATGGACATAAAGTTGATTCCAAGATGGGAACAACAAGTGACCAAACTAGATCCGATCGACATTGAGTGTATCTTGGAGAAGCAGTTGTTGAAGAAGACCTGAGGAAAGGAATATTAAAAGTAGTTGGTGAAATGGAAGGATCATCCTTTGGAGGATACCACTTGGTTAACAACTATGAAGATCTCAAAATATGGTCATAGTGTTGATGACCTCATGAGTAGGAGCTCATGATTTCGTTGTGTCTTTGGTGGAGCATGATGCAGGAGCATCAACTCAAATTTTGGCTTTCTTGTTTCTATTCTTGTTTTAGTTTTTTCTATGAAAATTTTGGTTTGAGTTGGAAATAAGGGGGACATGATGTAAGGAAACTTTGAATGTTTTACCAAGTGTACTATAGAAAAATATACACCTTTATATTTTCACACTATGTTTGGGTCCTTTAATTAATTAGACTTAATTAAGCCTCTAATTGACCTAATTATGCATCTATAAGCCTAATTAATCGAATTTTGTGAAGGGAGAACTTTCAAATAATTAATGCCTATACTTAATTTAATATCTTGGAAAGTGTGTGTTCTAGGCTTAGGGCCTAGGACCCATTCGCCCCCTTAAGATTTAGAACCCAATTTTTAATATGTTTCTTGCGACATTTTTATGATCCCAAATTCAAATTTCAAATGTCAGCTTGTAATGTTGGGAAATTAGAAAATCATCTATAAATACATAGTTATTTTATCAATTCAACATTAAGAAAAACAAGGCAACTTTTACATGAGCAAATATTATTGTCAAGAGCATTGAAGAGCATATTTCTCACTCATCTCCAACAACATTCAAGATCCTATCACGATGTCAAAGTTATTTGTATTCATGCATGTTTTTAGAGCTAACATTGTGATGTAGGTTTCAAGCATTCAAATCAAGATTCAAGCTATCAAAGCAAGCATCCAATTAAGCCATTCATGCAAGATCAAGACCTTGAAGAGATGTGTTAGATTTCAATCCTCTAAAGATCTCCATTCAAGGGTTTGGTGAGATGCAACATAGCATTGTTCATTCATCATTCCTTCCATTCATGTTTCATTTCATTTCAAGGTTTAATTACCAAAGCAAGGTTTGACCAAGGAAAACCACTATTCACCAAAAAAAAATAATTTTTTCATCTCTTTGTGTATGTGTAGATCTTAGGTTGAAGAAAGGATTGGAATTGAAGATCTCAAAAGTGAAAAATTGCAAAAGTTTTCAAAGTTACAAAGTTGATAAGTAGGAGGTTTCTTCCACATCGTGTCAAATTATGATATTGCTATTAGGATTCAACCGTGTAGTTTTCAAGTCAAACTCACTGACCCATGATTCATGAGTAGTGGTTCACAAGAACCCATCTCTCATGATAATGAAAGGTCCACTTAGCACTCATTGCATCTAGGTGATGCTCACAGAGGTGAAGCATTGGTCCGTCTCGGGAGGTCACCCATCCCAGTACTGCTCCAGCTCAAGCGTGCTTAACCACAAAGTTTTCCCCAAGGTTAAGCCCACTTAGCTCAATCAAATGGGGTAGCAAGCTAAGTGGGCTTAACCTTGGGGGAAACTCTGTGGTTAAGTGTGATTGAGCTGGAGCAGTACTGGGATGGGTGACCTCCCGGGACGGACCAATGCTTCACCTCTGTGAGCATCACCTAGATGCAATGAGTGCTAAGTGGACCATTCATTATCATGAGAGATGGGTTCTTGTGAACCACTACTCATGAATCATGGGTCAATGAGTTTTACTTGAAAACTACATGGTTGAATCCTGATAGCAATATCATAAGTTACAAAGTTATCACAAAAAGTTGTCAAGGCCACTAAAAATCAGATCCTAGATTTATTTCTGATATTTTTGCAGTGAAACCTATGGAAAAAGGCATCTTAGATCCATCTCTAGAGGTTCTCAAAAATCGAGGAAATTTTTTGTACAAGGAACCATTCGCCATTTCAGGACACTTTGTGACACTTTCGGTGACAGGTTTTTAGTGTCTTACCTTCTTCAAATTTATCAGAAGTTTGTTGTTTTTGTTAGTATTATGCTTCATCTACATGATTTAGGTCTTACATTGCAGATTTGAGTTCATTTTCTATTTTATTTTTGTCTCCCAAAAGTCTTGTTCAAGTAGATTTGACCCCATCCTCAATCATAAGGAAAATAGCAAGATCTCCATCAAGGTTGGCTCACCTAAGGGTTGAAAGTCATTCTCGCCCTAGGGGATCTCTTTTTCCTAATGAAAGTAGGGAAACAGGTTCATTACCCCCATTCAAAATATTTTCACCTATTCCCCTTCATTTCACCAAGTACTTTCCACCACATTGTTAAAAGGAAAATCAACCTCAAACATAATCCTCTCACTTGCCAATTTGAACTTGATAAGTCGACACTCATATATCCACTTGGGAGGCAGTTATGAGCATATACAAATAAAATGACATTTTAACTTGCTGAGAAGATCTACGTGTTTAAAAGGGAAGGGATCTAGTTATTGATTTTCAGTTTTGAATTAATAACTAACATCAAGTTAAAAATGACAAAAGTCGTTACAGATTCTAGTTATGGTTTTGAAAAGAACTTCAATAAAATCATATCGATAGGAAAAGAATGGGGTGCTTGGCATAAATAGAAGATAGATGAAAGATAGGCACAACTAGAAGAGGCATAATGGATGTCTAAAGATTTGCAAGGAGGAAGGGAGACAATTTTAATGTGAAAGCAAAGAGACAATTGAAGGAAGCTAGCACGGGAAAAAAAATAAAGAGATGAAAGATAGGTACAACTAGAGGAGGCATCATGGATGTCTAAAACACTTCAAATCAAAGAAGAAGAGAATTGTTGTTCTATTTAGTTTGTTGTGTTAACCTTTTGTTTGTCTAGCTAGACTTCATATTTTGTTCAATATGGTAACCGTTTGATGTGCAACCGTTATAAAGGATTTAGGAGGTAGGTTTTAGATCTTCTTATTTTTCTTGCTCATTATTTTAAGACCAACATTGTGTTGGTATAATTACTTGAAATTTGTTGTTTGCTTGTGTAAACTTTGGAAGTTTTAAAGTTAGTTTCAAAGCTCCTTTAAGCGACAAAGTATTGACTCGGTGATTTAAAATTGTGGTGTTGAAGTTCTTAGTTTGAATTATTAGTTGTCATTCTTGTCTTGGTATTGTTTGAGAATTGTAATGGAACAACTCTGACATCTTTTGAGAATTGAATTTAATTGGATATCATCAAGAGGTCTATATATACGAGGTGAATACCATCATAAGAATATGTGTTGAGTATGATATTGTGCTTGGGATCTCTTGGAGATATAACATGTAGTGGCTTCTTCAATAAAGAGTATTATATGATGTTACTCTACTTGGAGGGTTTATTCTATTTCTACATATATTAAATATGAGAGCATCTTGGCCCAAAAACATCACTTATGTTGTGTTAGATCTATCTTCTAAATTACCATATTTATTTTTTTATTTGTGGATCATATCAAGTGGTATTAAACAACTATGATTTGGGAAAAATGTGAGGATAAAACCTCGTTTGTGAGGCTTCTCCTGTATCTTCAAATAGATGAAAAAATTTCTATAATTTTTTATTAAATTGGAAGTATCATTTAAGGAAGCTATAGTCTCAAGATTAGATTTATCTCAATATTGATTGAGCTATTTTAATTGTATGATTTTTCATAAATTCACCTTCTAGGCCCCAAATACATAATTTTTTTGATATATTTAAATTTACGAAAATCTCATAAAATTTCATTGAGGGTGTTCTATTTTATTTTCTAACTTTGAGGTTAACTACATCCTAAATTGGTCAAGTCAAAATTTAGTCAACTAGATTTGGTAATTGAAATAATATTTTATTAGAACCCTAGTTTTAATAAATATTCCTAATTTTGATGGAAATGGAGGTGCATTTAAATGGTGTCTTCAATTTAAAAGACCTAGTGATTAAATTATACAATGAAAATGATGTAGGAGCATCCCGGGCAAATGGTGATCTGCATCACCCAAAAATAGTTTGACATGGTTATCATCTATTTTGGTCTAATCTCAGTTTAGCATTACATTTTTGGAATTATGGATGGTTTTTAGAGTTATATTTTAATCTGGTTTTGTGGTCTATTTGTAAAAGAGGTTGAATGCACTATTTTTCATTGATTTACAAAACATCATATTTCATTTTACTTCCAAAGCCTCAAGATTCGTTGATGAAAATGATAATGAATTGTAATTCCTATCTATCTAGTTTCTAGCACAACTCCTTCAAATTGTCAATTATTGAATTGATCATTAATGACTAGTTATTAGTAACAAGAAATAAGAAATAAATGTAATTTTCAAAGACAAAGACACACATGGAAAGGAAGATTAAAAGATGCTAAGAAAAAGGAAACAAAGAGGAAGCGGCTTGAGCTACCAAGTAAATTTTTAAAAAATGAAGATTGGACACAGTAAGGTAGGGGTGGTAGATTAAGACGAAGATAGAGAAATTTCTACTTTAGGGGTGTGAGAATACCAACATAAAAGTGGCACACCATTTTGCAGATAGAAGATGCCAAGGGTCGTGACCAGTATGAGGTAAAAAAGGCCACCAAGAAGAGAAAGAGGGTTGTGTAGACATTAAGACATTAAATCAAATTAAAAGGAGAGTGGTGGCACTAGATAGGATAAGGTGAGTGTGTATGAAGAGAGAAAGGAGGGTTGATCCTATGATCTGGGCCGAACCGATAACAGAAAGAGGGACATGCACTTGTACCTATTAAATTTTGAATAAAAACAAAGGAAATAAGAGTGTAAGTAAGGAGGAAGGAGTGATGTTATGTGAATGAACGAGGCACTATTAAAAGGGAGAATAGGAGTGTTGAATGAACAAGACAACTGAGAGGGGGTGAATTAGTTGTAGCAAATTAAAACATCAAAACCCTCAACAGTAATCAGATCCACATGCATTCATTAAACCCTTAATCTGTCATGATGTTTAAAAATGAAAAGAAGATAACATAAACTTAAACAACCAACACCAAACACAAGAGAACACCATATTTACATGGAAAACCCAATGAGGGAAAAACCACGGTGAGGATTAGCTCACAATATAAGTAATTGCAATTTATTGGTACAAGGAGGCTCACTGCTAGAATAGGACACATTGTCCAGAAAGGCTCATAGCCTAGGCTGACTGCCAAAATAGAAAGAATAAAGAAGATAAAATGTTACATAGAGAACACAATCTCAATGCAATAGAGATTCCACCACAATAGCTCCAATCAACACTAGCAGTCTTCAAGAGATCAAGATACCTCATCTCACTGCATTCAACAATCTTGCATTATATCTCACACTACAATTCACACTTTTGTACTTAATTTTTTATCACCAAACTCAACTCTATTCCACTCTCCATCTCACATCAATTCACCTTGCATTTATACCATCTGCAAATTGAAAAACATCTTCAAGTCGGCTACACTCTTCTTGCACTTTACAGATTCAAATTAGGTTGTCACTAAGCATTCTCGCGGTGGATAGGAACGAAAGTGGACCAATACAAAACTTAGCTGGGACCCAAATCAAATCTCACATGCCACACTATGCCTTCATTAATACTTAAAAATCTTCGAATGTAGTGTAAACACTAGGTCAGCCATTACCTGTGCAAACACCATGAAACTTTGAATTACACGCTTCCTCAAATCCAAAGACGACTTGTGAACCACCTACTTTTAACTCATGAAAGGATAATAATGAATTATTCAAATTAAATGATGGATAATTATGAACATGAAGTTTCCCACTTTGTGCTTGGTTAAATGATGATGACGAAATAAGTTTCTAAAAGGGAGAGTAGTTAACTGATAAAGGAAGATTTAGATTCTAAAATGAGATGGAGTTAATTGATGAGAGACGAGGAGTTGATTGGAAGAGAAAATAGAAAGATGAAATAGATAACTATGGCTAGTCTTAATAAAAATTTATTTATTGTTATCCTCTCAAGATTTATATTGCCAAGTTTCTTTTCTTTTCTTCCATATTAAATAAATTTTGTATCATAAATTTTATTTATTTATCAAAATATCTATTTAATTTTTCTAAAGATTTTATTTAATTTTTCCTTTAGTTCTAACTTTATAAATTATCCTTAATAAAATCAAAACAATTATTATTTCAAACCTTGTTATATTAACTTAATTTTAAAGAGTTTTGCAAAGGTTCCAAGGAGGAGGGTTATGAGAAATTTGATGATGAATAACTTTTGTCCTTGTAAAATTATCTAGAAGTTGGACTCAACAAATATATATGAAGTGTAGTAACTATAAGGTATGGGTATATCACTAGTTTTTTGACATTGTATATTTATATAAATATCATGAATGTGAGTTGTAATAAGATAGATTAGAGGTAGGGTGTAGAAAACAAATACTTGAACAATAAAAAGGAGAACTTAAAGAGATGCTTGATATTAAGAATTTGTAAAAACACTAGGAACAAGAAGTATGAAGAATGTCTTGTGAAATAGAAAGTAAGGTTGATTGAGGACTCATAATGGATATCTAAAGTTAAGGTGAACCATTTTAGATTCCTATATCCTATACCAAAGTGAAGGAATTAATTTTCAATTACCTTGGGTGTCTGATGTAGGAGCATCCTAGTAGTAACAAAAAAATTACATCAACCAATTTTTTTTATTTCACACTTAATTTATTTCACAAATTTTTAATAATTTTATAATCATCATATGTTCACCATAAAACACTCTTATCATTGTAAAGGAATATTTAGGTTTTGGACCCATGTCAAGAAAAATAGATTTCTAGTTTAGTGTGTCATTTCAAAGTGTAAGAAATCAAATAGCTTTACTTGTAGAGGTCCAACTTCATATTAGAGTTTCAAGATATATTTTATACATAGATTCTTAAAAATAATCATTGGTCAATTTTTTTACTTGTTTAAACCCTTAAGGAAGGCATATTCAAGTATATAACAATTTAATTCAAGCTTCACACCAACATTTGAATACATTTCTAATATTACTAGCCCTAGAGAGGTTCATGGTATGAATCACATAAATATTCATTACATATCCTTTATCGTATTCATTCCAAAAGGCTTCATTATATATGCTTCATGATTACACATTATACTATTCATCAAGAGTTGCATAGCCTTTATGATCGATATAGATCAACTTAGATGCCAAGGTTCATTATATAAACATCATTCCTAATCATTAGATATTAGTGCTCATGATTATTAGATTTAGAGATAATTATTAAAGTTCACTTATAGAATCTAGTGGTAGGATAATAACATTATATTTCATAGTAACTACAAAGGTTGCAATTCATACATTGATTGTGTTTATAGTGTATCATGGAAGGCTAAGGTCTATTATTATAATCTCTTGAAATATATTTTGATGTATTTCATCATTATGAATCAATAAAATACCATATTTTTTTATTGTGTCAATTAAATTATTTTATGTCTTTATATATCTGGATACATGGTTGATAGTGTTTTAGTAAAAGAGGAAACTAAATAAAGTGTTGTTTATTGAAGACTAAAAATATTCTTTTTAAAATTGATTAAAAATATGAAAAGATGGTGAAGAAAGGAACTTGGTGCCAAATGTGGAAGCTCATTGCCTAGGACACCAACACATCACATAGATGTCCACACTAAGTGTTGTTGTCCATACAAATAAAATACCAAAAAGCTTCCAAAAAGTGAATTTATATTAAAAAATAAACATGGCTCACATAGGAGTGAAGAGAGTAGACACCAAATAATAGTAAATGAAAATAATAACTATTTAATTAATTATTTAACGAGAATGAAGAGATCACAAAGAAAGAGAAAGGATGATATCATCAAATTTGCAAGAGGTTGGATATCTTCACCTAAATAAATTTGTAGTTTCAAAGAACAAGAAAAATGTTGGGGTTGTCTAGGGGTTTACCTTTAGGTCAGACCCCTACTTTGGTTTTTCTACCTCCATAACAACCAATAATAGAGAAATAAAAGTTTTTTGTGTGAGAGTACTCTCATTCCAAGTGTGTTTGGAAATGGTAAGATTTGTTATTATGAAATTGTGAAAACTAAAATGAAAGGTAAAAGGAATGCAAGGATCCTAAGGTGTTCAAGGGTATAAAAAGAAAGTTGTAATAACAATGAAAAGAAAGAAAAGTCTCAAGGATCATCCTAAGCTACTTAGGGGTACACCAATAAAGCTTCAATAATATCACCTATGAATCTAATTGAGTAGATCAAGGAGACAATAGATATGAAGGAGAATGTTCAGAGAGTGAGATATATAATTCTTGAGAGAGTTGTGTGAGATCTTAAGAGAGTCCGATGAGAGCTAAGAGAGTGTAAAATTCAAATATTTATTAAAAATATGAGAAGAAAGGTTAAATGAATAAGTTGAGAGGTAAAAATTTGGAAGGTAAAAACTAAAGTAAAATACATGATAGTTTTGAGTCCTTTTAAGGCCACCTCTACTAATCTACACCAATTGAAAGAGTTCTTTTTTTAGCAAAGTTTGTTAAGGGGTCAACAATTTTACCATAATTAGTACTCTATTAAGTCTAAAAAGCCTAACAATAATCTGAGGTACTTAGGGTGTGGCTACTCCTACATTGTAGTAATATTCTTAGGGTCTTCCTAGACACCAACTCAAGTGAAACAATATGGCCTAAGTAATCCACCTATTTTACTCTAAAAGTATACTTGTAATGATTGGAAAAGAGAAAGCTTCTATAAAATTTGAAGAGTGATCTCCACATGATGAAGATGATTGTTCTATGTCTAATTGTAGATGAGGATATCATCAAAGAATACTAGTTCATGAATTTGTGTAAGAATCTATCAAAAAGTATGGTCACAAAGTTTTAATAATAGAGGGGGGTATTAGATAATCCAAAGAGCATGGATAAAATTGTAATGGTCTTCATGAGTCTCAAAGGAAATTTTAGGAATATTAGCATCTTTGACTTAACTCTGGTGATACTCTAAATGAAGATTTAGCTTAGTAAGAAATTCAGCCCCTAAAATCTCATCTAATAAACAATAAATAATAGGGAGAGGAAATATATCCTTGATGACCATTTTTTGAATACATAGAAACTAGGGTGTACATATTTCAACCTCCCATATTTCTTAGGAGCTATAACTACTAGAGAGGAGTAAGGGTTGCTACTATGAAAAAATATACCCACCTATTGGAGCTCCTTCGCCATCTTCTCAATTTCATTCTTCTACTGAAAATGATACCAATAGTGTCAAATATTAGGAGGATGACTACCAAGGATGAGGAAAATGAAATGTTCATGGGACCTTGGAGGGGGTAAGCTCCTTTAGGTGCCTTGTCAAGTGGGCCCTACAAATCCTATGGAGAAGAAGAAAGAGAAATAGGTTAATCTTCTAGAGAGTAGAATTGGGTTAGAATACTAGAACACCTAATTTCTTCAACAATTTTTCCATACAATGGGATCTAGCCTTCTTAATTTCACCTACCTTATATTCTAGTAATGTATAATATTTATTATCATGGTGAGATTTGAGCCAAAGCTAGATTAGTCACAAGTGACTGGGCTTAAATTTTGTAACCATTATATACACTATACCACATATACACCCCTTAGGGAAAGATCAAATATATTGATGGTTAATTGATGATCCCCTAATATACACTTGGCCTTATAAAACTTACCCCATAGGACATAGTAATACAATTGGCCACCATATTTTAATAATTATTATAGGCACAAACATATTAGTGTACTTTATTGATAATGTTTTTGTTGATAAATGAATGAATACTACCACCATTTATTAGGACCATTATCATTTTTCTTTTAATAAAGTCAATGACCTTAAGTGTTTTGGGGGAAGAGGGTGGGGGGTTGGCTTGATTGACTAAAACATCTTGTTGTAGGAAAGAGGTCAAGAGGCCTAGTCTCCCCCTTGGTATCGAAGGGTGTGTCGCGCTAGTGGCACCGGTCACATGAAAAATGTTTACCAGACGCACTGTAGTTTATAGGGGGCTACCCAATTTCCGCAGTCTTTCTAAGAAGTGTTTGGGGGGTAGAGAACCCAATTAAAGCATTAATAGAAATATGAGTGTTAAAGGAGTGGGTTGTTGATTGAGGGAGTCCAACTCTTCTCTTTCATCTAAAAATTGACTCAAAGTAATTAAGCACAATGTTAGAGTCAATGAGAAACAAGTATTTATATTTATCCTAAATTTTGTGAAATTTTTCCATATTTGATCGCAATTATAACAAATATCCCTTGGACTTTATCTCTACAATATCTTCTCTAGAAAGAATATGAATTATGGTGAATGTAGTTCCTTTATCTAATGTCTCTTTTTTAAGTTTTAAAGAGGTGGACAAGCTAGATACTTTCTACTAGGATATAAATTTGTTCTCCACGAACCCCACCAAGGAAAGATAATCATGATGAGAACCTAGTTTGAAAATAAGAACCTCTACTCAAAGATCCTCTTTGAGACCACTAGTAAAAAAACTACTAAAAATGGTTTCTCCAAGTCAATGATTATGTTTACTAGCTTATGAAACTTTGTTTGATATATTTATTGAATAAATTTGTTTAGCATAATTTTGTGAGCACACCAACAAAATATTCATAGGAATTAGGGCCAAATAAAATTAGGGCTTCCTCAATTGAAAGTCTGACTAGGTGATAAATGAGAAAGTCCTATCAAAACTTTGAAACCACTAAATGGTTTTTCCAAGTGAAAAGATATAATTACAAATGTTTGATCCTATAGAACTTAATGTACTAAAAAACATTGATTGGCCTTGTATAGCCAACTAGTAGTGTAACATTAAATTTCAAAAAGTCTAGTTTAGGGGGTGTAAATGGCCACTTGGATTGGAGGAGTGTGAACCTTCTATTAAAGTGGAAGATTAGCCCTTGTTTGTACCTAAGATGAGTGCATCCATTTGGTTTGAGACTTGGGAGAATGTGTTGATAAAGTTGTTGAAATTTTCTTGTGTTTCCATGTGTATTTGATTAAGGAAATCATTAAGAGATTGCATAGTGGGCTCTTGTGGATCTAGTTGGTCTTAAGAATAGTGGCCTACTAGAATAGAGAGGAGTCAAAATTAGCATAAAAAAGTGATTAGAGATATATGGGAAATTGGTTAAGAAGTGGAGATGAACACAAATGTGGAGGTTCCTAGAGGATTAAAAAGAGGAGACCGACCCAAAAAAGGTTGGCTAGAGTAATATGGTAGATTGACCAAATCAAAGCTTGATACAAATTATAAGAAAATACACCAAAAAGGGTAAAATCTAGCCCCAAATTTTTTGATATTGTTCAAATACCTTTAGGTTGAATTTTCCATCAAAGGCGACAAATTATGCTTGGATTGGGAAATTTGCATCAAAAGTTTTGGATCTAACAATAGGATGATGGACTTACCAATGAACCAAAAAAAAATCTAGAAAACAACTTTGGAATTTGAAGGTATTTTTGTGTAGATCATAGAACATTGATAGCTATTGAATTGATGCCCAAATACCTAGCTGCAAGGAAAAATGTCTTGATCATATTTAGGTAAGAAAACACACAAGTAGATATAAAAGGGAAGGCACTATTATGTGTGTCTGGATTGTGAGCTCACCAATATACCCATCCCATTCATAAATATTGTTCTAGTCCAATATTTTAGAGTGCTAAGTATGGAGGATTATGATTGTACTTGTAGTGCACTATCCTATCTCTAAGGAACATGGTGAGTAATTTCCTAGGGCTAAATTCTTACTATTGTGTTACAAAATTTAAATAGTTGAAGGTAACTAGGGTTAGGATGCAAAAAAACCTTAGGAGTTCTTTCAAGATACTTGTAGGTATGTGGAAGCCCGTGGTTGTATATAGAGATTGCTCGAGGCCTAGGTATTGGAGCCAAAATACTCCTCACTTCATTGGACCCTTTTTATATTCCAACTTAGCCAAGAACAACATATCTTTTGGGGGTACTTGGAAACTCTCAACATAATTTCTAATCTAAAAAATATAAAGATACTAATTGCAAGAGCAAAAACTTTTTGTTTGCAAAACTCAATTAGAGACTTAGATTGACTATGACTATAACCACTTTCTAATCACCAAGATCCCTACAATTATAGATGGACCTAAATTTGTAAAGTTGCTTGCATAAAAAATCTTGAAAAGAGTTTTGATAACACATGTAATGAACTTGCAAGATGAAATAAGTTGAACACACAAAAATATTGCATAAATGAAGTAAACATAATACTTTTATTATCTTCATAGTACCACTGTGAAGGAGAAAACTCAAAATAGAGCATACATTCTGAATACAAGTATCCAAGTTTTCTTGCATTTAGGAAGTCATTACACTATATAGTTTTGCCAAAGATAACTTCTACAATCCCATGTATGTGGGTAATTACTTTATTCTAGCAACTAGTAGAATGACTTACAAATTGTAAAATATATGTATCCTCCTTTTTTAAAACCACCTAAGGGTTACTTAGAAAACATATGCACCCCTAATACTAGCTACATATAGTAGAATAAGATTCATAACAAATGATTTCTACAATGTATCAGTAAAACTTAATTTGATTAAATAAAAAACCTTTCATCTCATGACAAATACTTTTTTAAACAAACTCAACCAAATAATTTATAATTTAACCACCATCTTAAATTACTAATAAATGATCAAAATATTGAAAAAAAATAAAAATTCTTATATCATATAAAGATATCATTTAATTATCTCATAATATCATCTATACAAAATTTTCTATGCAAACTTTTCTTTTGTTTTGCTCAAAATTTTCTGCACGTTTGACTTACATAACTATCCTCTTAAATTTCCATTCTTACAAATAGTTTTAACTATATATATTTCTATTATCCATTGTTTTTCATCTTACCACAAGTGTAACCATACAATGAATAACAGTGCACTGTATTGATTTGGATCATACAGTAACCTCCCTCCATTTTAATTTTCAGTCTCTTTATTTATCCTCCATCAATGCTTAGTGTAAACTAAATGTGACAGACAAAATTATTGAAATAGAAAAACCTCCCAATAAGTAATGAATGAAAAAATTTGTAAACTCCAACTGAAGTACTAACTGCATGGTTATAGACTGACCACAGACCTCTTTTTCCCCTCCCTTACAAGATTAGACTTCACTGCCAACTTTTAGCTTTAAAGCACCTCTTCAACACTACCAGGTATTTTGCAATCTCCATTATATTTTATACACTCATCCATTTCCTATAACCATTTATAGCATTTCATAATAACTGAAAGAGGGTTTTTCCTTTGCATGAGATCTTCTCCCACTCTGCGGAGCACGCTCATCAGCTGAAGGGGAGGTTTCTAAGATTTGTATAAATGATTCACTACCTCTCATTGATGGAGAGTCTTCCTCCAATGGATTCATCATGCTGCCTTCTAGAATCTGTACCACCTGCACTTTTAAAGTTCCATCGTTATCTTATAGCTTTAAATTTTTCATTCAATTCTGATTAAATAAAATTTATAAGTATTTGGTGTTTCTACAATGTACAGAAAAACATTTTTTGGGAACATGCTTTAATGTTTTCGATTAGATAAGAGTTTTTTATAAAAGTTATGAATTGGAAAAAGATTTTGAAAAGGTCTCGAAACCTTGTACAACAGAAACAGGCAACAATTATATGAGACTAAAACACAGAAACAAGAACAACGAAACTAACAAAAGAACCAAAAAGACCCCAAGAAAACAGCTTAACCACATCAAATGAACATGCTGTAGTGTTAAAGAGTTATCAAAGAATCTTTTTTTATAAGGAATAAAAATGGGTTTTTGAAAGGTTCAAAATCCTTATACAAAGAAATTAACAGATGCAAAGAAACTCAACCAACATTGAAACAATTGCAAGAAGCACCCACAGCCTAAACCAACTCCGTTACTCGTGTGGGCTCAATAACTCTATATTATTAATAATAAAATTTTTGAACTTTTAAATTACATACAGAATACTAATATAAAATGATATAAAAATAAAATAATATAACTCATTTAATTCAATAGAATAAAAAATAATATTTAAAAACCTATAATTTATAAAATTGAACTTAATTAGTTTTAAAATAATTTTGTTAATAAGCAAACCCAAAAAATTGGAAACCTACAATATGCATATGTTTTGCACATATATGATCCCAACACAATCGATGATTTGTTAGGCAACAACTGCTTCAAATAAGATGATAAGATAAAGCAGGCTTTCTTGTTTAAAATGTTCCATGGTCAAATACTTTTACAGTTTTATGACTGGTAACCTTTTACCTGTGCTTCATCTCTTTGAAGTTTGAACATCTCTCCTAGTTCGGTGATGAAGACTGATTTGAAATTAATATTTATGAATTATTGACTGTGAAAAGATTTTAAGAAGCATACTACATGGACAGGGAAAATCATGCACTGATAAGAGACAAATAATTTTACACAAATGAACATTCTGAGAAAACAAGCTCTATAGATTAAGATACTGGCATTTAACCTGATTCATTGTCGGTCGGGATGTAGGATCCTTGCGAAGGCAAAGGCCTGCTGCACGAACCATGCAATATAATTCATGGACGTCAAGTGAATCCATGAGAAGAGGATCTATAAGCTGATGATATCTCCGATCATCCAACAAAGGGCGTGCCTATAAAGTAAATCGGTCAGTTCAGAAGATCATCATCTATAATTCAAATTTTATTCAGTTCAGAAGGAGATTATAAGTGTTTTGGGTTGTACCCATGCTAGAAGGCTCTCGCCAGGAAGTGTCCTATCAAGGGCTTTACGTCCTGTAATCAGCTCTAACAACACCATGCCAAAAGAATAGACGTCTGTTTTTGTGGAAACCTTTCCACTCTCTGCATATTCTGGAGCCAAATATCTGGACATCAAGAGCACAAGGGAAAAATAAGTCTAATGAATATTTTCAGTTGATCTTCCTTTCTTCTAAGATGTGGATCATAATAAACAGCTATTTGTCTAAGTTACCCAAAACTGCCAACAACTCTAGTCTCGTTGTCTGCTTCCAAAGGTTTCTGTGACCTGGCTAATCCGAAATCTCCAACCTGGTTCATCAACATTGTCAACGTCAAAATTTTAATGAAGCAATACATATTCAAGTTTTAGACAAACACTCTTGCAATGTAAGACACAAGTGCTATAACAACAATCGTACAAGTCTATAACAACAATTGGACCTTGTACAACTACTGGCGCCTCTCCCTTAGTTAACCCTCCCTTAGTTAACCCATCTTATCATTAGAATTTTACTCTTATAACATATATTCTTTATTTGATTTTCTGTATAAATTTTAGTATTGATGACCAACATTAAATTTTCATTGATGCTTCTGGATTTTAGTTGTGTTAAAAAAATTATATAAATATTTCGGATCATATTTCATCATGAGAATGAAATATAACTAAAACAAAGAGTATAATTATAATGATGGTTCATTAAATATGATTTGAAATATTGATGTTGCACAGTTAAAATTCAGAAACATCATTACTTTGATAGATTCTTTAAATATTGTCAACCAAGATGTCCTGTTCAGCCTGCTGCTAGTAGCAAGAATGTGTTTTTCAGAGATGACGAAAATGTTTAACCAAGTTCATCATAAACTGACCATCGGCGGTACACCCTCAAAGACTGGATACAAAGTATACAGGGTAAGACTTCCCATATTGAACATCTATGGACTTTGGAACTTGTGAGCCAAAAATATTATATTTAAATTTAAAGAGAGATATGTGGATATACCCTGGGCTCAAAGTCCTGAGCAACAGAGATATTGTTAACATAATGAACAATGCAACCTCCTCTTCATAATGACATCATTTATGGACTCTAGAACTTCCCAAAAGACAAAGGTCGTAAAGAGAGTTATGTAGGCTTACCATAGGTTCAAAATCGTGGGTAACAAGGATGTTGTTAGGACGCATATCCCGGTGAACAATACAACCTCCTCTGCATTCCTCATGCAAATATCTCAATCCTCTGGCCGTTCCCTCTGCAATTTTCTTCCTGTACTTCCACTGCAATGGATTTGCATTGTTGGAAAGATGTTTATCAAGAGACCCATTGCAAACATACTCATACACAAGTAGGCGCTGGTTATCTTGAGAACAAAAGCCCAGCAGAGTTATCAAGTTCTTGTGTTGAGCATAGCTCAGAACTTCAACTTCAGACCTGAACTCCTTTTCTCCCTGCGAGCTTGCTTCTTTGTGTTGCTTAACTGCAATATACTGTCCATCTTGTAGCCTACCTTTGTACACCAGCCCAAACCCACCTTCAGAAATGAAATTCTCACTGGAAAAATTATTGGTAGCAGCTTTAATTTCTGAACAATCAAATGATTTGAGTTCTCTGCCAATATTTGGTGACCTATATTTGCATATCTCACAAATTTTATAACCAGAGATTGGGCTTGAGACTTCTATGGTTATGAAATTCGAGTTTATTGAGAGCATTGATGAATCCTCAGGGTACCCATCTAAGTCAAAGCCTCGACTTGCTTGATTATCAATTGCAAAGGGATCACTGGCTTCACTAGTTTCTTTTCTTTTCTCACTATTGAGTAGGTCTGATACTGTAAATGGCACTGGTGAAACTTGATCAACATTTGTTATAGCATCAGCTGCCTTATTGATGTCCAGTATATGGTCGCTTTTAGATCTGAGAAATTGCATTGGATTATCAGCATCTGTATACAATGCAATGTCTGGGTCAGGAGATCCAGAATGGCGACATAAATCATTCATCGATTTTGCTTTCGACATGGTATCTTCAATCCTAACTGGTTGCTCGACTTGTAATTCTGTTACATAAAAAAATAAAAGAGACATAATTTTAGATATTGAAATTGAATTAGATTTGGACAATAAAAGAAGACATACACTGACAAATGTAAAGTAACACTTGATACTACATCGATATTAATTTCTAAAGAAAAAAGGAGCCATGGAGGGGGTGTAACTGATTTTCTCTTATTTCAGATATTTTAATTTTGATTATACTGAGATACAGGGTATTCTCTGTGGGCTATTTTCTGCCTAGTAAATTTTCAAAAAACTTATAAAATGAGTTTCATAAAAAAATTAAATACTATTTTGATAATTTCCAAAAGGAGATCCTAGTGCATATACATAATAAAAGGGTTCAAAATGGTATAAGATGTAAGTTTTCTACCATTACACAAAGATTGGTCAATATGTTATATTTGTAAATTTGTGATTTTCTGATAAAAAATATTTGGATAAAATAGCAATCAGTATTAAGAAATTTTTTTTATTAGTTTTTATGTGGAGATCTGTAATCTATAATGGCAGTAAGGAATGAAGTGTAATGACATGAAGTGTTAAGAAAAACAAATAAAAGAAATAAAAATACATTAACAACATATTAAAATAATAATTATAAAATATTTAAAAAATGAAGAGGACAAGTACAATAATAATAACACACATATATATATATATGATTAAATAAATTTAGAAAAGAACAAGAAATAGACAAAAAATTTGAATTTCATTTCAAATATAATCTTAAACTTTCTAAAAATAATTATTCATGAAAAAGGGAAAGTTTATTTCTACTTTACACATAATAGATGAATGGATTTTCGCCTACTTAATTTTTTTTATACTTTTACAGGTTCAAAATTGTCTATAATAAATGTGGTCTTCATTTTACCCCTTCAGAAGAAAAGTAAAAAATATTTATTAATTTATTTTTTGATAATTTAAAATTTTGATAAATAATTTGAATTTCTTAATAATATTTTATGCTTTCAAAACTGTCATATATGCTCCATACTATTAAATATATGATATATGAGATATTGAATTTAATCCAACATATATATGTATCTAAATTAGCATAGATATTAATTACATCAATTTAAAAGTCTTGAAGCATTTATATTGAAACAGTTATTGAAAATAGATGCCTCCAAACTGATATTTCTTGAGGTCTTTTAGATAGATATGATTAAGATATCTCTACTGATAATAATTCAGTTGTCAACAGTCTCTTAATTTATACCCTGGATTCACCTGTCTACAGTCCTCAATTTATTCTCCTGTCTACAGTCCTCAATTTATTCTCTTAAATAATCTATTTGAGTCTTCTAATGTGTATCCTAAATTCATCTGTCTGTAGGGTCTAAATTTTTAAGATTTGTTTTATATATATATATATATACAGTCAATCATGAGATCTAAGTAGTTTTGGGAGGAAAAAAAGAGTTTGTAAGCAGAATGAAAAGCAATATTATAGCAAAATGAAGAATCTAGAGTTTGCAAAGGTTACGAAAGAAATCAAAGATAGGTTTAATCTGGGTTTTTCATTTTTTTAAGAATTCACCTTTACATTTAAAATAACAATATATTTGTGGTTAGATTTTAATCATCCAAAGTTGGGACCAACTGTTTGATGAATTGTTTGAAGAAGAGTTCGGTATCTTCCTGATTGCTCGATTGTAGAGCTTGGCATCCAAAAGAAATGTCACAACCATCTTCATAATTTTTTTTGAATTGGTAACTCATTGCAAGCTCTGTCTGTTTGTCTTTTAAAGACAAAACCAAAAGAAAGTAGTCATATTAATTTTAAATGAATATCAAGAATCTCAATTTGTCTAGTTATTGTTAAGTTGTTTTAACTACAAGATAAATCTCCCACTAAATAGACACCCCAACCTGCATCATTTTCTCTGTTGAAACAGTTTCAGAACTCAATTGAATAGTAGCTTTGTTGACCTAGGGGCCATCTCAGATTGGGGAAGTCAACCTTTCCATTCAGGCCCACATATGGAGCTCTAGCCTCACCGGTTTATGTTGAGACAATCCATGAGAAGGGTTTGAATGGCCCGCCTCCTTCAGCTAAGGTTCAGATTATACTGCACTTTGTCTCATCCCTAAATTACATTCTTTCACAAAAATAGACTCCATCTTGGTTATCCTATGTTAGATTCTATGCCTACTTTTCCACCAAGTTAGACTGCATCCATCCTCATCTCTTATTTGGTATGGGAGTTTTGCACTCAAGAATGAAAGTATGTGGAATCATCTTCGCTCTGTTTAACCACTTCCTATTAATATTGTTTCTTCCTTCATCGTCCAGAAATCTATGCTTAGTAAGAGTTCGAAGAGGAAAAACAAATCTTCACTTTAAAACATATGCATACTTTTTTAAAAAGATTTTGAGCCGCAATTGGAGAAGAGAGCTGAGAGTTTGGTTTTTGCCAATTTCTCTTTGAAAATTTTCATTGACCATTTTTCACATAAGAAGGGAACCTAAAATCTAAGGTAGGATAGACCCTTTTACCTGCAATAGCTGCTAAATTTCTTAGCCATACTAATTTTGATTAGATATTCCTGTACCACTTCATGGATTCCTTGCCTTCTAATTATTACCCAAGTTCTAGTACTTATTAATCTTGTTTGCATAATCTGTGATAAGTTTAGTTTTACAATAATATTATCCATGTTAGCAGCACATATTAAATATCTAAAGCCCCCCTCCATGGGACTACTAGGTTAGATGTGCATAGTTTTGAGAGGAATACTTTGGTCATCTTTGGCTGCATTAGTGTTGACAGGAGTTGTTGCAAGACAATAACTATAATCTAATTCTGGTAACATTTCAGCGTATGTGAAAGATGCTCTGGGTGCTCCACGTAGTCTCTCTATGGTGTTGTTCCGCTTCACCCGTAAAATATTGCATTTCAGTTTCTCCGAGAAATATTTCTTCTCCTTTATGTGCCTATTCAAATCCCACTAAATAGTTAGTTTTTCTGTATTTTATGAGTCTCGTATTCACAAGTCTAAGTGAACTCATAAGAATAAGCTTAATCTACCTGTCCAGTATTACAAGTGTGGGTTGAGGTTCACAAGCTTTGATGCCATCCATTACTATAGCTTTTGTTGAAAGCCCTGTGTTAACTGCTACCTGAAATTCAATCTGTAACAAGACAATATTTTGAGTCTGTCATAGCAATACCTATTCTGTAGCAGACACAAGTTAATCTTAGGTGGAATACTTAAGACATCATTCAGAAGATTTTCAGACACTATTTTATATACATTCTTCATCTTAAATTTCCAAATATGGGATAAATGCCAAATAGATATGTAGAAAATTGGAAAAAGTAATTCAAGCGAGCTGTATGACCTTGTCCTGTATCGAATACTCTCGTCACTTCAGCGACTATATTTTTATGAATGGTCAAGGGGACCCACAAAGAGTATAGAACCACCCCATGATAATGCTTCAAGATTGGCAGAGATTTTGGTTCACTGTAATCAAACCCAACATAATACTATTTCTTTCAAAATTATTTATTTCACTAGAAATTTCTATAAAGAAAATGGGATTCAATCTCCTACTAGATGGCAGTTGAATTCACATGCTTGCAAGAACAGTACAGACTGTAATTTAGAGATGGATCCTATGCAAATAGCCACCTACTCATAACAACAATTTGTAAATAGGTTGTATTCTACCTGAAACAATGTATAATTTAAGTTATCAATTGAGTTGTTGGGGCTGACAAACCACTCGATTTCTTAATATTTCAATATGCTTTGGTTTAATAGTGCACTTGTTTGTTGATGTAAACCGTTCACCACGTTGACTGAGGACTTCTTAGAGGGTGTTGGCTTAGTGTTAGAAATATGGGGAATTTGATTTTATCAATTTTAGCAGTTGTTTATAACTTCAGTCTTTGTGGGATAGGAAATTCGGTGTTGTTTAATTAATTAGTTTTAGATTTAGGAAGTCAAATTAGACTTCTTTTACTTGCTCGTCTTTTATAATTGTAAATAGGAATGCCTGATGTGAATAGAAAAGGTTATAGTTTCTAAATATTCATTTTTCTGTTATAAATGGATATATGATCCGTTGCTGCATGAATAATTATCTTCATGTTTATTATTTACTGCTATAATATTTTAGCTTCTTGTGTTCCTTTCTAATTCTTTACTTCAGATTGTAGAATCGAGGTTGAAGGACAGAGATAAAGGGAGGTTATGTATCATTTAGAGTGTTGTGTATAAGCTGGTTTCTTATTTTTCTCCTTTATGCTGTCATTGTTTTTTATCTATCAGATCTAAGACAAGCCATTCGCTATATTTTCTCTTGGTATGAGTTTGTCTTCATTCTTCAACTCTATCTTCTACTGAGTTTGATACAGTTTTTCTAGGAACAAGGTACCTTGGAATTTAACTTGCAGGCTCAGAGAAATGTTTGTATCAATTTGGTACTAGTGCATCTTAAGATATTGGGAATAGAGAATTTATGAGAAGATTTTCTAATAGCTTAGAGGGTAGATGTGGATGCAAAGATGGAGTTGCTTAGAGGGTATATGTGGATGCAAAGATGGAGTTGTGTCATGGTGTAAAAAAAAAACCAAGTTTGAAGAAGAAATAAGATAAAGACAAAGGAAGAAGCAAACAAAAGACCAGCAAAAGAAGCTAAAAAAAATTAATGTTTGAGTCAAAGGAACTACGGTGGATATTAGAGAAGTATGAGGCATATTATAATAAAAAATTAAGAAAACGAAAATTGTAGCCAAGGGATTGAAGGGTTGTGACAGAAAAAAGCTAATGGTCAAAATAAATACTCATTTTGTGAGCAAGAGTTGTTTTTAGAGAGGATAACTATCGAGTTTAGGACTAGCCAGGGAATAGAACCACTAAGAGGGAGAAAGATTAACTTGATGAGTTGGTAGAATTATTAGTGGAAGGGAGGCCCTTAAATGTGATTTGTAAGGAGCTTAAAAGAGAAGGTATATAAATGGGATGAAGATGTTGAGTTATGTTACCCAAAGAAGGGAAAAATACTGAGGATTACAGTGGGATAGGAGTAGATTTTGAAGATTGCAATGAAGAGGAATACAATTTATCTGGCCCAAGATTTTCTAGTAGTGGGATCTTATCGCAAGTGGTCCAAGATTTTCTAATAATGGGATCTCATCACAAGTGGCCCAAGATTTTCCAAGATTTTCCAGTAGTGGAATCAAATCACAAGTGGCCCAAGATGTTTATGTGTAGGTGCAATAGAAGATTGGACAAGTGACTAGAAGTTGGTATAACCTCACAAAAATCTGAGAAAAGAGAAAGAGGATAGATTGGCATAGGAGAACAGTTTTTAATCCAACAAAAAGTTGGAAGCAAAAGGAAGAAAAAAAAAGGTTTTACCATCTAGCCCAAATTTGTGGGCATTATGCTTCTAAATTCTTACCTGGATGTTTGATGTAATAGCATTTTGAAGTAAACACAATTCAGCATCACCGAGAGAAAAAAATATTAATAGTAATCGAGTTCTTGAGTTTTCTGATATTTTATTTTGTTGAAGATTGTTTGTAAATAAACTAGCTTTGAACAGGAGGATGGTATATACTGTTCAGCACTGAATTAGGAGTTGATTGAGGACCTTTTCCCGTAGTGTTGGCTTTGGCTTAGTGTTAGAAATAGGAGGAAATTGTTTTTACTAATTTTAATAGCTGTTTGTATCCTCTCAATCTTTGTAGGATAGGAAAATAGATTTCAAAGTCAAATTAGACTTCTTTTACTTGCTGGCCTTTTATGGCTGTAAATAGGAATGCATGATGTTAAATGGGAGAGGGTTACAGTTTGTAAATATTCATTTTTCTGTTATAAATGGATATATGATATGTTGCTGCATGAATGATTATCTTATGGTACATGTTTATTATTTACTGCTGTAGCATTTCAGTTTGCTGTGTTCCTTTCTAATTCCTTAGTACAGATTGCAGAATCAAGAATGAAGGACAGAGATAAAACGAGGTTATGTATCATTTAGAGTAATGTGTAAAAGCTGGTTTCTTATTATCCTCCCTTATGCTATGATTGATTCTTTATCTGTGTCAGATATAAGATAAGACACTCGCTGTATTTCCTCTTGGTATGAGTTTGCCTTAGATTCTTCAACTCTATCTTCTACTGAGTTTGATACAGGAAGATAGAGTTTAACTTGCAGGCTCAGAGAAATATCTGCATCAGTTTTGCTTAGCTTGCTTTACTGTATCTATAAACTACGGGTCGATATGAAGATAGGGAATCATAAATGCAACCAGCGCTTTGATGTATCAAAGTTAATTGAGGCATACCTGTTTCCCTTCACAATGCCTTTGAATAATCATAAGGTCTTCGTTTCTATCAAACTCCTCCTTTTTCCTTTGTCTCTCTTCCTCGATCACTACATTCATGTTATATCCTGTCTGTGCATTTGGATCTGCTCTTGTTTTACTCCCCACTGTAAAAGAAAAGAGAACAAGATTTACAAAGCATATCCTCCACGTATGATAGACATATTTGAGTTATGTTTATGACTTGGTAATAATCTATAATTATTTCCCCTTGCAATCCACGAGAAGAAATCAATTCTTCACAATAAAGATCTGGATTGTCTTTGAAGCTGGATCTTCCAAGTTAAAATCAGATGTTTGAAAGAAATGAAGGGACTCTATTAATATAGATAAATAATCTAAATAGGCGAATGGGGCCTGAGGATTGTGATTCAGTAATAGATCCTAGGAGTTTACCCTTGATGGCATAGGTTCTCCTGGCGAGACTCGTCAAGATGGTACCTAATCGCAAGCACCCATAACAGAAAAATATGTGAATGGAACTACAAAGGTACAGCTAACTTGGAATAGACAAGAAGAGCCCTTCATTTTCCTAAACTATCAACTTGAAGAACATGTCTCACAGACAGAGTCTATAAGTGTCATCTGAAGAAATGATGAGTTTGAAGATACCTAGTGAATTGTACTAGGGGTTAACTATTGTTTTGGGCCGTCTTCTTGACACCCAACGTTGTTGAGCAGCTGGGGAACTGATGAAGCTAGTAAGAGGGTCTTTGGTCAGACTGTGAAAGTAGCCAGATCTCTTTTGTGTGCGTGCAGTTTCACTCCATGTGAAGAGTGTTTGTTCAAGAGTTCCTGTTGATTTTAACTGAGTTTGTAGCAGTAAGGTAAGCAGTGCATCTCTGGACCATGCAGCAGTATGTTCATCACCAAGGGAAGAGTCAACTGAGGAGATTTTAAAGACAAGGGACATAATGGTCTAAGAAATAACTGTAGGAAAACTTTAATCTGCATTAATGAAAGCATGTTATCTGTAACAAGAATGTTCCCAATTTCATATGAAGAAGTCACTACTAGAATTTTAACTATGCTCTGATATATTTTACCATAAGTTGTGCAAAAACAACTCCAAATCAGAAATTCATACAAAAAATGGAATGGACCATGAACAAAAATGTTTTCCCTCAACAAATAAGAAGTATAAAGGATATTATTCTTACACAATGGTCGACTAGTACCCAATATTTTCGTAAAATTATACATACTAGGGGTGTTAATCTGCTGAAGGACCCCAAGGAATATGAATTTATCCCCGGGTTTTAATTGAAGTTTCTCGAATACCCATCTCAATACGCCCAAAGTAATCTCCTTTGATGCATCCACAATTGCCACCACAATCTGATGCCCGTCCTCATTAACTACACCCCTCTGTTGCTCCAAAATAAGACTTGCACTAGTCTGATCAGACACATTGCTATTATTACTCCGATAACTATTACTACTGCTACTCACGCTATCGTTATCCATGTTATCAACCAAAGAACAACTGGTAGGAATCAAATCAAAAGGGCAAACAGGAATTCTAGCCGGATAACTTTTTAGAAGAATTAGATGATTTATTAGGAGTATGTATTTCCCTAGATAGCTTCAAACCTATATACCCAGCAGTACTATATGCCAGTTCAATAAATGGGTGTTTTATCACACCATTCAATCTATTGGAGAACATACAAAATAGCATTATTTTTACAACTAGGGGATACCCAGAACCCAGTACACTGAACATTTGAAACAGGAATGCCTATATTTATTTCCAAAAACACACAAAATGCAAACATATGATACAATTTGTTGAAGGGACTTGTTCATCTTTCTAGCACAAATATATAGACAATCTAGAATAGCAGAAAAAGTGTGCATGAATAACATGATGCAGACTATGGAGCTGATTCATGAATGGCATCAAGAAGTACTTTGTGCGCATATTCGGTTCCTTCCCCTACCCAGACCTACCAATTCTGTTCAGTTTATGAATATCACAGTTATATTCATCAGAATATCCAGAGACTAGGTGGCCTATGTTTGTGTCGCCTTGTTTTTGAACTCATCAAATGTGTTCAATATATAATAATTTTTTCTAACATTTTCGTTTACTTTTCATGATAATAGCGGCTCTAATTCTATTGAAAAGCACTGCTTGTTAACTTTGTAAGAATTCACCTCCCATATTGACGCCGCCCGTAGACGGCATTTGGTTCTAGCCTTGAAATTATCGCCTTTCTTCTTATTCATAGCATTCTTATTGGACCAGCGTTTTATTTGTTTTTCTTGAAGACTTACTGTTACACACTTGTATGCCATTATTTATATTGGCTTATGATCTGGAGATCCATAATATCGCCCACACTGTCTGTTTTCCCTAACGGGTTGTATTATTTCTTTCTGTGTATGTTGTCGACAATCAGGCTTTCTTTTCCGAAATCAAATTATATGGGATCGTGGGATCTAAAATTTGGTGGTAATGGGACAAATTTGAAAAAAGAATTCCAGCCAATTTTGGAATGCTGCAAAAGCTAAGTTTCATATCTTTAAAAAATAATTATGTCCATCATGCATGGTTATCATGAATATATCTAATTTTTAAATAAATATCACAGTCTAATGATTGAAAGTATTATTGTTCATGTGGTAAAATGCAGGTCATTGATTCAAAGTACAGTGAGACAAGATAGTCATGTATGTAAGACATGTAAAATGAATGTTTTAAGTATGATCATATATATCAATAGTATGGAGCTTTGCGAGATAAGATAGGTATGCATGTAAGACATGTAAAATCGATGTCTTAAGCATGACCATAGTTATAAATAGTATGAAGCTTATTTTCAAATACTTTTCTTGGTTAATTGATACAGGAGCATCCGGGTGGCAATCAGCCTCACCCAAAAAACAAATTTCAGTTTCAGTAAGTTTAATATCTCACAATTCTAGAGGTTTGGAGAAAAATCCTTTTGCAAGGATTCGTGGGACATCATTCCGAACCTACTGGCCAATTTTCACGCAAATCGGAGAACTTCCAATTTTTCTACCGAACAACATCCAACCCATCAATTGGTATAATCAATCTTCTCTGAATTGAATGGTTAAATAAATTTTGAATGTTTGGAAATTAATTCTACATGCAGTCTGGAGGTTTGTGAGTTCCGAAAGCTAATGGAAATCAATGCCAGTTGAAGAGATCTTGCAATATAAAGAGTAATTGAATAGACAATTTAAAAATGTTGAACAGAACACATGGGAAAAGAAGTTGATTGGCTGTAGTTAACATTTTTAATAAAAATATTCCAACACTTGGATTCACCAAAAACAAATCAGATTTAATGTTAAAGAAATAAAAGAGAGGGAGCAGCATAGAAGAGAATTCAAAATTCAAAATTAAAAGAAAAAAAGAAGACAGGAATTGGAAGGGGTGATCAGTTTGGAAGGCAAGGGGGCGCTGGAAAGAGAGTGATGTAAGGAAAAGAAAATAACAGCAAAAGTAGATAATCAAATCGTCATCATTGTTTAGTGCAATGTTAAATTGATTTTTAATTGATAAATGAAATTACCAATTTTGAAATTGTTGAATTTTGATGCATTATTAATAAATATTATAGTTTTTATTTAATGTTTTACTATTAAACGGGATGATATTTTAAGTAGTGTCTTGTAATAGTTACATTTGGTTATTACTATTTTTTTCTATAGATTATAGTTTGGTAACACATTAATGTGAAATAAGTAATATAGATATGTTAAATACATCTATCTAAAAGACACAAGATATAATTATTTTGTTTTACTTTAATGTATTTTTATTATTATATATTTAAAAAATCAGTGTTTGGTGTCTTTACCTTATTTTACGATAGAGCTATTTTATTGAATCCAATGATGTTTAAGTATAATAACTAGTCTTGGTTACAACTATTTTTTCTATAGATTATAATTTTATTATTAAGCATAACAAATCAATGTGAAATAAATAATCAAACCAATTAATATGTTATAGTTCTTATTGGTGTTTGTTCACTTTAAATGGTGGCAGTCTATAACTTAATAATTTATTCCAATTCAGAAATATTAGCTTCATAATCTTACCAAACCATGGCAATGGTAGCAACTTTATCAAGTAAGTTCTTTATATCATGACATATCTTCAAATGTAGACTTATTATTTGGGAAGTCGAATCATTAACCCTACCTATGTATCCCAATAAGTGAATTAGAGGCTTAATAGTTCATATACACTAGTTTACAACATATATCACCAATGCCCCATTAAACCAACATTTGTGACTCCTTGTTTTTGGATCAAGTTGGCTATGCTATTTTAACTAATTATAGATTAAATACTTTGTTATGTGTTTTAAATTATGATACCAAAATTATGAACTGTGAATATTTTTTTATTAATATTAAGGCAAAGAAAAATATCAATTAGATATTGTTTGGAAAGGTATAGATGCCAATTTACTATCTTTGTAATGTTAGTGTGATTTATATTGTGTTATGATACTATGATGAATGGACTAACTACCTTGTTGTTTGAATGAGGCGGATACATAAAATTAGTTTCTCCCTCTAGATGACGAGGGAGAGCATCACTAGAGAGAGGAAAGCAAATCCAAAAGAATGAATTGTGTACCATTACTCCAAGAACTCATGCACACATACACACTAAATCATGTCTTTTTGCTTACATAGTTATGATGTTCACCATGAGTTGACCATAGATGAAATGATACCTTGCGTTGTGATGTCATTTTGATTTTGACTATTCTTGTCTCTTTGGTCATATTGCCTTGATAAGTCATTTTTGACTTCTCGTCTTGCATATTTTCTTGTCAATATATCCTAATCTAGACATTATTTCATCTCAAGAAGATTACATAATTACTCATTCATGAAAGATGTTAATATGTTAATATATATGAATTATGAATTGATATAAGTGAAAAAATGTATAATAGATGAATACATATTGACATATGTATGCATGTATTTTAGATTGAGAGCATTCATAAAAAGAATATATATAGATATATAAATATGTGCCTATATATATGTGTGTGTGTGTATGTGTATACATATATAGTTAATTATTAGATATATTGAGATATATATTTATATACATACATACATACATTTAAAGAGATATTTTTATATATAGATACCTATGTGTATATTGTAATGATTAGTATCATTTTAATTTTGAAATTGGGAGCTCATCAAGTGTTTAAACTTCACATAGTGGAGAATATGAGATGCATTTTAATGACATTTACTTTGCACAAAGTGAAGTTAATAGAGTCTTGAAGACCCCAACGAAGAATGTAGATTGGGAGGAGTGGAAACATGGAAAAATTTAGGGATAAACCTAAGGGCTTTAGTGGCATAAAGAAAGGAAGGTGAAAGCGGGGAGGAAAGAAAGGAAAAGGAAGAAGGAACAACATGGAACTCTAGTTATTGGAGAATTTCCAAAGGAATTTGGTATGTGTTTTGCATTAAACTTATGGTTTTCATTAGGATATTAAACATGCATATGAAGGGATTTCTTAGAATAGATTATTGTTTGAAATCAACAAAGAATGACACCTTTTCACTAAATATTGCATGGAAACTTCATACCTCTGTTTATGTTTTAAATGCATGAAGTGTATTTTACTTGACCACGAGGTTTGCAATTTATGTTTATTAGTAATATTAAATATTATATAAATATAGGGTATGGGCAATGCAAAACTCTAATAAGTTTTTATCGACCACTATAGGTCAATATGAATGAAGTACAATCTATTAGTGCATGTCCTTGAATAGGTCTAAGAAATCTTGAGAGTTATGTTGATACTTTGTTTGTGAATAAGTTTATAATACATGGAGTTTTATTATTAAACCATTCAACCATTATATAGGTATGAGATTATTATGATTTGATAGCATATTTAAGCATTGTATTTGTTTCATAATACCATATAGGTCTATTCTTATTCAAGAATTGTAATTGTTTAGTATGATCATATAAGGTCTATACCTTTCAAGAATTGTAAGTGGGTTAGTGCAGGATCATAGTGGTCCAAACTAGGCCCTTAAGTGGCAACAAAAATTTAGAAAGGCAGTGTTAGACAACTCGACATAAAAATTCTAATGGGTTATTGACATAATTTTAAAAATATGTAAGAAAAAAATTTGTAGCAAAATGAAAGTAGTTTGTACGATACTAGTCTCTTTTGGAAAAAGTAAATCTATTTGGTGAAATTTTGAAATTTCAATGTAGTAGTACTAAATTTTCTAGAAAAAATAAAAAGCAAGTGTATGTCTAACCAACCTAAGTATAATAATTTTTTTTTTTATAATATTTAATATAAGTAGAGGACACATACCTAGATGTGCCACATTTTTTTTGTAATTTTTTTGCAAGTAAAAAATTAGTTATGATTTTGTGTAAGGGGGAATTAATGGATTAGGATTAGTAACAATGAAATCAAAACAAAAGATAAAACCCAACATACTCATGAAATGTAATTATCATAGCCATGAATTCAACAAACGAAGTTAACATAATCAAAATGAAACATAAATAAATTCAAACTAAACAATCTTATCATCCCATGTCGGAGTGTATTCGTGTTGATAATGGATGCCATGTTTCTCTTCAACACAAAGCCCCCATGGTTTACCAAAGCTTGATAATGATGATGATGATCTAAAAATGCAAGGATGTTTGCTCAATTTTCTCAAGAATCATACTGACATGACCTTTCTACAAATTCTCTAGATGAATTATGAGAGGGATGAAGGTTGTATTATATATTTGTTTCTTTTAGATGAATGATCAGGATGAAAGGATGAAATATTAGGATTAATGGTCGATGTCCATTGAGAGGAAATAGATTGATCAGTTAACTGCCCTAATTAATCCAATTAAGGGAATTGATTGGATAATCAGTGGGATTGGATTGGATAATTAGTGGGATTGGAGTGATCGACAAAATTACCAAATTAGATTGAGAAATTAGTGGACATGATTTGTTCAATCAAAATATGGGAGGACTTATTAATTAATTAAATAATTAATTAATTTTGAGAGGAATGTGCAAGATGTATTTGATTTAATTAATAAAAGTTTATTTATTAATTGACCATGTTGAGTGAATTTTGGGAAATTGAATAATTGATTTAATTATTTATCTTCAAAGATGCGAAAGTAGATTAATTAAATAATTAATGATAACTATTTAATTAATTTAGAAGAATAAGGTATGTTAGAGACATAATTAAATAATTAGTGTTTATTTAATTAATTAGGACGAATAAGGTTAAATCAGGTGATGACATAGTGAAATTAATTAAACAATTCGAGATTATTTAATTAATAGAGGAAAATGGGGTTAATAATGCAAATGATGTTAAAAAGGGGATTGATAATGTTAATGAAGCAAAATTCAATAATTTGATAATGAAAGTGATGCTGGTAATGGAAAAATGCAGTTTAGGATATGTAATATGCATTGAGCCATTTTTACATGTCTACATTTTCCCCCTCTTTGACACAATATACCTGATGGGTTGTTTCAAAGAATTCAATGTTCATATCAATAAATAAAAAAATTATTATGACCCACTATGCCTCGACGGTTCATGGAAGGATGATAAGATGCTGGGTTTCCCCTTGAGAGGTAGGTCGAAAAAAATAATTTTTTAGGCCAAGCTCATGAAAAGGTTCTAACGATATTGTGATGCAAGATGGAGATGTTAGCCAGAAGAAATGTTAGTAGGATCAGAGGATATAATAAATTGGATGATTGATGATATGCAAAACATGATGAGTTTTCTTTTGCTTTATGGAGACTAAGTAATGTTTAGAAATCCTTATTAATGTAGCAAATAGACACAATGTACCAAGGTATTAATGACCAAGGTGGATTTGTATCTATTGCATGGAATTTGACTCTACAAACAAGGAATATTCTTGCTCATGTACCAGACATATGGAAACCTTGTTAGAGTGTATGGATGATAACTTCAAAACATTTCAAACTAGATACATAGAGAGATATGGAGTACCTAACACACAATCGCTACATGAATTACCCCAAAATGACTTCCACTCATAAAACAAAGCAACTATTCACTATGGTAGCATTACAAAAATATCCAACAAATAGAGCAAACGCAATTGATGATCAATGCCCCCATTCCTTCTTCTCTAAATCCTTATGGACATCCTCGAGAGATCCTGAGAATGAGACATTAAGATAAATCAAAAGATAAAACAATGTTGTTGTATCACTTGTCATAGATGTTTTGATGTTTCATGATGTTACCTATTGATGATGCCTATTGTAGGAATGATTTATCCATTAAGACACACATTAGGCTGTTGATGATGATTTCCAAAAGGAAAGGTAGTTAATACTTAGGAATCGTTTTAGTCTGATGATGATCCAATTGTTTCGCTTCTTTGCTTGGAAGTTTTAGATTTTGATGTTTGATTTGCTTGTTGATTGTGTTACCAAAGGTTGAAGGCGATGATTGTTATTTATGGATGGAGATTTTATTGTGGATAAGTGATAACAAAGATAGGAATTTTGATAGTTTTTGAATGTTTTTGCGCTTTTGAGGTTATTTGATGTTGTTTCTGACATTTTTGAAAGGTTTAGAGACCAAGAGGGGGGACCTAAGGGGACTGACCTAATGCATTGAGGGCTCATCGATGATGTCCTTGCCTACATATGCACAAAGACAACGTAGTTTGATTGACCATGATTCACATTGTTTTTTGAGTTTTCTGATTGTTTATGAATGTTTTCATACTTTGATAAGATATTTGAATGTTTTTGGATTTTTGACCAAGTTTAGAGACCACAAGGGGGACCTAAAGGGACTGACCTAGTTTCTTAGTGGCTCATCGATGATGGTGTTTCCTATGTTCTACACATAGAGACAATGTAGTTTGATTAATTTGACTCAATGTGACTCGTTCGAGGATGGCCTACAATATTTTTGGGATTTTGTGTTTTATGAATTTGTTTTAGATTTTGATGGTTTTGTGGATGTTTTTTATTTTGATAGTTTTCTGGATGTTTTTTTATTTTGTTTTGATATTTTTCTGTAAGTGATGGGAACAAGGATCCAATCTACTACCAGGTTCAGGAGGTTGCCCCTAGTTTGGAATAGGATTATGTTTATTAGGGTGTGTCAACAAAAAGTGTAGCCTTGACACTTTTCACTCATTTGGACCCTTTCCTATGGATTTTGGACCTCTTTTTACCCCTTTCCAAGGCTTGTGCCAAAGTGTTGTAAGGTTTTGTAAAACATCTTCACACTTTCCTAGGCTTGTCATCACTAACTTAACCCTTTCTTATGGCATAATGACCCCCAAATGCACTTATAGGTCTTGCTTTAGTGTGTTTCAGGAGACAATCCTGACAAGCATCATTAATCACCACTTAATTCCCAACCACCACTTGAATTTTTCCAAGTGGGCTTGGTCATCACTTTGGGCGACCTAGTCCCTTTTGGCATAAAATTCAAATTTAATTCAAAATTCTTACGGGATTTTATCTCCTAAACCCTAAAGTCGACCTGTGAGGTTATATTTTCAAGAAAATTAGGGGACATGTATAAATAAGATTTTTTCCCCTCATTTTCACCCTATTCTATTCCATTCATTCTAAACCCTAACTAGTTCATTCACTCACCACTCACCACTCATCAATCACTCTTCTCAAGCAAGCTAGGGTTTCTATATTCTAGGTCATCAAGACATCCTTTGCTGAAGCATTCAATGGTTGAATCCTCCATTGCTGCAATTCAAGATCAACCATAATGGAAAGGTAAACTCCATTATTTCATGCTTCATTACATCATTTCTCTATTTTGGTTTAATTACTCAAACAGGGTTTGACCAAGACAAACTCCCAATCCCTAACAATCAACATTTTCTCTTTCTCTCCTTGTGTGTTTACAGATTCGGGTATCTTAGAAGCTTGGAGATCATTCAAGAATGGGTTGAAGAATTGTTTAGGGCATCCCCTTGTTGGTTAGGTCAAGAATCTGCACAAAAATACATCTACAGGTCGAGAATCAAAGTTTCAGATTTGGAAACTTACTAGGAGCAGAAGAGCAGACTAAGGACTAACGAGTGCACCTTCAGATTTCTTGAAACCTAGAAGTTGACTAGGTCTCCATTAGTGGTGACTTAGTCACACTGCCAGGCCTAAAAAGGGTTTTTTGTAGATTTGAGTACCCTTTTCTCAGAAACTGGTTCCGATAGAGTTTCCCATAAACTGGACTGGGTTGCCCAGAATGGCATAAATGTCCCAACATGCGTAAATTCTAGATTCGACAGCATTCCCAGTCCTCATTCCAACTCTGCAAATTTCCAGCTGCACACCCATTCATTTCCATCTTTTTATCTTGTTTCATAAGCTTTCTTATGTCATTTAGTTTAATGTTTGCATATCATAATGTGTTTTCCAACACTTTGCATTTCAATAGTTTACATTCAATAGATAGTTTCTTTCTTTAGTTTCCAGCATTTAGGATATTCCACACACATCACTTTAAGCCTCTAACCCTTGAATGCAAACATTAGCATTTTGGTATCCTTCTCTATCCTTTTAGGTGAAAAACCCTAGAAGTATTAGAGACCCTAAGTGGGTATCAAAATCTATGTTACATTGGAATAAGTGGATAAAATAGATGGTGTAGCAAGTTTCAACACTTGATCAATTATTTAGTCATGGTTGGATTTACATTTTATTATGCGATGGGTGGAGTGGATGCGATAGATGGATAGTGTCGATAGATGAGGATGCAAAACTTGTTTAAACATAGCGCTTGTTTACCAGGTTTTCACTACGGTACCAGTCCTAGAAGTGACACAAGGTGGTTTTCACTTAAATGATGATTTATTTCTCTTACTATTTCTTGATTGTTTTTTTTTTTTTTTTTTTGCTTAGGATATTCTAATATGCTAGGTGTAGAAATTCTTGAGATGGATGTTGTTAAGAGTTTTATCTTGAGGTTTTCCTTTTGGTGTAGCCAATTGATATGCTCCAAAGCTCTAGCTTGTTGTAATTATGTAGGGACCTAGTTAGTTCGATTCAAACTTACCCTTCCCATCTTGATTCAGCTGGATTTTTTGATTTTCCTTCAAGGCCAAGTCACCAACCTAAAAGCTCATATTTTTTATTCTCTTATTGAAGCTTCACTTGAGATGATTTTGATAGGCCTATAGATGGTTCAATGCACTCAAGAATATTTCATCTAGGAGTTAAATCTCATTGAGTCTGGATACTTGATACTCTTTGTTGCTAACAAGATCCTTCAATGATACTCTCAAGGATGGGATTTCAACCTCTATAGGAAAAATTGCTTCATATCTGTAGATCAAGGAAAAGGGATTCACACATGTAGGTGTGCGAATTTTGGTTATATAAGCCCGTAAGGTTGGATTTAGCTATAGGTTTCAATCACGATCGTTGTCATTAATAGTTTTCTTTAGGATTTTCAAGGTGGTCTTATTAGATGCTTTGGTTTGGTCGTTTCCTTGGGGATAATATGGGGTTGAAAATGGTGTTGGATAGAGAATCTTGATCAAAGCTCTTAGACATCTTGGTTCTTAATAAGAGTTCCATTCTCTATTATGATAGTCTGTAGGATACCATATCGATAGATAAAAAAGTTAATAATGAACTTAGCTATTTGTTTCCCTATGTTATAAGTTAAAGGAATAGCTTCTATCTGGATTTTGTAAAGTACTTCATGGTAGTGATGATAAATTTGTATCCATTGGATGAGGTCAATGATATCTTTCCTATTAAGTTGTCCCCATTGAGATAAGGGCCATGGAGTAGTGATAGGCCACAACTCTTGCACAATTGCAAGCATGAGATCTCTATGTTGTTGGCATTGATGACACTTCTTAGAAAAATGAATTGCTTCTTGCTCCAGTGATGTCTAGTAGTACCCTATTTGTAGAAACTTCTAGACTAGGTTAGGTCCACTAGCATGGTATCCACAAAAACCTTCATGTACCTCTTCCAAGGTAGTATGCACTTCTGATTCAGACATTAGAGTAACGTACCATCGAGAATTTTGTGATACAAGTTATCTCCAAGGATGATAAATCAAGAAGTCTGATAGACAAAGGTTTTCTTTTGATTGGTTGTTAGGTGAGGTAGTATGATTCCACGCTGGATATAGGTGAATTTTTCTTCATACCAAGGTGAGTCTAGACCAACAACATCACATAAAAGTTCGGATTCTAAGATATCAAATGTTGGTATAAGAAACTATTCCACTAGGAATGTTCTCAGATATGTCAAGGAGTGAACCAATAGTAGCCATAACATTGACTGCTTTATTTTTAACCCTTGGATCTATTCAAAGATGATGACCAAAAATTATTCCTTGAAGTTGTACACCATTCTCTTATATGACATGAGCTTATCATCTTTAGTCTGGTATTCGTCATTGACCTGCCTTATGACCAGTTGGGAGTCACCATAGATTGTAGTTATTTGATCTTCCATTCCATGACCATTTTCAGCCTGGTGATAATTAGTGGTTCATATTCATCTATATTGTTCATACAAGGGAAGGAAATCTTGTATACTTTGGGTATATTTCCTCCTTATGTTGTAAGAAATAGGATACTGACCCTTGAGTCATGCTGAGTATGGGATTTGTCAAAGTATAAGGTCTAATGAGTTGACTGAATTGTTAGCAGGATGTTGTCATTTGGAAACTTTTCTATGTGTGGTTGATGATATTTAATAGGTACTTTTGATAACTAATCTTCTATCACCTATCCCTTGATGGCTTTACTGTTAACATATTCTATGTCAAATTCACGAAGTATCATGACCCACTTAGAAATTCTTCCTATAAGAGTTTCTTTTTCCAAGAGATATTTCAAGGGATCTACTTTACATACCATCTTGATTTGTTTGTTTAACATGTAATGCCTAAGCTTTTGTGTTGCAAAGACCACTGATAGACATGCTCATTCAATGGGTGTAAAATTTAAATCATAGCCAACCAAGGTACGACTGATCTAGTAAAATTCTCTTTCTTTGTTATGTTCATCAAGTTGTGCCAATAGATCTCCCAAAGTTATTGTTGTTGTGGATAAATATAAAATAATTGCTTGATCCTAAATCAAAGGCATCAATACTGGGGAGTGAGAAAATATTCCTTCACCTATTGAAAAGATTGATCACACCTTTTTTCGCATTTGAATGTTACATATTTATGGAGAAAATGTGTGAATGGATGAAATTTATCTGCTAATTGTGCAATAAACCTTCAGATAGACGGAAGATTTCCTTGTAGATTGCACAACTGTTTCAATGTTCTTGGGGAGGCATTTCCAAGATAGCCTTGACCTTAGCGGGATCCACCTCAAAACCTCTTCTGGATACAATGTAGTCTACTAGTTTCCCAGATGTTACCCCAAAAATACATTTCTTTGGATTTAGACGCAAGTTATACTCCTCTAGTCTGTCAAATATCCTAGCTAGGTTAGCTAGGTGTTCTTTTCTTTTGATTGATCTAGCCAACAAATTGTCTACATAGTCCTCCATGGTGATGTTCAACATGTAATGTAATATGGTAGTCATTTCTCTTTTATATGTAGCTCATGCATTATTTAAGCCAAATGGCATTACATTTCAACAAAAGGTTCCCCGAGCATAGGTAAAATCCATTTTGTGTTGATCCTCAGGGGCTATCTTTATCTAGTTGTACCCAAAAAAATCATCCATTAGTGAAAGAATTTCATGACCAACAGTTAGATCCACTAGTATGTCGATGTTGCGGAGGGGGAAGTCATACTTAGGGCATGCCTTGCTAAGATCTATGAAGTCTTTACAAATTTGTATGCCCCTAGTGGGTTTCAACATCGATAGAAGGTTGGATACCCACTTAGGATAATCTATGGGTCTAATGAATCTAATGTCTAGTAGTTTTTGAAGCTCTACATTGACTGACAATGCTATTTGTAGGTGCATCTTGCGAAGCTTTTGAATAAATGGTTTTGTTGCAAGGAATAACATTAGATGATGCACCACTAAAGATGGATCTGGACCAAACATATCTGTATATGTCCAAGAAAAGTTGATCTTATATTCCTTGATGAATATTGAGAAGTTGACTCTTTCCTCAGGATCTAAGGAAGTTGCATGATATGTTACCTTAGGTGCCTCTATTGTTCCAATATTGATAGGTTCAAAACCTTCAACCAAGTCTATTGAATGTTCTTGATACTCTATGATGGGGATATTGAATCCTCCATCCTCGAGTGCCTCAGTGAGGTTTTCACCATCAGATACATCCTTTGTTTTTCCTTTTTTATGATCTGATAGAGCCACATTGTGGTTTTCTCTAGGGGATCTCATTTTGATTTTTATATTTTATATTTCAATTTTTGCAAATGGAGGACACAATCTCCCCTCCAAAGTATGCTCCTTGTTCAAGTTCTATGACAAAACCAGTCCCATGATCTCCTTGTGGTAGACCATGTCGAACTCCCATGAACTCAGTAATGGCTTTATTTTTCTGGAATAGGTCCACAATAGGTGTGTGATGTTTTTGATCCCAATCGATCAATTGTGGGTGAAGTTAAGGGTAGGTTTTCATCGCTATCGAAAAAGCTTACAAAGGATGTGGATGGGAAAGGGTAAGGATTGCAGGGTTATCAAGGTCCCAGGGGGTATCTAGGTCATAGTCACTAGAGGCATAAGAATACTATTCACATTCATTAGAGTCTGATTCAATATGGTAATAATCAGATGTAGCTTTGAAGGAGTGGACAGTGATGGTATTTATGCCAAGGTCTCCAAATTGGTTTGTGATTGTTAGGTCGTCGTCAATAAGATTGTAGTTATCCAATGTCTCAATGACAATAGAAGGAGATATTTCTTAACAAGAGGTAGTTTCAATGCTTGGGGTAACCAAGTATATTGAACCATAACCTATTCCTAGATTCTTCTTATTGTGTTCTATTATGATGGGTTCTCTCATACCTTGTTCGTGTAGGCCAAGGCCACCTTTTCTAGTGTATCCCATATTTCTTGCTAGTTGATAACCTTTACTATTAGGATCTAGGGGAATGGGATATAGTTGTTTATATTCCTATTGTTCTTCTTCTTTATAGGTCTGCGATGAGAGGTCTTCTTCAAAGACCAATTCATCCTTCATGTCTCCCCACTTGATGAAAATAGTAGGTTTGACTTCATAGGTGACAACTTGAATATGCTTGATTTCCTTTGGTCACCAGTAGGATTTTGGTGATGGGGGAAGCTCCCCAATGTAGAAGGATTGTTGAAAATGGTATTCTTTGCAACCCTTATCAAGTACTTAGATCTTAAGGATGGATTTTGGAGGATCGATTGATGTAGATGGAGTTGAGGATGAAGCAACTGATGGTGGATTGACATAGGAAAATAAGTGGAAGGATATGTCATTACTAGGTATTTGAAAGTGCATTTTGTACTTCTCCTTCAAGTTCGAGCAGTAATGGAGGGGTTCAGGATCAACATATATTGTGACTTCCTTATCATTGTAAGGAAATTTTAAGCATTGAAGGAAGGTTGAAGTGATCGCTTGCATTGCATGAATCCATGAGCATCCCAAGAGAAGGTTATAGGGTAACTCAAGATCCTGTACCTAAAATGTTGTTTTCGCTAGTGTTGGCCTTACTTGAATTGGAAGTCTGATTGTGCCCTTAGAGTTTCTCTCCATATCATCATAAGACCTTATGACCTGATACTTTTTTTTTTGTCAATCATGTCATTAGAATATCCCAAATGCTTTACCATTTTTAAGGTACATATGTTTAAGCCTACACCTCCATCTATCAAGACTCTCTTGATCTCATTTATGGACACAAACCTCGAGATATAGAGCTTGATTATAAAAGGATCTTTGGGGAAGGTCATTTTTAGAAAATACCAAATGATGGGGGGAAGTGATGGTACCAACCATATCTTGAAATTGATTGGTTTTAATATTGTTAGGAATTGAATATTGAAAGAGAGATTTCTCTAGGATCTCTTTATGCACAGGAGATAACTTTAGAAGCTCAAGGATAGAGATTAGTGCCAAAGTTTTCTTTAATTGGTCAACAATAATATAGTTAGTTGAAGGATTAATGCTGACTTTTGTTTGAGGTGGGGCTCCTTGATCATGAATTTCCCTCTTCATGTAGTGACATTACACTTGGGGTTTTTTCCTAGTATGGTTATGAAATTGATATTAAAATTAGCTTGGTAGATGGTTCCTATGACTTCATCATAGGTGAAAGCTTTTCAGTAATCTTGTCCCTTACTTTTTTTATTTCCTCTAGAATGATTGGGGATTGGATCCTTTTAGATTTGCATGTATCTATTTTTGGAGGGCCCAGGATAATGTTCAATGTCAACCTCTACTTTTTCTATCAAGTATTGTACGATATTTTTGAGCCTCATGCAGTTGTTTTTTGTGTGACCCTTGATTTTGTGGAATTCACATTGATCATTCTCATTGTACGAAGGGGGTTTAAAGTTTGGTTCTTCATAGTTTATTCTATTAGGAATCTTGATAAGGTTTGTTTGAACGAGTTTATGTATAATTACCTCAAGAGATTCTCCCAATGGAGTGAACTTCCTTATAGTTTGGGTAATTTTCCTTGACGACCCTCTTTGATTATCCTGACCTTGATTTGTTTGTTGGTTATTTTGAGGATAAGTAAGCTAGTTGTTTTGTGTGTTGTTTTGAGGATATTTTTCTTGAGCTTCTTGCACATTATTTTGTGGATTATTAGGAGGTTGTATGTTTCACACAAATTTGACATCAACCACTCCATCATTTGTAACATTCTTGTTCTTTTCCCATATTTTAGGTTTGTCATTAGAACTAGAAGCTTGGTCCTTGTTGTTATAGAGTTTAATTAATTCCCTTGCTATGAGATCTCTTTTGATGACTAAACCTTTTTCAACAATTTCTTCAAATTTTCTAGGACATAACATGGTGAGTTGATAGCTAATGTCCCCTTGAAGGTTAGAGACAAATATTTCCACTAGTTGTTTTTGGGAATGAGCCACTTACACTTAGTAGCTTTCTGTCTTCATCTATGTAGGTATGAAGCAAAGGATTCCCCTTGGCTTTGTTTAATCTTGTATAGGTCTAGGACTGTTATGTCTTGCTCTATGTTATAGTAGAAGTGGTTAACAATTTTTTTTGATAACTTGAATCAAAGGTTTTGATACTAGGTGGTAGATGAGAGAACCACTCAATAGTTGCACTGCTAAGACTTTGTGGGAAAAGCCTCATTAAATAGGAGTCATTGTTTTTACATCCATGCAAGCTACCAAGAATTATCATACGTGTTCTATTGGATATCCTTTTCCCTTGTATTTGTTGAATTTGGGTATTTCAAAGTTCTTAGGGAAGGGCATCATGGATAAAGAATGATCAAAGGGATATGGAAATATGTCTTGTAGAGCATATCTCTTCTTTGGTTTTCTAAGTTGAATGTCTAATATCCTTCAGTTTAGGTTTTGGATTTGTAAGGTTATGCCATCACTTGGTACATTTGTTTGATAAGGAGTGATATTATAACCTTTCCATCCTACAATGTTTTGTGCATTATATTGTGGGGTTTGTATGTATGAGGGCCTTGGGCCATGTTGTGAGTGTAAGATGATGGATTAGGTTCTTGAGGACTGATATGAGTGTGTTGCCGATTGATGGTATGATGTTGTTGTGGCATGTAAGTTTGAGGTTGTTGTTGAGGTGTGTAGGTTTGAAATTGTGATGGAGGTTGTTGTTCACCAATTTTATGTTGTGGGGGATTGGGTGCTTGTTTTTTAATGTGCGTGCTTTGTGTTGGTTGAGCATATGTTTGATGTTGAGGATTTTGGGTAGATGATGATCCATATTGGTATTTCATGTTAGGATCATAGTATTGTTGTTGATGCGTGTATTGAGTTTGATCTTGGACATTTCCTTGGTACATTCTTTGATCTTGTGGGTTATTAGTTTGTGGTGGTTGTTGATAGAGGGGTGGATTGTTTTGTTGATACATGTGTTGTCCTTGAGGTGGGTTGTTAGCATGTAGTTTTAGTTGCAAAGGTTTGTTGCCTTGTTGGTTCACTACATGTTGCTGTTGTCTTGGTGGAAGATTTCCCATGTTTTGTATATTAAAACTAGGACCTTGTTGTTGGGTGTTCCAAGATGTCTCATATATGTTGGGTCCCATTGTATTATTTTCAACATTATGCGGTGGAATGTTTTGACTTGTCAATAGGTTTGGGTTTTCTTGAGCATGTTGAGCTACCACAACTTGTTCAATTTGTGATGGATTTCTATACAAAAAATTCTCTACATGTTGTGGGAAATATTGATCATTGATAGGTTCTTTTGAGAACAAAGGTGGTATTTTGGGACCACTGCTAGTTTAGGTATTTATCTTACCACTAATTGGTTTCCCAAAAGAATGAGATTAGGATCCTTAAGAGTTTCAACATTAAAATATATAGGTAGCTTGAAACTATTTTGTGCTAGTTTGAGGAAATATGTGTTTGGATCTTTCCCAATAATTTTGTCCATTAGTTTTTGTAGTTTAAGATCTTGAGTGTGCTCTAAAAATACTTCATTGCTGATTTACTCGTCACTATCATACTCCTGTATGATCATATCTTTATGATTAGGAGGTTGATTTTGTTACCTAGAAAATGTGTCTTGATGTCTAAGGAGTATTTCAACATTACTAGGTGGTGGATTTGGTTGAGCTTTGAACGTTGGTTGTGTTGGAGGAGTTGAAACCATATTAGGATCATAACCCCATGGTTGAGATTCCTCATTGGTGATATTGGTGTTTGGTGCACTTGAGCTGCTTTGTTTGCTTCCATTTTATTTTTATGTTGGGATGTTGTTGTAGTCATAAATGAGCTCAAAAGACCTTGGTAATTTTGAGATGACAAGTTATGTAAATAGGATGGTGTTTTGAGTTGAGATTTTGTTTGGTGAAATGATGTACAAAGGAGTTGTTTATAAACCTTTTGGACAAAGGTTTTTTATTGTTTGATATGGATTGATGTTGATGTTGGGATAGTTGGGTAGTCAAGTTTGATGTTAGATGATGATATTTTTCTATTCAACCCTATGATGAGGAGATGAGTTGATTTTGGATGTTGTTTGACAAATGACGCTACGATGTTGGATGCTCAAATTATAGGATAAGAGTATGAGTGGTTGTTTGATGTTTTGATTTGATTCTAGTCTAGAACACAAGATGCACAAGACTTAGATTGATGTTTTGATATGTCTTAGAGGATATGGTGATTGATTTACTTGAACTAGCTATGAGGTTACAAGTAAAGGTTGTTGTAAAACAATAATGCAAGATGTTGGTTTGACTTGTTGTGTTTGATACATGTTCAAGAATAGGTTGATGTTTGATTATTGATGGTGATGTTGATAGGATATGGTGCAAGTTTAATTCTGATGTTGTGTCCAAATGAACCCTAGGTAGACCAAGTTCAAAGGGTAAGATGGTGATATTGATTTGTGAATAGGTGAATGTACAGGTATGATAAGACAATATTTTCTAACAATTGTGTAAAGTATTTAAGCCAATGTTTTGAAACTTGCTTTTGACATATTCTGAGATGTGCCAGAAAGTATGACGATAGGGACTATTGTTTAGGACAATAGCAGAAAAAATTAGGACAATAGCGGTTCTATTTAAGAACAATCATGGTGATCTAGGCAATAATAGTCTTTGTGTAATTCAGTGCCTAGCGAAATAGATTTGAAAATAGCGATATCTTGCATAACAACGATCAAAATTTAGGATGATTGTGGTAGGATTTTGGAACAAAAGCAGTAAAATTGACGGTAGCGGCTTTGTTTTGATAGTGTTCAATTTTTTTTTATAGTTTCAGATAAGTTTTCCAATTTGGTTGTTTGGAGTCTGATGTTTTTGAGACGTGTTTGATAGAAAGTGATACATATAATAGATATAAATATTGTAGTAACTGACTCAATGGTAAAGGGGTATATTTCATGGTTCTTCTTCCATTAAGATCCACTGGTATAGCTCAAAGAATATCAGTCAAAACACCCTAAGGAATATAGGTACGTTCTTCTTTGTAGGCTTACCTCACCCTTGAAAGAGTGATGAATCCAAATCTATAGAGGGGTCAAATAGGAAATATCAAGGAAATGTACTACCTTAATACTCCTGGCTTTGTCAAAGATAATAAAATCTTAAGCCTTATGCCTCAACTATAAACTAGGTGTGGTAAGTAACTTCTAAGAACAGTGTTATTCCCATGCACTACTTTAAAGAACATTTCATAAAGAATTGGATGGGTTTCTAGATACAAGGTGTGTAATGACAACCATGAACACTGGACGTATGGATCAAATATGTGAAACACTTAAGTCTCTACTCTAGCCTATGCAACTCATTATGTTCACATGAGGACTACTGACATGTTATGGAATTCCCACCTAGATTCATGTTACATTCTTTTGATTTCACATGGTTTAATATAGCCCACCGATAAATGTTATTTTAGGTTCGCTTATGAGTTCTCCATTGCAGGATGTGTCTCATAGGCATGCCCTTATCTAATAAAAAGGGTGACCAAAAAAATTCAAAGAGCCCAAAGTGTTTCTCGTCACCCAAGATCATCAAAAATATGCAGGGGGAGAGGATATACACTTGGCTTGCCAATCATAGAAGACATGGTGGACAATTAATCACAATTAAATTTTAAGCCCAAATGAGGTGTTCTCTAGATAACAATTCATGTTTAAAAAGCACCAAATTCAAATATTAGAGACTTAACACTCATACAAATGCTACAAGCTATTTTATTTTCATTACAATTAGATTTTTAAGCCCAAATGAAATGTTATAGATAGAAATCTATGTTTTTAAAGCACCAAATTCAAATGTTAGAGACTTTAAAACATCCACACAAATGCTTGAAAATAAAATGATTTTTAAGAATGTTCTGCGAGAAAATGCATTAGCAGCTTAAGCCTTTAAGAGTCTTGAATCATTCATTAACCATACAAGAAAACAATTAGTAGTTCAATGAAAAACATGCCATCACCCTACAAGAGTTGCACCAACAAAGTCAGATAATCTCATAAAACATAGAAAACATCAAGTAGTTAGGGTTAGGTAAACTAAGAGTCCAAAAAAAATTGAAAAACTGAAATAGACGCAAGAAAAAGTATGATAGCAGCTTTGTTACCCACGATAGCAACTCTATAACTAGTATGACTGTGGCTCTTTCAGATGATAGAAAAAGGAAAATAGTATAATAGTGGTTTTGAACATGATGATAACGACCAATTTTTAGGAATCTCGTGGCTGAAAATGATAATATCCTTCTTTAAGATGGTAGCGGCTATGTTCCTACACAAAATATTAGAAAACTTAAAAGCGGTTATATTCCTGCAATGGCGGCCAAAAAATATGACGATCGTATTTGGATTTAAGACTATAGCGACCTAGTTTGACAAAAGTGATTCTTACAAACGACAACAACGACCCAAAACCTACAACTGATCACTAAGATTGATTGAAAATTTTAGAGTTAAGGACCTAGGTCCCACTGGGTGTGCCATAATGTGTAAGGGGGAATTAATGGATTAGGATTAGTAACAATGAAATCAACAATTGTAATCAAAACAAAAGATAAAACCCAACCTACTCATGAAATGAAATTATCATAGCCATGAATTCAACAAACGAAGTTAGCATAATCAAAATGAAACATAAATGAATTCAAACTACACAATCTTACAATCCCATGTTAGAGTGTATTCGTGTTGATAATGGATGTTGGATTTCTCTTCAACACAAAGCCTCCATGATTTGCAAAAGCTTGATAACAATGATGATGATTTAAAAATATGAGGATGTTTGCTCAATTTGCTCAAGAATCATATTGACATGACCTTTCTAAAAATTCTCTAGATGAATTATGAGAGGGATGAAGGTTGTTTTATAGATTTGTTGTTTTTATATAAACAATCAGGATGCAAGGATGAAAGATCGGGATCAATGGTCGATGTCCATTGAGAGGAAATAGATTGGTCAGTTAACCATCCTGATTAATCCAATTAAGGGAATTGATTGGATAATCAATGAGATTGGATTGAATAATTAGTGGGATTGGAGTGATTGGTGGAATTACCAAATTAGATTGAGAAATTAGTGGACATGATTTGTTCAATCAAAATGTGTGAGGATTGATTGATTAATTAAATAGTGTTGAGAGTAACATGCAAGATGTATTTAATTTAACTAATAAAATTTTATTTATTAATTGATCATGTTGAGTGAATTTTGGGAAATTGAATAATTGATTTAATTATTTAACTTTGAAGATGGGAAAATAGATTAATTAAATAATTAATGATAAACTTATTTAATTAATTTAGAAAAATAAGGTATTTTAGAGACATAATTAAATAATTAATGTTTATTTAATCAATCAGGAGGAATAAGGTTAAATCAAGTGATGACATATTGAAATCAATTAAACAATTCGATATTATTTAATTAATAAAGAAAAATGCGGTTAATGATGCAAATGAAGTTAAAAAGGGGATTAATGATTTTAATGAAGAAAAATACAATAATGATAATGAAAGTGATGCCGACAATGGAAAAATGCAATTTAGGATGTGTGATATGCATTGAGCCATTTTTACATGTCTACATATATTTTTTTAGAAAGTTTTAAAAATATTAAAACTTTTTTGGCTGACCACCATAACTTCATCAAAAAAATATGATTTTTTTCATCCTATAGTACGAGAAGCATAAAATGTGTCACATCTTTCGTATTTGAAAAATGTGAAATCATTTGAGAATTATAGATTTTTTTTAATAAGCTTATCAATCAAGACTTTAGTCATAATACATGTAGAAAATCAATAATAATTATCTATTAAATTCAAAATAAGGCATATCTTATATTGGTGGAAAGTTGATAATTTTCTCAGTAAACCCTTTTCGTTTCATCAGATTCGGATAAAAAATGTCATCAACCACTTTTTTGTCACATCGTCACTTTTTGGACCCCCATGATCACACACTCACCCAAATGCCAATTTTGACAAAGTGGGTCTATGATTATAATGAGAATTATTAAGGTTATTTGATCACTATTCTTAAACCCAAACCATGACAATTCTTGTCAACCATTCTAGATATTGGAAGATTACTATGTTTTTGATTTTCTTAATAACCTATTCATATTTGTGTCCATTCAATCAATGCAATGTTTTGAGACCATTTTAGGTTTGTGTTCATGCTAGAATTGCATTGTTATGTTGAGACTATTTATGTCTGTGTTTATTCAAGCATTGTAATGTTATTTTGAGACCATTTTAGGTATGTTCCCATTCGAGCACTATAATGATATGTTGAGACAAATTTTAAGGTATGTACCATTTTGAGCACTATAATGATATGTCAATACCATATATGGTATGTTATCCGTTGAGCACAATAAATTTTATGTTAGAACACATAAGCCTAAGCTTAATGAACCTTGATAATTTATTTTGGTCACTATTCTTATACCCAATCCATGATAGTTTTTGTTATTGTGAATGATCTTGTTGGGTTCTTTATAGAAATGTATAATGTAAATATTGATATTGAAATCGACCTATTTTGAAAGGTCTATGTTTATAATGTAAAAATTGTTGACATATCAACTATGCTAGGCCATGTATATTACACTTATTGTAATAGTAGTGCTCAGTGACCTTGTCAGGTCTATAGTATATGATGAACATTGTCTTTTCTCAACCCTAATGGGGAATATTTTACTATCAAATTTGTTCAACCCATGTGGGTTTTTTTCATTAGGGACACTATTAACCATTGATTGGAATGATATTTTAAATGATTGTTAGTTGGTAGACCTTGAGCAAGCTTATATGCTTTGTGAAATTATAGAAACTCTTGACCTTAAAATAGGCTGAAAACTAGAGGACTTGAACAATTATTATTGGGTATTGGAAGGAATATTTTATTTATATTATGTCTTCTCCTTTGTAATGTAATTATCTATATTATGGCTTTTGATTAAATTAGCAGGTAAAGGGCTCTGATCTCAAAGTTCAAAACATAAAAAACATAAACAAGAAGAACTAGAGAAAAGACACACAACCCACCAAGAGAACAATAAGGCACGTAGGCCTGCCAAAAACATCACAACAAAAACTAAAAATCCAACAAAATAGGAAACAACACCACCAATAGTGAGAAGGAGACAACACCCAAGAGCCTGAAACAACTATTTGATCAAGTTCCAATTATCCAATAGAGCCTCAAGTGACTCCTCCCAATCCTCTTTGACCTAGACCTTTTTCCTCTTCTTATTGTTGGATTTAACTAACCAAGGGTCTTTATCCTTTCCCTTTTTCTTCCTTTGTTTGTTGATTTTGGATTTACCAGACATAATCCCCATCACATCTTTCAACATAATGCCCTCAATGATAGAAATAAGATTTAGGACGAAAATTTCCATTCTCTTCATTTTTTCAAATCCATTATTGGCATTCATATTATTCTCCAAGTCCTTAATTTTTATTTGTAAGGCCTCCAACTGTGTTTTGACAGACATGGGAAAATCCTTCCCATTCTCAATTTTTTCATCTCTGTCTCCCTTTTCGACCACATATTTTTATTTTTCTATAGGAATATAGATTAAATTTTCATCCTCCTTTGGGATTACATCATCTTAATCTTCATTTCCTTCTTTTCATCTTCTTCTTCACCTTAATCTTTTGCGTCCACCTTTTCATCTTCATCAATTTATTCTTCATACAAATTCTCCTTCTCAACATCATCATAATGTTCCACCTCTGCATCCTCACATTGCTCTTCCTCAGCCTCAATTTGCAAGTAATCCTCTCGATCCTCACTAGGGTTGTCATCCTCAAAGATATTCCCATAATGAGGGAAGAAATCCTCATCCTTGTAGGCATCCTCTTCCTTATCTATTATGGATTTTTTTTTTTTACCTTTAGTGTGTTGAATAATCAAGATACTGAGAGGGGGGGTGAATTAGTATCTTCTAAAACTTATCGAACAAATATCATCAATTACCTTAATGCATATAATAGTGAAGAGAAAGAACACAACATGAAATAACATACACATAAACACTAGATTTTTTACGTGGAAAACCCAATGAGGGAAAAACCACGATGAGGATTAGCTCACTATATATAGATGTTTCAAAATCGGTTATAAAAGAGACTCACTACCAGATACAAAAGATTATTGCTTACAAGGAATCACTGTCAAAAATGGAGGCTTGCTGCCTACAAAAGTTATAGAAACAAAAATGGCTAACAATCAAAATATGAATTGATGGAATTACACTACAAGTGCAGATTCAGTTCCTTTAATGCTCAGAATGATCAGATGACAACAGACTAATCTTCACTCTTCTACTTGCACACTTTTCATATCAGTTTTGCACCACAACTTTTCTCATCTCATATTCATCTACAAACCATCTTGTATATATATTTGATATATCTGCATGCATCAATTAGGTCGGCCTAATTGGATGCAACACATATTTACAAAATGATGGTTGTCGGATTCATACAAAGCTTTCTCCAAAATAAATTCAACCATGTGTCATACAATATTATGTCGGCTGGGACCAAAGCTAGGTCACACATATACCCACAATATATGTTAAACTATTAACTGCTTATTAGGTCAGCCATGATTAACCTAATAACGAAATGCAATCACCAAACCTGATGCCAACTCACCATCCAATCATATGAACATACGGAAATACATACATACACGCTTTTAGATATCATAGGAATTTTCTAAAAACCTTGAACAACGATGATTACTAGAGGAAATATGCAGACCAAAATATCGGATCGAACACTGAAGAGACTAAACCTGTTATGCACACTGGTTCAGGGTATCAGACCAATCTGATACCATAAACAACATGTTTACATCAATGAAAAAATATCGAGTGATCTTCTCCATTCTTCCAACAATCTCCGCCTTTGTCATTGATGGCAACATGTGCCAAAATTCTAGATCAAAAAATCTCCTCCAATCTTTCCCAAAAACTCTTCCGAATCTCCCCCCCTTTGACATCAATGACAAAGGGTCCCAAAAAGATGTAAACATGGTGACATCCAAAATTGCAAAAAGGTTCCAAAAAAACTTCCAGAGTCTTTCAACCATCCATGGTCTTCAAAAAAATTTCAACCATTCAGCCTTTTAAATTTTTTCTCATCTTGTTCAATTTCCCTTTTTCTTTTCTTTTGTCAAAACACAAAAAAAGAGAGTAGAAATTTAACATTCATGATTCAAGTAAAAATGACCCTCTTCACTTGAAACACCTTCTTGTATCTTTCTTTGATAATTGGATATAAATTCTTCCTTTGAAATACAACAAAATCCATTCTTGTGCATATGCTTTCCAATAGAACCAACAATGTGAAAGAAGATGACCAATCTGCAGATGAGCACTGACTTTCACAAACTTCTGCATCAGCAAGTATTCCAAAAAGATGGTCTAACTGGACCTCAACAATCTCCTTGAGGATCCAGAAAGTTTTCACAACATCATCTCTTTGTCTTTTTACAATGATCAATTTTTCTTTCAATTCACCAACTCTCAGTCTTTGCTTCCCTTCTTTGTCTTCAAAGATATCAAAGTTCTTTCCAATGCGGTTTACCTCAGATTCAATTGCTTCAATCTTACTTTTGAAATTGTCAACCGCAGCAGGCCACTAGAGAGAATATTTGTAAATGTCTGACATTTCATTGATGTATTTCTTTGTCTCATTTATATTTTTAACTAGCCTCTTCTTAGCTTTAGAACATATCTTTTCAACCAAGGCTTCCAACTTGCATCCTTCTGGACCTTCCAATAGAATTCTTTCTTTAACAACATCAACTAAATTATCTGGTAAGGAATCAGAAACAATTGATACATCAATAAATTTTTGATGTAGATACTCAACTAGAGAATCATCAATCTTGAGTCTGTCAACTAGAGAGGTTGTATTCCATAACTCGCCAATTTTCTCTGGTTGCCTTTAACTAACATAGACCAGATGTCATCTAGATCAGAGGATTCGGATCCAAGCATAAATTCTTCTCCTTTTTCCTTCTCTTCGGGAATGACAATAATATCTTCAATGATAGCTTTTCTTTTCTTCGATTCTGGAGGGAAATTACTAATGACAACTTCCAATTCTTTTGTTCCGGAGGAAGAAAATTCCTCAAATCGACTAGACATAACCAAACTGGAGCTCATATCTTTCTGCAAATAAGAATTTTTTTTTACACACACTTACTATATCTTCCAATCCTTCCAAGTATCTATATATTTTTCTTGCAATGGGAATCCCAGATTCCCACTTAACACCTTCCTTTCCTGGTAACGAGTCCAAAAAATAGAGTACCAGACATGTAAGTAAGGACCCAAAATAGAAAGGGTATCCTTCTACCAATGACATTCAAATATTTTCGGTAAGATTTTCAAGGATTAATCGACACAGGTCAAACTACTTATTTTCTTTTACCATTTTATGCACCAGATACACGACAATGGCTAAAGTAGAGCCATCTTGATTTCTGAAATAAATTTTATAGGAAATGCCATACACAACATAGCTAATGGAAGGATCGATAATGGTATCAATGAACAATGCTCAAGAATCTTTGTCAACTCCCATCAGTTCCTCTACTTACTTGTACTTTATAGTCTTCTTTTTGGGAAGGTCTCCAACACTACATAACCCGGTGACAACCTTGATCACTTCCTTCATAACAGGATATGATTTATCCAACGCAATGCTTCCATCCTTGATTTTACCCAAAAAGAACACGATGAATTCTTTATCAGTAATCGAGGGTTTTTATGTTTTGTAAGACGCTTGATTCTAACCCTAATTCCATTTTATTTATCTTGCGATGATTGAATTCATCTAGCTCGACTCCCTTTGGCCTCAGCGGGATATTTCCACTCAATCTTATGTTAGAAGGTTCCATTATATCTAACTTAACTTCTTCAAATTCAACAATTTTTTTTCCTCTTTTACTTTCCTCTGTGACCATGAGAGAGAAACTTACATCGCTTGATTTTGAATGTCCACAAAGATCTCTCATAGATGCTTCAAATCACTGTAGAATCGCTCCAAGAGAGAGTTCCTAGTCGCTCTTCAAATTCTTCAAATGCTTTAGGCAATTGGAATGACTTGCAAATATTTTCTTTATACCTTATCATTTTTCCCTAAATCACATTGATTGCAAAAAGTTGACAAAAGCTTTCTTCCACTGCACTGAGAAAACCCTAATTTACTCCGCAAAAGAACATGCTCGCACTTTTTCTTCTGGTTTCTTTTGCATCACCTTTGTTTAGCCATTCCTTACAACATATCCATGTGCCAGCATTTGACACACCATATTTCTAGGTGGTTTAGGAGATCTTTTGATAAAGATCCCCCTAAGACCATGCTAGGTCTAATTCTCAAAGGAATCATGTACACCGGATGAGGGTACAAATGAGGGAACAAATGCATATGTCATCTTTGGTTCTTATTTCTTCTTCCATATCTTATCCATCTCCTAATTAACCTCATCTTTATCAATCTTCTTTACTGGTTCAACATCTTTCATCGAAGCAGACTGCTTCCCCATTTTACTTCTGCATACTTTTGAAATATGTCCCTATTTTTTGAAATTATAGCAAACAAAATTTCTTTGATTTGTTTGTCCTCCATTTACACCTTATATGCACTGATTTGATTTATGTCCAAACTTGTTATAGTTATAGCAATATCCATCAAAATATTGATTGATTTTACCTCCATGAAACCTATTCATCATCATTCGACTAATTATTCTCACTTGTGATCTACATTCAGTAGCTTTATGTCTAATTTTCTTGCATGTAAAACACTATCTGGAGAAGGAACCAGAAAATTGATTCAACTTACTCTTGCACTCATTTACCTTATGACCAAATTTATTACATGAAAAACAAGTACCATTGAATGATGGGTACCTTTATGCATTTGGTTGTCTGATAGGTGATTTCCTTCCTAGATTTCTTTTTTGCTTCCCTTGATTCTTTTGATTGTCTTTAGGATTTGAGTTCTACATATTTTCACTGGCATCATTTCCCAATCCACCTTTGTATTTAGAAGGTCTTTGTCTTGCTATTAGTTCATCAAGCTTGGTGGATCTTGTCTTGAAATCATCTTCATAGAGTATTTCTTTCTCTAATTTTATTTTCAGATTCATCACTTCTTGTTGAAGCCTTGAGCACACATTAGACTTGCTTTGTATCACTATTTTCAGACACTCCTCAACTTTCTTCTTTTCATCCATTTTCATTTTTAGTTCAGTATTTTATTCATTTTCTTTTTTTAGTTGTTCACTTACTTCTCTGTCTTTCTTTTAATTTATTTACTTGCTCTTTCAATTTTCAGATGCATTCATTTGCTTCATCAAGATTTTCTTTCAGATCTTTGTTTTCAATTTCAGCCTTGTCAAGATCTTCAAGGGTAGTCTGGAGCTCTTCTTTATCCATTGTTTCAATCTACATGATCTACCTCAAGCTGTTAGACTTCTCTAGAGGAACCGGAGCTCTGATACCAATTATTGAATAATCAAGATACTAAGAGGGGGGGTGAATAAGTATCTTCTAAAACTTATTGAACAAGCATCATCTATTACCTTAATGCATATAACAATGAAGAGCAAGAACACAACATGGAATCACATACACATAAACATTAGATTTTTTACGTGGAAAACCCAATGATGGAAAAACTATGGTAAGGATTATCTCACTAATAGATGTTTCAAAACTGGTTACAAAAGAGGCTCACTGCTTACAAGGATTCACTATCCAAAATGGAGGCTCACTACCTACAGAAGTTATAGAAACAAAAAAGGCCAACAACCAAAATATGAACTGATGGAATTACACCACAAGTGCATATTTAGTTCCTTTGATGCTCAAAATGGTCGCATGTCGACAGACTAATCATCACTCTTCTACTTGCACACTTCACATATCAATTTTGTACCACAACTTTTCTTATCTCATATTCATCTACAAACCATCTTGTATATAAATATGATATATTCGCATGCATCAATTAGGTCGGCCTAATTTGATGCAACACATATTTACAAAAGATAGCTGTCGGCTTCATACAAATATTTCTCCAAAATAAATTCAACCGTGTGTCATGCAATATTATGTTAGCTAGGACCAAAGCTAGGTCGCACATATATCTGCAATATATGTTAAACTATTAACTACTTATTAGGTCAGCCATGATTAACCTAATAATGAAATGCAATCACCAAACTTGATGCCAACTCACCATCCAATCATATGAACATATGGAAATACATACATACGCGGTTTTAGAGATTATATGCCTTTTCTCAAAACCTTGAACACCGATGATTATTAGAGGAAATATGTGGACCAAAATACCAGATCAAACACTAGAGAGAGTAAACCTATTCTGCACACCAGTTCAGGGTACTAGACCAATCTGATACCATAAACAACATGGTGACATCAATGACAACATACAAATCGATCTTCTCCATTCTTCCAACATAATAGACGATTAATTACCTGTGCTAGGGGTTTTGGCTAACCCGAAAGACCTTTGAACCCCAAAATGAAACAATTTGTTCAAGTCTCTAGGCACAAATTAGCCCTCATCTCACTATTGGCATCTAAAATATTTATAGGTACTCCTTTAGTAGAGCTAATTTTTTTTCCAGTCTTGATTAGAAGAGGGTCTTTCCTTTTGATATGGGTCACAACCATGGTTTCCAAACTGTCACTCTCAATAAATTTTTTTGTAGAGGAGATGGTGCAGGAGCACCCCAAAGTTCATCTAGGAATGTTGACTAGAAGGTTATGAATTGGCAATTTGTTTAGGCCAAATGTAGCAATATCTTTCTATTTCTTTGAGTTTGTGCCTTAGAGGCATTTGAGAACATGAGTTGTGTTAGTAAAGGTCATGTTGACCATTTGAGAGATTGAGGTTTGGCTACAAGGATGGTTTAAGACCTTTGTAGACCTTTCTAGGTGTTAGAATCTCTAAAATTTTGCAAATAAGGCCTATTGAAAACCACAAGCCGCCATGGAGCAGTCAGGGCCGAGCTTAACTGAATTGGAGAACCTATATATGGTGTGCTTTGACTTGAAAGGAAGGTTGGAAGCTTTTGCATTGTTAAAATTTCATGAATACAAGTGAGGACAGTGATAAGGTTGTGTAATTTTCTGTGTTTTGTTTTGAATTTGTGTGGTCAGGAGTGATCATGGCACTGTGAGTTGATGTAGTATGTAGTGTAGTTGTATTTGAAGCTTTGTGTGGCATTACTTGTTAGTGTGTTCAATTTTCCAAGCGTTGCTTAGTAGTTAGTTTGTTTCTTGTAGTTGCTGTTCTGATAGACAGTCTGTAAAGAATGGAGGTTTAGTTACATTCCCACTGTACTTTGTGTACGGGCCCTTGGGAATTGTGACTAGGCTTCATGTCTATAAATAAGATAGGGTTAGGAGTGGTTAGGAGTCAAGGAATCACTATGGAAGTCTTCTCCTAGGCGAGATTGACAGTGCCCGACTAGGAAACACAAGAAGTGCAGAGCACTTGACTTGCAGGGGTGTCCATTTCCTAGTAATTCATAGTGTGGAGAGGGCAGGTGTATGCCTTTCCAAGGCTTAGCAAGAAGGAAGGAGCTCCATCAACCTATTTGGTGCGAGGAATTCTTAACAGTCTACAAGGAATACAGGAAAAGACCCAAAATAACCTAAGTGCTTGATCATTACCAGTTTGAGGAACTGTATGGGCAGCTGAAGGCCAGGACCACTACAATCTTCAAGTGATAGGCATGAAGAACAAGAAACCCAAAGGAAAATTCAGTGTTCTTTGGTAGACCTTGGAGTATTAGTGTGTTTCCTTGGAGATGGAGACCTAAATGGGCTCTTGGGCTAGTAGCCTTTTTAACCCTAGATGAGGGTTTGGTGAAAGCGATGGCCAAAGGAAGCAAGGTGGATTCTCTAGAACCATTTTGTGATGGTGTGAACCTATTGGAAGCTACTCCACACCCCTGCAAAGATCATATTGAGTGCTGAGGATAGGTTAGCCTTTAGGGTGGATTAAGGGCTAAGGGTAGAGTTGAAGCATTGTACCAAGATTGACTTGGTAGGCTGGTTTGTGATGGTAGTGGGGTTGAATAGGAGAACCAGGGGTACCTAAACATGAAGAAGGTCCTAAAGGTTAAGGTGGTGAAGTAAGACACCAAGGAGATCTTGCAAGTAAAGATCCAGAGTATGGAACAGTGTTTGTTTCCATCCAACCCTACCCTCTCAGGAGAGCAGAGAGATTTTTCTACTAGTTTTGATAGACCCTTTCCTCTTATATGTGATATATATATGTACTTATATGGGTACATATGTATATATGATGTATACATATGTACAAATGTAAATACATTTATAGATTTTATTTTTATTATATGATTATGTGAATGTATATATATATATATATATATGGTGTGTGTGTGTGAAAATTATTATATTCATGAGAAGAAGGGATAGATTATTATCTAAGACTAGAGGAAATTATGATTATTGTCAGAATAAAAAGATCAATGTTTAGGTTGGGCATATTTGAGTATTATGAGGTAGAATTATATATTTAATTTGATTATAGAAAATATATATGAGGCCTATCTTTGATATAAATATGCATATAATTGTTTATCCAAACCATTATTTTGAACTTGAATGTGAAATTATAAGTGTTGATAACTAGTTTGAGAAAGAAGTGTGTGAACATATGGCACATGTTTCCATCATGGATTTTTTATTTGATTATTAAATATTTGGCCAAAGTATTGCAACATCACTTCATGCATCATCATTTCATAGTGTCTATTTATTATAAATCAATTAGATAGGTCATAATCAACTAGAGGGTATCTATATTTGTATGATAGATTATTTGTATTTAGAACTCAACACTAGTTCTTAGATGGCATGGTGACCTTGATAATTCACTTGATCTACTACCCTTGTGAAGGGTAGGGCCACTTCTTGATATAAGGTGTGTGGGGGAACCCCAGTCTATGGTTGGAGGAAAAAAACTTGGGTGATGCCCTCCCCGATGCAATTGAGAAATGCCAAAGACTTTTTTTATCAGAGACATTATCTTGATTTCACATGAATTTGAATCATTTTTTATTTATACTTCATGTTATTATTATGAAACCTATAATATGTACCAATATACTAAATTCTTGAGAAATTATTTATAATATATAATACTTGATGAAATAACTATGTTCATTTGATGTAATGAATTTCTTAATATATTTTATATTCATTTCAAAAGAGAAAATGCAATGTTTTTGTAATGTCGTAAAATTGCACCCCTTGCAATTTCACATACATTCTTGTATCCAATTTAGTGTGCAATCCCTTACATCTTGTGTAGGCTCATTTTAGCCCTTGCATAAGACTTTTTCCTCTCTCAAGATGCTTAGGACTCCCTTTTTAGCAGCTACCTTTGCACGTAAGCTTTGTGTTAAACCTTGTTCTTTTCCTGTTCTCATTATTTTATAGCATGATGTGTCTAGACACTAGCACACCATATGGACATCCGCATGCCATGCTAGCATCCTACAAAATTTCAACGTTCAAATGATCATTTTCGAGCATGTTTTCCACTTTTCACCTCCTTTTGTCAGTGGTAACAGCCTATGACACCTTGTAACGGCTCAAGAAGCTTCTTTTCCCTCCTATCCTCTCTTTGAATGCTATCTCTTCACTCCATTTTCTCTCTTTGGACCTCTCTAGCTTTGGATTTGGCCTCTTCCTCTTCCCTCTATCTTGATATACTACGTGCATAGCTTCATACAACTTGCTACAACAACACTCTCAATCTCTTATAACGTTCTTTGCAACTCCCTTGGCTCTTGCAGCTCTATCTCCCTTATCTTGTGCTTGCAAGAATCTTGGGATTTCTCACATCCCCTATCAATTGCATATTTATCTTGTGATACTGTTTCTCCTCCTTGAGCAGGGATTACTTTTATCACTCTGTATTTGCTTACTTTATTCACTTTCTTTATCTATTTGGTTGTCCATAGAGGTGGGAACACCAAAATGGGGGTTTGATTGAGGAAAACCCCTATATAGCCCCAACATGTTCTCTTGATCTTACAAATGTAGGTATTGAAGATATTCATGTGCTGGAGGCTTCATCACTTGGGCTATTATGAGCATTTTCTATCTCTTATTCGCTAGTTTTATCATTTGCATTTCACTTAGTTTACCTTTCTTTAGTTCTGTTACTTTTTATCACTTTCTTGCATTCTAGAAGTTCTTAGCCATCTAATTGTTAGTAGTTTCTTTGTTTTTTTCTATGGTATTCTCAATTTTTAGTCTATACGAGATGCTAGCATGCCTTTGGGACTCCAGTGTGCTACGCTTTAGTCCAATTCTGTGCTGCTATCTTGTGGATGAAAACTTGCTAGCTTGTCCAAAAAACTTTTGTGACCTGCTCTTTTTGATTTCGAAACTCTCACTTTTTTCCCTAAGGTAGCTTAGGGAAGTTCGCCCCTTGGGATTCACTTGAGAATAAAGAGATTCATGAGTAGTGAATCTCCCTTCTCTATAGTTTCTATTTATTATATTTGTTAAAATTAAATTATATGGTGTTTATTAGAGAAAATTTAGGTTGTCCATAACTAGATGAAGTGGCGTTTGTTGCAAAATTAGTAAGATTTTGATTCAAGCAAGTTCATTTAATCACTGAATAATGAAAACACAAGGTCATATGTTCTATAAAATTTATTATTTACTTTTGCTTCATACAATGCTAGTCATAGTGCATGCTCATTTCCAATCATATGAAATTCTAGTTTATAAATGTCAAATGTATGAGTTAATGCACAAAAATATTTATCTACTTATTGTTCCTTCAATATGTATCTACACAATATAAATATCAAGATAGAATATACATATATAAATCTCAATACACTTCGTTTATTAGTTTGAGTTTTAACCAATATGGTGGATCCATAAAAATGGTTAGCCCATTTCAACCAATGATTATGTCAACAAGTATTTAGTTAGCTACAAACTTGTTGTATATGAGTGTAAAATCTATCACTAGAATAACTATCTCATGAAATAAGATCAATTAGTAATCACTTGGAAATATTCATCATATAATTTTATAATTTCACCTCTTCAATTTTACTACCTATCCCTTGTTCACTCCCACTTAAATTTTGCATCATGATTATGATTTATACACTATACCTCTAATTATTTCTTATCACTTCCTTTAATCTATATTAGACTTCTATATTACATAAATAGAGTTGGGATATGTAATCAAGGAAAATTAGAAATATAGAAGACATGATTTTTGTAGACACCGAAAGTTGGTCTAAGTCCATGAGCACCACTTTCGACATAATTTTCTATTATCCATGGTCATGATTAAATAATGTTTATTATTTAATTACCTTTCTAAACACATATTTCCTCTATTAATTAAATGACCCTTTTAATTAATTCATTAATTCATTATGACTTTTATTCAACTTGATTAATTAAATAAATCATATTTATTTAATTATGTCCCTAACTAATTAATTCTTCTTCTTAATTAAATAATTTATTATTTAATTACCCCTTTTGTCACAGTTCAACTATAATTAAATATTCATTATTCAATTATTCATTTATCCTTTTCAACAGTTAATTAAATAAGTTACATTATTTATTTAATTAAATCTTTCAATTTCAAATGTTGAATTAAATTAACATTTAATTCACAATTAATTGTTTATGTCACATTCTTTTGTCGTTCAGTTGACTAATCATTCACTCACCTTCTGAATCAAGATCTATTTTAAATCCTCCACTTATGTAAGGATTTGATATCTGATCGTCTCTGCGAGAAGACTCTCTGTCATAACTAGTTAGTTAACTAGTTCTAACTCATATGCATGAATGTGTTTATTGATTAAATATCTTTATTTAATTAATTAATTCATGTATTCATTCGAACAAATTATTCTTTGAGTTCTAACTTTTTCTTTGTCATTCAAAGTTTATTTCTTCTATTTTCGAAGACTCTTAACTGAAGATTAAATTGTTTATTTAATCTAGAACTCGTGTTCTTTCTATTTTCGAACAGTCTTGGCACAAGATTAAGTTATCGTTCTAATTTAATCTTTATCTTGCAGACTTTTCTAACTCACGTTCTATCTGACACATAACTCACATCGCATGACATTCATCAATCTCGTTCGTTGATCTCTCTTTTGAATTTGAGTCGATTGTTTGAAAACCCAAAATCTATAAATTGACCTATCATTATCATTATTCCTCCTCCCGAAATCAATACTTTTGAGAAGAAACTTAATCTTTGATATTTTTCTTAGACATTCAACTAGGTTATGCTTGCATCAATACTGGAAATCTGAGGGCAAGAATAGTGATACAACAAAATGGAGAAGGACAATCGAGATAATTCGAAGAAGTGGACACATATTTGGTGAGATCTTTTCAGTTATTTTTTTAATTGTTTTATGTTCATTTACTCATTCTTTGTTGCTTTTATTTAGATTATTTGTTAGATTTGATCATCTTAATCTATGCAGCAAATTCTCCAGAAAATCTACGTTACATTTGGTGAACCCGACGTGAATTACGCTTCAAATTCGTGCAATAATTTTTGTTTTCTATTTTTTATTTTATAGGTTATCATACGGAACATCACATCCACTCAAATAAACGATGCATCTGTATTCGTGAACCGCATCTGCTACATCCCGCGATGCATTTGACATTCTGCACCACATCCGTGACATCCTGCACCACATCTGACTGTCAACATTTCACACCATGTTTGACTGTTAACACGAACTGCATCCGCATGTCAACATCATGCCGCATCTGTGGCTCGAAAAGCCACATCTACCTGGTAATAGATTTTTCACTTTTTTATTAACTTTCGTACATTCACATTTTCATTTTTCATTTTTCGTGTTATTTCATTTTTTTTTCGCTAATTTTTTTATTACAACTGTGTTTAGAGGAGTAACTTAGATTTTTCAGGACGAAGCATAAAAGACCAAATAAAAAACCAAAAACATATTTTCTGTAGAAGGAAAGCCGAAGACACAAAGGGAACTACTGATCAGTTTGCATGCAAGACCTAATGACTTTGTTAATTTTATTTGGAAAGCTTTTTGTTTGGTAGTTTAGAAAATTTTCATTTGGGCTTAAAAATTAACCAGTGTTTTTCGTGTCTACAATTGTTTAGCTTAGAACCCGATTCAAGATATTGAAGTATCCTCTCCCCTTGCACATTTGTGTGATCTTGGGTGTAAGAGAAATGATTACTGACTCTAGAAAATTTGGGCCTATGTTGGTGGTTAAGAGTAACCAACATGACTCAAAACCGGTGATGTGCTTATTGCCAACGACTTCCAACCGGTATAAAAATTTTAATACTTGAGGAAAGCTTGGTATTATTGGAGCTCCTGCAGACAAGCTATTGATTCCCTAGTACCTTTGTGGTGCATCGAAACCTGCAGAGCCTAACCGTTGCAAATTGGGATGATAATGCCTCTCACGTGGCCTTCATGAATGGGTGCCCGAACTAAAAATCCATTTGTTGTAGTTCTACCAAAATCCTACCTATTTGCTGGTGTAGCAGGTTCAGACCTGTGAAGCCATCTTACATACTTACAATTCATGCGTAGAGATGAAATGTATACCATGGGAGTTTCATGGGTACAGTAGCTTGGCTGCCCCGTATAAGTGAGTTTCATGGAGGGGAGCCAGTGGGGTCAAGCTACTAGTCATCCGCCTTGAATATGCGTAGTTGGATTTATCCAAGTAAGAACTCAGCAAGTATTGTCCAACATAGCTTAGGTTGTAAATGTTTTATGATTTTAACAGATCTATCACTACAAACTGAATACACATTGAATTATGTGATTATTTTTTCTATATTCATCAAAAAACTTGATCATCAAACAGAGTCAGTCGAAAAATTATTTTTAGAAAAACCGCAACTGTCAACAAGAGTCACAACTGTCATTTTCAAAATCGCATCTGTCCTAGAGAAATGCACCTGTCATTTTAGTCATCGCATGTGTCTGTCTACAAAGTCCAGTTTTACAGAGTTTAGATACTGCACCGCAATTGTCAAATCCTAAATTGCATGTGTATTTGCGGGCCACATCTGCCAAACGGAAAACCACAATTATTTATCAACAAGTTTCGGTTCACAAAATCCGTATTCCAAGTCGCAACTATTACTGTGAGTTGCATCTGTCAAAAAACCGCAATTTCCTGTCAACATTCGAAACCTATTTTAGTCAAATCACCTCATCGTAAAACTGAAACACATCTGTCAAACATAAAATTGCATCTGATAGGTGAACCGCATTTGACTGTCAACAAAAAGCTTTGAAAATTGCAAACTAAGTCCGAAAGAATAACTGTCTTTTTCGCTTCTGTTTCTAAAGATCAACCTTGGACATAAAGTACACTTTTTTTCTCAAAACCTTGCATTATTAGGTGTCGTATATGTCCTAGTCATAGTCATCCTAAGTTGCATACATTTAGACACTCCCTAGGAAATTGTATATAGAACAATAGAATAAATTTCCTCGTCATTGGATATGTTCATGTTCCGATTTGTCACTATCATTGAACCTAGTCACTATTATCCTATTTGTGAATCTTTCTAGCTTAACAGTCTAGTTTGGGAAATTTGCCTTATCAACTATCTTTGTCCTACAATCAGGTTCCTTGGTCAACTCAAATCATTGCATGCATTTATTCCATAGGTGGTAGGTTATACCCATCTTAGAATCATTTTACCATCATAGTCTACTCGAGATTTTGCATATTGTCCGTCCTATCATATGTCATTTTAGTATACGCCATTTTAGAAATATTTAGCAACATCCTTTATTGTCAAAAAATCCAAAAAAAACATAGAAATAGGACATATCGGTTTTTAGACATAGTTTGCATTACCCTATTTTGAGCAAATTTTTATGGTTGAAACAAGGTCTAAAAAGAAACATAAAGCAATGTTGGACCCTAACAAATTTTTCAATCCTTTCAGAAGTCAACCATTAGGGAAAGAAAGACCACACAAACCTTTGCTTGAAAAACACGTCACTAGAGACACACATGGAAAAATTTATCTTGAAGACATAGACGCTGCAGTACAAGATCCTGAATTTTCATCCTTTATGGATGAGTTTTTGGAAAATGATCCCTAATGATATCTAGCAAAGTTGCTAGTAGAAGGTGCCACACTACCACTAGGATTTGATATTCATACTTTGAAAACACCATCTACTCAACCAACGCAAACTGTGTCGTCAAGTGTTTCTATTCCCCAAATCACCACAGCAATACCAACTGGCATACCAAATCAAATATCATCAATTATAAAAACAACCCCTTTCAACATAACACAAGGTTTACAATTTACTGCGGGAGCAACTTCATCAAACCCCTTTGGCAACAACACTACTGGTAAGAGATCCAAAGTTGGCATGAATATTCCTATACCAAATCAGAACATTAAGACAAGAAAAATTCCTATACCAACTCAAAACATTCAGATAAGAAATATCCCCACACTGAATCAAAACATTCTAACGGGATATATTCCCTCGCCAAATCATAACTCGTCACAAAACACAGCATTTCAGAACACCTACATTGATCCAAACAACGCAAACAACATGTCCTTGACACAAGTAGATGTTCTCCAAAACCAAATGCGAATGCTTCAACAACAGATGGACAACATGTCTATGTCAGGAAAACGAACTATCTCAGTGCAAGATCTATGTCCATGTCCTTTTGACAAAGCGCTTTACATGACACCATTCCCCCATGGATACATTATACCAAATTTTCCTAAGTATAATGGGAGGAAGAATCCTTTAGAACACATTAGAGAATTCTCTATGACATGCATGGATATATCATATGATCCCACATACTTGATGAGACTATTTCCGCTAACCCTTATTGGGATAGCACTGGAATGGTTCTCTAAATTACCATATGGTATATGATCCTGGGGTGAATTAGCTGAGAATTTTTTCGAACACTTTTCCTTTAACATAGAAAATGAAGTAACAATAGCAACCTTGTGCCACACAACACAAGAAGACAGCGAAACTTTCGCCAATTTTTTCCAGAGATGGAGAGGTCTAGCTAGCAGATGTCTAGTTGAAATACCAGAAAAACAAAAGGTCACGATATTCCTTGAAAACATCAATCCAAAACTAAGAGGTGACTTAAGGGTACATTGTTGTACTTCATTCCTAGACTTGGTACAAAAGGGAATCATCCTTGAAAAAGGCCTTATTGACAAAGGATAAATAAAAGTACCAGGAAAAAACTCAGTTGTTCAACATCAAAACGTTCCCAATGATAGAAAGAAATTCTAGTTTAGAAACAAAAATGTTACAAGTGACGACATTGTTGATGCTAAGACCATACATACAGGACCAGTTATCACAATAAGAGGTTACAACCCCAATCAAGACATGACGAATAGTCCAGATCAAACAAATTTTTTTGTTCAAAATTCACAACAACAACGACCACAAAGGAGATTTCCTACACGTGAGTTTACCCCTTTGGGGCAACCAATCGAGACAATTTTCAAAGAGTTGATTAAACATGATCTCATTAAACCTTTGGAACCAAGAGAGTATGATCCTGGAAAATTTAAACCTTCATGGTGGGACGATAATGCTTATTGTGACTATCATCGAACAAAAGGACACAACCTACAACAATTTCAACAACTGAAGAATATTATACAAGACTTTGTTGAAAATGGAACCATAGAGGTCAATGGGCAAAAAAATACCAAGAATGGTGATCATAAGGTCTTCACAGACCCATTACATGACCACCCAAAAGGAAAGGCCTCGAGTTCAGGAACCAAGAATACTCCATCAGCCAATTATGCAAATACCAAGTATGACTATGGAAAAGGAAAGATCATAAATCACCTCCGAGCTGCAAATGAAAATGTCCATACCATCACCCTTAAGAAGCACCCTGAATGTGCTGTAAACACACGCATAACTAAGATAATTCTTCTAGGTGCTTCTACTGAGCCACCTACATAGTCTTCCAAGTCTAAATACAATCTCCTTGATCAACTAAGCAAAACCCCCGCACAGATATCCATTTTGGAACTATTGACTTTATCACTTGAGCATCAAGCCATTCTCGATAAAGCTTTACAAAACACGACTATTCCTTCAGACTTAGATGTCAATTGTTTGAAAGAAATGGTGGGTTATTTAACCAGCTCACATCATGCCACATTTTCCCAACAAGATTACTCAACCAAAAAGACTGATCATAATGACCCATTACATCTTGAAGTCCTAGTCCATCAAACCAAAGTCAGACGAGTCTTGGTAGATGGAGGAGAAGGTTTGAACCTGTGTACCCTAAAATTGGTTAAGGCATTAGGATTCTCATAAGAATGCATAGACACCTCTAAGAGTATAGTCATCAAGGCTTACGATGATGAGGAAAGATCATCCAAAGGAGTTGTCACACTCCCTATCAGGATTGGTCCAGCAATTATGAACACCAACTTCCAAGTCTTGGATCTCACCCTTCTGTATAACCTATTGTTAGGTAGACCTTGGATACACGCAATGAAATCCGTACCTTCAACATATCACTAATGTCTTAAATTCTCATATAATGGCACCGAGATCATGATTGATGGTGATCCAGATCCTTTTCAATATTGTACAAGCCTAAGGGAAATTCAACAATGACAAGTACCAGTTAACCAAGAAGCTTCATCATCCACTTTATTTCTATACGTTGATCCATCACATCTTACCGAGTCCATTTCATTCAAACCACCATCATCCACTCCTAAGGTCGAGATCCAAGACAAGGGCTATGGAGAATATCACATGAAGGCATTCTACTATGTCAGTCAACTGGTTCCACCTAAGGCATATGGCTTACCCATGGCAGATAGAAGACAGTCAGTAGTCACATTTCATTTTCCCCCTACAATGACAATGACCAAATGGGGAGAGTTGAGTGAAGAAATTTTGGATCAAGGTAATATTACCTCCTGGTTGTACCAGGAAGACAATGAATACCCCTCACCATCTATTCAGATAGCTAAGGATCAATATGGAAAGTGCTTTAAGATGATGCAAAGCGAAGGCTATGACAGACATAGTGGGTTAGGACTACATCAAAATGGAAGGACAGAACCAATCATTGTCTCGCCACAACTGAAATACCTATGGCTAGGGTTTCAACCGCTTAGAATTGGGTTTCCTAGTACTTCATCACCATTTCAAGAGGAAGTGAGTGCTTATGCAGACATCGAGATATCTCATGAACCACTTCCCCTAGTTTATGATGAATCTCCTGAATCAAGTGATTGTGAATGGGATTCCCTTTCCTCTACCAGTACCATGAACCTAGATAATCTATTTGAAGAATTGGACCTAATGATAAAACCTGTACCAAAGCCATCTAGTCCCCATCATAGGAAGTCCTTGTCCAAAGAAGAATGGATTAAGCACTATTATTGGGAAACCCTTGAATCATGCATCTTGGGCACCTGACGAACCATCTTCTGACAACTTAGCTCTTGCAATAGTCCCACATCAGAGTTTACCTCCCCATAGGAAAAAGAACAAGAAGGAGTTAGTCCAAAAATTTTGTGACCATGTCAACCACTCTATATTCACCTTGTCAGCTTCCACATTCGATAACTCCGATGATGACATGCCTCTCATATATCCTAAACTTATCGACTGGGATCAACAAGGTACACCCATCTTAGACACATTCAAGAACGACGAAGCAATAGCTGAGTTCATGGGACTTCGAGAAGGCATACCAAGAGGGGATCATAAAGCTAGTTTTACCATAGACTTGGATGATAAAGCATATTTTGGGTAGGCTATTTACACCTCTAGTCGCAAAAATGAAAATAAAAATAAAAATGATGAAAATGAGAAAAATGACAAGTCCCTAGGTAAAAACTGAAAGGCGCCTTTGGATGAAGAAACAATAAAAATAAAGGATGTATCTGAGGGCGAAAACCTCTATGAGGCACCCAAGGATGGAGGTTTAAAAATTATCCCTATTGAATAGGAAAAGTCACCAATGCTAGTAGAAGAGTCTGTTGAAGTCAACATAGATACAAAAGAAAACCCTCAGAACATATACTTTGCAGCCTCTTTGACAGAGACAAAACAACCTGAGTTTCAAGACTTATTTGCAAAGAGACAGATAAACTTTGCATGGTCATACGCTGTCATGCCTTGGGTGGATCCAAACCTAATATTGCACCATCAACCATTACATCCAGGTATTAAGCCAGTCAAACAGAAGTTAAGGAAAATGCATCCACATATTGCTCTACTAGTCAAAGCAGAGCTTAAGAAACTCTTGGATGTCGGATTTATAAGAACCATAGAATATGCAGACTGGATTTAAAATCTTGTACCAGTGACTAAACCAACTGGGGGAATCCACATTTGCATAGACTTTAGAGATATCAAGAAGGCATGTCCCAAGGATGACTTCCCTTTTCCAAACATAGACATGATAGTAGATCTTACAACAGGATACGAGATGCTATCCCTCATGGATGGTTTCTCTGGATATAACCAAATCAAAATTGCAGCTGAAGACCAACACAAGATAAATTTTACGTGTCCATGGGGCACATACTATTGGAATGTTATTCCTTTTGGGCTTAAGAATGCAGGAGCTACCTATCAATAGGCAATGACTACTATTTTACATGACTTTGTAACATACCCTCATGGAAGATTATGTAGACGACATTATAGCCAAATCAGAAACAAGGGCAGATCAGTTGAAGGTTTTAGACAAGATATTCCAAAGGCTAGAGAATTACAACGTCAAACTAAATCCGAAGAAATGTGTCTTTGGAGTGAAATCAGGGAAACTTCTAGGGTATATCATTTCTAGAAGAGGTATTGAAGTAGATCTAGAGAAGGTAAGAGCTATTGTAGAAATTCCTCCTCTAGTTAGCATTGGTCAACTAAGAACACTATAGGGAAGATTTCAGTCTATCAGGCATTTCATTGTACAAGTGGTAGATAAAATACACCCATTTCAACATCTACTCAAGAAAGGAGTACCATTTGTGTGGACACCTAAATGTCAGGAAGCTTTCCAACAAATCAAGGATTTTTTTCTCACTCCACCTGTCTTAATGCCACCTACAGATGGAAAACCATTGATACTATACATTTCAACAACTCAGTCGGTATTAGGAGCTCTTCTCGCACAAAATGATGATCAAGGTCATGAAAGAGTAGTATATTACATTAGTCGTACCTTGGTGGAATACAAATTAAATTACAGCAACATAGAACGTGCATGTCTTGTGGTAGTCTTTGCTACTCAAAAACTTTGGCACTATATGCTAAATTTCCAAACAATGTTGGTCACAAAGATTTATCCCCTCAAATATCTCCTAAGTAAAGTAGCATTAACAGGTCGATTGGCTAAATGGGTTATGATACTTAGCGAGTATGATATCCAATATGTGGAGAGGAAGGCTATAAAAGGACAGGTGATTATAGATCAGCTAGCAGATGCACCTATGAAGGCAGACCATCCTTTAGTGGCGGATTTTTCTGATGAATTTATTTTCACAGTTGACACTAGAACCGAATGGAAATTATACTTTGACGGTTCACATACAAATCGTGGTTTAGGAGAAGGTATCCTATTTGTTACACCTCAGGGTGATACTATTCCTAAATCATTTAGAATTGCTTTCCCTTGTACCAACAACATAGCAGAGTATGAAGCCTTAGTGACAGGACTATGAATGGTAGCACAGTGGAAGATTAAGAGCCTACATGTTTTTGGCGATTCTCAGCTATTAGTTCGAAAAGTAAATGATGATTATGAGACTACGGATGAGAAAATTGCCGCCTACAAGCGCACAACTGATAGTTTCAAGCAATACTTTGATGACATTACCTTTCAAAAAATACCAAGTATTCAGAATAGGGTTGTAGATGCTATGGCAACCGTGGGTTCCTTATTGGATATTCCGAGCAATGTGCCTAAGTTTGAGTTTTTGGTTGAACAACTGTTGGTCCCCGCCTATGATGCCCCTGATTTTGCGATGGTGTGTACAATTATTGCTCCTACTTCCCCATGGTACAAAGACGTATTAGACTATCTAAATGACCAAACCTTACCTCTAGACTTGTCAAACAACCAACGTAGAACCTTTATCCATAAGTCAGCTAAATACACCATCATCGGAGATACCCTGTATAGACGTACCTTAGATAACGCCCTAATGAGATGTATTGATGCTAAAGAAGCACAAAAAACTTTGTGAGTGGTGCACGAGGGTATATGCGGATCCCATTCAAGTGGTCCTACTTTAGCCCATAAGATTATGAGATTAGGTTATTATTGGCCTAGAATGGAAAAAGACTCATATATCTTTGTAAAGAAATGTAGACAGTGTTAGATACATGGAGATTTGATAAGAGCACCAGCATAGGAGCTTTGTCTGATTACATCACCATGGCCCTTTTCTCAATCAAGAATTGATCTCATAGGTAAGATACACCCTCCATCATCCAATGGCCATAAATTCATCATAACCACCGCCGAATACTTCACCAAATGGGTTGAAGCTATTCCCATGACCTACATCACCGACACACAAATATCCAAGTTTATCTTAAACTATATCATTTGTCGGTATGGTGTACCCCAATCCATTATCACAGACAATGAACACCCATTCAAAAACCAAGAAGTACGCCATTTATGTGAAGAGTTCCATATCAAACATCATTTTTCCACCCCGTATTACCCACAAGCTAATGGCCAAGCTGAGGCATCTAATAAAACTATTGTCAGAATCCTGAAAAAGACTGTCAATGACGTTGGCTGTGATTGGCACCTATAGCTAAATCCTGCCTTATGGGATTACCACACAAGCATCTGTAATCCCACTGGCGCCACTCCATACTCCCTAGTATTCAGATTTGAAGCTATCTTACCTATTGAGGTTGAAATTCCTTCCCTGAGAGTATCCTTGAAAGGTCACATTGATGATGAAGAATACCATGTATCCAGATTACAAGAGCTAGAATTATTGGATGAACAAAGACAAAAAGCACTAGACCATTTGCAAGAATATCAAAATTGTCTTCGTGATAGCTATAATAGGAAATTTCTAAATAGAAACTTTGACATTGGTGACTTGGTTTTAATGGAGAATCCCAGGAATCAAGCTGAATGGGAAAAGCCAGGTAAGTTTGAACCTAACTGGTTAGGGCCTTATATTGTCACAAAAGCTTTGGATCAAGAGTGTACCAACTCTCTACCCCTGAAGGAGAGCCACTTTTGTCACCAATTAACAACCTTCATCTGAAGAGGTTCTATGTGTAGCTTTTGATAGTCTTTATCTTAATCAAGAAAAAAACAAAAAAAAAAAAACAAAAAAACAAAAAAATGGTTACCTTGATGAAAACCTAGCAAACAGGTGTCTTTGTAACACCAAAAAAATTGGAAAATCCATAAATAGTAAAGAGAAATAATCCCTCCAATAGTGAAAACCACTTTGGTGGCACTATGGATAAGTACCATGGTGAAAACCTGGCAAACAAGCGCCATGTGTAGTCAAAATCGCTCTTTCGTCTACCATCATTCTAATCAGATTTTTTCACTTTCCCTCATAATAAATGGTTGTCCTATCCATTGCTTGGAATGATTGACATCAAAGTCCATTCCGTAAACATTCCCCACTCCATCTCACATGTCTTATTCCTGACTGGGGGAAAATCCATATTCTGTGCCTTGATGACCTTGTACATAGCTTTACACCATCGGAAAATGTCCTAAAAAAATCCAAAAACAATAGAAAACTTCAAAAACATAAAAAAAATCAAAACATGTCAGAAAATCCCTAAAAAAGAGTCAGAGTCAGTCATGTTAAGTCAGTCATAGACATAGTCGAACTTCGTTGCCTCTATGGATGTAGGCAAGGCCATCGGTCGATGTGCCCCCGAGGCATTAGGTTTGTCTGTCTAGTTTTGTTATGTATCACACACATTAAAATCATGACTCTTTGTACATTCAAATTCATTGGTCGTGTTGAACTACGAGGTCTCTGCGTGTACAACATAGGCAAGGCTAATCAATTGATGAGCTCCCGAGACCACACTAGGTTAGTCCAATAGGGTTTATGACATTCACTAGTACACATGCTGCATATGTTGCATATCATCAACTTGAGTACATATTTTCAGTTAGTTATGTCAGTTAAAGTTTGGTCGAACTACGAGGTCTCTGTGTGTGCAACGTAGGCAAGGCTAATCAATTGATGAGCCCTCAAGGCTGCATTAGGTCAGTCCTTTAGGGTATATCATCTCAAGGCATACACTGTCAACGTACACACACTCAAATCAGTCAAGGAATCAAAACAAGTCATGCACCAACAAGGAAAACATCTCAAAATTGTCATCAAGTCAAAATCAATCACATTGTCAAAGTGATCAACTTATGTCTTAAGCAAGATATGCCTTTCTTGTCAACGGACATTGTCAAATTGGCATAGCCTCATGTAGCTTGTCGCATCAATGCCATCAGGCTCCAACGTCTTATACGGCACATGTCTTTCTGAAAATAGGCTTTGTCATGCCTTATACAGATAGTCACCAGGTTGAAACCAGACTCAACGTCTTATGCGGTATGTGTCATCCCTCACATCCTGCTATGTCAAACATCAAACAATCAAACAATCTCACAAGATAAATTTTTGGCGAATACTTTTATTGGCTTTATGACTTTATATCTTATTTTGTCTTATCTTTTTATCAATTTGTGAATAAGTCCAGTTACTAGCTTTGTCAAGGATGTCTCAGGACTCTTTTTCTTTGGATGTTGTCTATCAACTGTCTTTTTAACTTTGGTTTTTGAGTCATGTTACTAGTTTTCTCAAGGATGTCCTATCAAGGATTTAGAGGAGAAATGACGTCTCATGACCTGTCTTTTATTTGTTTGTTGTATGTGGTTTGTCAAGACAAAACGACTGGGGCAATCTTGTCCTTAGTATGAGTTAAGACACTCCTTGTACACGACTGTCTATTTTTTCGTAGATGGATGAATTTGTACACTATGGTCTATCTCATATCATGGTGTGTACTATCCATTTGTGTCATGTACCACCCAATGATGATAAAAATGCAAGCTTAGCATATATGAAAAAATATCAAAGATCATATGTTTTTCAATCAACCACCTTCGTTGTTTCTTACTAACATTCTGAAATCATTCATGCTAACATTCTTGTTCAGCATGATGATAAAGTCCTGTGACACAAAAAAAACATTAGATAATCTGCATATGCATACATTCTATAAGCATTATGTAAACAGTGTAGTACATCATATAGTTACATTGCATTTCAAACAAATAGGAACATTAACATCTTCATTGCTTATTTATGAAATCATGGCATAATAGGCATTCAATCATCATAAGGTACATAATGGAAACATTGCATGTACATAAAACCATCATATATAAATAACATCATATAGAATCATCATAACATCGTAGACTACATAAACTCATCACATGTAGAAACATTCATTCATAACACATATACATACATCATCTAGGAAACATAATCATATAGAAGTAATGCATCATCATAAAATAGAACTGAATATCATATAGAAGCCATCAAGAATCATATGTATATCACTCAAAATAACGTGTCACAGTACAATGTCAGAATGTATCCATAAATAAAAATGAGCTCGTAGGCTCTCTGATCAAAATACAGTGTCTACATATATAAAATTGTCAACGTATCCCACTGCCACTACTGTCATGTGGTGAAGGTGGCATAAACTACCTCGGAGGTACTCTCTATGAGGTGGAAGGCCTGTCATACAGACCTATCCTCAGTGGTCCTACCACACCCTCTGTACTATGTGTCCTAGTCTGACTCCTGCTCTGTGATCTGTGGCTGCAAACCTTTGAAAATCTAGGAGTTCATCTCTCTGCTAGCACCACTAACTCATACAGATCTCTATAATATGACGCTCTCTCAACTGATCTGACTAGCTCATGAGAAAAACCATCAGATGAGGTGCCACTGCAAAGGCATCTGACCTCTGTGAACTGCTGCTCTATCTCTTGTCTCCGACCTATGGACTGATCTCTCTCCATAAGAGCAGTATCTCTCTCCATAAAAGCACTATCTCTCTCTATCCACAAGGCATCCAACTCTACTGTAACCACTCTCAGTCTCTCCTCCAATGCCTCCCTATCACTGCCCCTAGGAACCTCCTCATCCCGTCGCCCCTCTACAATCTAATCTCGGAGCTCTCTCTCTTGCTCCTCCATAGGCACCTCCTCCTCAATATCACCCTCCCCATAGCCTGCCAGAATACCAAGAGGATCAATATAAACATCAGCCTCCTCCTCCTCTGCAAGGTCCTCTCCACCATTATCTACCTTTGCATGCTCCTCTGCTACTACCTCCTCGACAACATGCTCATCTCCAACCTGTGCCTCTGCTCCACCTCTGAGGTCCAACATCGATACATCCTCCACCTCCGCCTCTCAAATAGGTGATAGTCCACCTACTCGACCACCTCTCCGACCTCTCCGTCCTCATCTACCACCACCCCTACCACCACCTCTGCCACCACCTCTACCTCTACATCGCCCTCTTGTACCTATACCTCATCTCTCCACTAGTGTCGGCTGATCTGGATTTGTATTCGAAATAGGATGATGCTCTGCCCACCATGTGTCATAAGCAGCTATCATCCCTGGATCTGTTGCTCCGCCTGTCCATACCCATTGTAATGGCTGTAACGCCTGAATCTCTGCCTCTATAGTAGCTACTGGTATCATCATCCCCCAATGTGGAACCTCTCTAGAAGATCGAGCAAACTCTTCTCTACCTCTAGGCTCATCTTGAACCTCCCCAAACTGTCTCAAAACACGGTCAGGTAGGTGTCTCTCAATGATATGTACACTCGAAATAGTCCTCCCAATTAGGTACTGTGTCTGCCGACCGTAAGTCAAATGTTCATTCTCATCTAACCATCTCTCACAATCCATGTATGGCCTCCAAGTAAATTGATCCAATATATCCATTGCATGTCTCTAGTAACCTATGTCTCCGACATGACTCTGAGTAATGTTTCCCATATACCAGAAAACATAAGGAGATCTAGCCTCTCGCTCTGCAGTAACAAGAGGACGAAATATCACAATGCACTCCCATGCCCAAACCATGAGAAGAGTCATGCCACAACTCATAGACTATGCGTCTCTGTACACTATATTATGCAAATGGAAGTATAGCATGCCTAACAAACATGAACCCCAGGCATACATAGTCTCTCTCTCCAACATCCCCACTAGCATCTCTCCCCACCCGACAGGAAAACCATGACCTCGTCTATCCGAAAGAACTATACCCCCTATCAATGTACATAGGATGGAGTCAATCCTCTTGTACCTATCAGCCAACACCTACCATCTGATCTCATAATGCTCTATCCCTAGACTCCTAATGTCATAATACACATAGTATCTAGTCAGCTCACTAAATCCACGCTGGGTATCATACATAACTTGCTCTCCTCTAATGGGAAGTCTCAAAATCCTATAGACGTCCTCTAAAGTGACTGTCGCCTCCCCAGTTAGAAAATGAAATGATGAAGTCTCAGAATGCCATTGCTCGCACAAAGCGGTCAACATACCTTTGTTTGCCTGAATTGTGGGCATAGTCAGCACATGCTGTAGTCTGAGTCTCCATAATAATCATGTCTCTCCACTGACTAACTGAGATCTCAACTCGAAGGTATCGGGACGTGTCTCCCGAGTATAGATCAGATCTAAAACAAGCTGCATTTCAACCAAAATGTCAAAAAAAAATTCAAATTTTTTTTAGAATTTTTTTTCAGAAAATTTGCCAGCCAAATGCAGATCACTATGACAAATGCGGTGCATTCATATAAATGTGTTGCATTATAGGAATTTGCGTCACACATATCATATGCATTGCAAAAGATCCTAATCATTTCTACCAAATGCAAATGCGTTGCAAAAATTTAAATGCGGTGCAAGATTCATTTTGCCTAGCTAATTGCATATGCATTTCATATTAACAATTGTGTTTCACTATCCTACATGCATTTGTCCTAAATGCAGATGTGATTTATAGATACAAATGCAGTGCATTTGAATTCATTTGCGTTGAATTCCTAAATGACCTATCTTAGCCTAGACTTCTTTTTGCAAATGCATCGTTCCGTAGGTAGATGCGTTGCTTACGAACGCATATGCGTCGAATGTGAAATACTGCATGTGCATAACTAAATTTTAAACGCCTAAAACTACGTGCAAACTAAAATTTTAAAAGCTTGTTTTAGGGTACATATTGGTGGTCTTGTATCGGCTGGCCGTTTGAATTTCCAGATCTGACATCCGCAATGCACAACATAGGGAACTGAAGACATCTTCGTCCAATGCTCAGAGCAACTTTCTCAATTCTTCAACTCTTCCGGGTGCAAATGAATTGGTTTTCAACCTAATTCCTATTTATACCCAGGGTTTGGGTGGCATTTATTTTGACCTTGTCTATTGGTTGCTTAAACTTCCAACTTCTATTGACCCGTACACATCCATAACACTTCCAAATTTAATTTCGTCAACTCCATAGCATTTTTGACCATCAAATTGACTTATGGGGAATATTTCTTGATTTTTTTGAAATTTTTCAAAAAATTTTCAATTTTCCCGAGGGGGCATACCCTAACCTATTTCATACTGGGGCATGATCAAGGCATATTTTCTTTGACACAATGCAGAAATGACATTGTATCAAAGAGGGGCAAACTGTAGACACCAAAAATTGGTTTAGGCCTGTGAGCACCACTTTCGACATAATTTTCTATTATCCATGGTCATGATTAAATAATGTTTATTATTTAATTACCTTTCTAAACACATATTTCCTCTATTAATTAAACACCCCTTTTAATTAATTCATTATGACTTTTATTCAACTTGATTAATTAAATAAATCATATTTATTTAATTATGTCGCTAACTAATTAATTCTTCTTCTTAATTAAATAATTTATTATTTAATTACCCCTTTTGTCACATTTCAACTATAATTAAATATTCATTATTTAATTATTCATTTATCCTTTTCAACAGTTAATTAAATAAGCTACATTATTTATTTAATTAAATATTTCAATTTCGAATGTTGAATTAAATTAACATTTAATTCATAATTAATTATTTATGTCACATTCTTTTGTCAGTTCAGTTGACTAATCATTCACTCACCTTCTGACTCAAGATCTATTTTAAATCCACCAGTTATCTCCGGATTCGATATCTGATCGTCTCTACGAGAGGACTCTCTGTCACAACTAGTCAGTTAACTAGTTCTAACTCATATGCATGAATGTGTTTATTAATTAAATATCTTTATTTAATTAATTAATTCATGTGTGCATTCAAACTTTATTCTTCAAGTTCTAACTTTGTCTTTGTCATTCAAAGTCTATTTCTTCTATTTTTGAAGACTCTTAATTGAAGATTAAATTGTTTATTTAATCTGGAACTCATGTTCTTTCTATTTTTGAACAATCTTGACACAAGATTAAGTTATCGTTCTAATTTAATCTTTATCTTGCAGAATTTTCTAACTCACGTTCTATCTGACACATAACTCACATCACATGGATTCATCAATCTCATGTCGATCTCTCTTTTGAATCTAGCCGATCATTCAAAAACAAAATCTATAAAATGGCCTTCATTATCATTATTCCTCCTCCCGAAAATCAATACTTTTGAGAAGAAACTTAATCTTCGATATTTTCTTAGACATTCAACAAGGTTATGCTTGCATCAATACTGAAAATCTAAGGGAAAGAATACTGATACAACAAAATGGAGAAGGACAATCGAGATAATTCGAAGAAGTGGACGCATATTCGGTGAGATCTTTTAGTTATTTGTTTAGTTGTTTTATGTTCATTTACTCTCTTTGTTGTTTTGGTGCAAGAGCACCAAGTTGCTTTCAAGCCTCCATGAGGCCATTTGTAAATAGTTGGTCTATTTTATGTATTGGGTCTTATAATAAGGTTTATCAAGCCATTTTATAGGTGTTTGAGTCTTAGGAAGTAATATTTGAAGTCATTTGTCAAATAATGTTTAAAGTTGTTATATATTGTAAAAATTGTAAAAGTTGCTCAAGAAAGTTGTCAAGCAACTTGTCAAAAGTGTCATTAAAGTGTTTTGTCAACAAACTAACTAAAAGGTGGTTGAAAATAGTTGGTTTTGGTTGTAAATGTATAAGTACACCCTCCAAAACTCGAATTGGAGAGGTTGGAGAGGTTGGAGACATTATTTGTGAAGTTTGATGAATGGCAACCTCAAGTTTGGTGTGCATTTTATGATTTCTACATTGTTTTCAGGTTGAAGTTATGATTTTTATGGATTGGTATGGATTCAAATAATGGAGTATCATATATGGATGGAAATATCTATGTTTCTAGTTTCCAATTATTTTTGTCTCATTGAATTTTATTGAGTTTTGTGGAAGATATGACTATTTTGGTGAGGGTAGGTTTAAACACTGCCTAGGGTTTGCAGTTTTGGAAAAAATGCAATAACTTTAGTTTCCACCATTGGATCTTCATAAAAATTGGAAGGGATTTCTGTAATTATTTTATCTTAAATTGCACTGAAGGGATTGGATTCATTATTTGTTTTATGGAATTTATTAATGATTGTTTGTTGCATTGAATTGTGGGTTGTTGTGAGAATGATTACACTATGATCTAGAATGCACTTAATCATTGTTTGAGATGAATAATTTTATGAAAGTTGTCAAGTAAATGGCATGTTGAGTTGTGAATCCTCTTGCTCACAGATCTTAATCAATGAGAAATTCTCCATAAATTCTACGCTACAATTTTTTAAAAAGAACTATAGAATATAAATATTGAAATGATAAATAACTGGAACAAGACTCAAGAAGCTTAATGGTCAAGATGCAATTACGAACATTGTCATCTCTATGCCCTCGCTAAGTAACCCTAAAGAAAGTTGTAATTAATGTCTTAAGTGAACCAATTGTTTTTTTTATAAAGTGCATTTAACATACACATTCACTTAATAATTAACAACAACCTCTAAGGCTACAAGGTTAGGATTACTTAAACCCACACATACATATTACATATAACCATAGCATTATGAACTTTATGAAATAAACATCATACATCATAAGAATACCACATAACCTAATAAGATAATCAACCAAGATACAATCTCATAATCATTATCTAATAGTTACATCACTCATTCCCAGAATGAGGCAATAGTACATAAGGTTACAATTACAGAATTCCACCTCATAAACATAAGAGGGATAAAATAACTTATACAAGTTAAAATATTACAATGCAAGGAATTACAACAAGAACCGCGAGCTGTCCATCTGGATGTCTCGCCACCAAGTACTGAAGATAGATGGGGACCCAATGGTTTTGGTGCATGTTCCACCCAACCAATGTGGTACCCGAAGGCCCACCCCCCATGCTAGGAGATAGTAACAAAGTAACATGGACAAAGATCTACAACCACTAACCAAAGGCAGACTCATATTGACATAACCAAACAAATGTTATAATAAGTACAAATCAATTACCATACAAGTACAAATTAAGTACAACTCCAACATCACTGACATAAGTCACATTGCTTCCAGACATAAAGTAGATCAAGTATGTTCATAGAACCATACATATAAAACAATTAACAACAGTTGTCCTAGATAGAGTGTCATCACAAGTTTGTCATGAGATCTCCTCTGGGCATCCTTCATAGGCTCCGGTAATCCTGGTGGCCTCAACGAATCCGGCACTCATACTCACTCATGCAGAATCAACTACCTCTCATAAGGACAAGATAGTTGATCTTGCCATTCCAGGCCTTCTCACTCATCCCAAGTCTAAACGAGCCCTTGTGTCTATGAGTGAGGATTAAATTATCTTGATTAGTGTGAACTGCATCCTAATCATCTAAGTACATTAATTTAATTATCACTTGATTAACTCACTTCTGAAGGTTACCCGGTTTACCACTTTGGGCTCCGGTCCCTATCAAAAGCCACTCTTCTAATGGACAACGCACTCACAACCAATCACCAAGGGAAACACAAGTGCATACAAACTAGGCATCATAACCACTCCAACACAAGGAGGATACAAATAATAGAGACTCACTCCAAACATCTTGGAGGAAACAACACATAATCCACTCCTTTCACAGGAGGTACAAAACATCCCCGTTCATGAGTAAAACTGAAAAGACACCATGCACTACCCAAGGGAAAACAACTGGATGGCATAAAGATTCAACAACCCTTATCATCTAAGTTCTTCTGGAAGACTTATAATTTAGGACTAACACTAATTCCCAAAACCAACAATGCAACTTGACGACATAGCAACAAAAACATTCAAGTCATCAATCAAATGTAATATTTGGATTTCCTAAATCCATACTCATTCAATAGGTAGTGTTGACAAAGTCAAAGACACAATAACTAGATCATCTAAAATAATCATAACCCCTATTTCCCCTTTCATTATTGGAAATCTAAAACAATTAAACTTACTTCCCTTTACTGAATACAAAGAATTAAATCCTTTAAAATAATCATGAGGAAGATACTACTTTTGGATATACTAAATCCATATCTCTTTCATAATCCAATCACAATGATTCAATTAATCTAAATAGAAATTAATAAATAATATAATTGATTGTCTCATCAATAAAACAACTTCTTAATTTACTTTTAAATCGACACAAATCCATGCAAGTAAACTCTTTCTATTTCTTAACCAAATCTTACATCTCATTCAATTTTCTATTTAAAACATTCAATCACTTTAATATAATAACATATTGTTTCTCTATCCATTTTCCATATACACTAATCAATCCATTTTTAAATCTCTATTCAATAATATATTGCATGCATCTCATTAAAATAAAATACAATAATGAATTTTACACTTAATATATATATATGCTCCATATTATATAGACACCAAATATATATATTAATAAATTTAATTACATATATTCTTTAATATTCCATTCACAATGACTAGATTACTCTATGAAACTAAATAAAACATAATAACTATTTGCCTTTTTCAATATAGTTAGCTCTTACATTTACTTCTAATGCAACCTAACACTATTGCAAACAATCTTTTCAATTTTCTATCTGGAGTCTATGTCTCTTCAACTATCCATTTAAAAACATGCAATTTCATCAATGTATAAAAATATCTTTTGGCTTATCTATTTGACCACACATTCATATTGTTTCTAATTAAATCTCATTAATTAAAACAAACATTTAAATATAAATATTTCTATAATTCTTCAATATATTTAAATATCTTTTTCCTTATCAATTTTGACCATACATTCAAAACTTATCTTTTAAACTCTTCATGCAAAGCTAAATTACATGCACTTAAATAAAACAAGGTAAATACTGATTGAAAATACTCATGGATATATATATATATACATCTCAATATATTTTCTTCAATCATATTAACAAAATAAATATTTCCTTTTAAATCAAATAATTACTTCTATTAAAAAATATCTTTCTCTATACATTTTCTACACATACTAATTATTTCTTTTAGAACACTAATAATACCTAATTTGCAAACAACAGAATAAAATAATAAAATATTATTTATTCTCTCAAATGGATATATACTTTCAATATATATATACTAAATATAAATTAATATATTTAAATATATTTAATCATTAACATATCTTCTATTCTTTACAGAATATCAAATTGTTTAATTCAAAATAAAATATCCCTTATCATTAATTTTCCAAAATATATATATTTTTTCCAATTAAATCAAATTAATAATTGGACCTTTTACACATGAATTTAAATTCCACAATTAAATTTTAAATTATGGATTCTTTAAATCAAATATTTAACTCCTTCAATTAAATTTTAACATGCCATTTTAAAATAAACAATAATTTCTCCATATGTTTATAATTTTAATTCACTAATCTAATATACAAATTTTATTTAAAATAATATAAATAAATATAATACTTTAATATTATAAATTATAATATAAAATATTATTAAATAATATTTTAATATTATAATAACAATACATAAAATATTAATATTTATAAATATCAATTTATTATTATTTTATTTTCAGAGTAGCCATGGGAAAATAACTTAATAACAGTCTCATGTTTCAAGCATAATTCAAAAACTACAATCTGGGTATTTGCGATTTTTTGACAAGGATAAGAAAATTTCAAAATGCAAAAACCCTTTAAATTTTCCGACAACCCAGTTTGTGTAAGTGGAGTTATAGGCGACGCAACCAGACCATTTTACCATGAAAAATATAACTATCCTGCAGATTTTAAAATCCGATTTTTAATAATAAACAGAAGGTTTCATTTTCTAAAAACATTCTAAATGCATTGTTCAATCTCTATGTTTGATTTCCAATAACAACATAATCGATTTCCCCAAATAATTTAAATTCAACTGAGGTTTTCACAATTTTCACTCAAGAATTTTCACAAGCAAAGGCTGTAAATTTATTTAATTCTTTTCTTCTAATATCAAATTTGTTTTCTAAAACAGATTTAACAAACAAATCTTTAATCACTACTATTTTTAAAAAAAAAATCAAGAACAATAAAACACAAAGAGGAAAACTTGGTACAAGAAGCTACAGGAAGAGATGAATTTCTGATGCAAGCCTCCTCCAAAGATTTCCTGAATTTTCTTCAATCCTCCAATGAATCCAATCCAAAACCCAACAAATGCAAACAATCTTTCCTTCAATCAATTCTACAATCAAAACTTTCTTCAAACCCTTGTGCAAATTTTCCAAAATTTCTTCCCTGCTGTAAAAATGTATTTTTCCTAAAGACTTTTCTACCCTAAAATTAAAACATGTATTCCTTATAAATCAAAAATACCTAATTCAACCCTAATTCACATTACATGCAAATTAGATATTTCAATTTCAATTTCAATTTTTACAACCCTAATTCACATTGCATGCAAATTAGATATTAATTTCAATTTCAATTTCAATTTCAATTTTCGAAAACCCACTTTCAAGTTAAAATGCAATTTCAAATAATAAATTAATTTCCAAAGTTGAAACTCATTTCCCAAGTAAACATTTAATTACAATTTCTAATTTAATTCCCACAAGTTGAAATTAAATTCCAAAATTAATTTTAATTCTTTTATTTCCTTTCATTCTCTTGCATCACGTTTAATTAATTAATTTAATTATTTAATAACTAAATTCAACCCCTTTGGATTAAATTTAATTAATTAAATAATTTAAATATAATTAATTAATTTAAATATAAACTTTTATCCACATTGCATTATTTAAATTAAATAACCATCAACATGATTTAAATGCAATTATTCTAAATATCTATTTCCAAATCAAGAATCTTTCATAATTAAATAACATTAAAACAAGACAGACAATGACTCGACACACACGACTGACGACACACTAAGGCTAGGGTGTAAACTTGACACATGTTACCTAGCTACTATCTCCCGTTCAACTTAACTGTTGGATCGACACACTTCAAACCTGTGAAACCAAGTGGAGTCGATGTCATGTACCTGCAATCCTGCAAACCAAGTAAACAACATCATACAATATATCCAGCATATAATACACACCGTGAAGAAAAATTACGGATTTGTAGGGCGCTCGCAAGAGTGATGCAAACCGTCCTCTTCACCAATACACTCATCGAAACTGACACTTCCATCATAATCCAATAATCTCATTTTAACATCTCATGTTAACTCTACATCATTAATCCATAATGCATGTGAAACAATAATCAGATAACCACATCCCACAATAATAGTTGTTGCTCAATAGTAGCGACCAAAACATCATAACAAAATGTATCCAGATCAAAGTAACTAACCAAACATAGCATAAAAACAACTTTGAACAAGAAGCAAAACAGGGGTATTACATCATCCAATCCACATTCTCATCTCCAACCTATGCATTATCATTTTTAGTTAATGTAAAAATCTAGTATATTTCTTGCATCCAAAGTTTCTTTTAGTATTTGTGATGAAGCTATCTAAACTTGATTCCAACTATAAATTTATCCATACTAGTATTGCACAAAAGTGAATCAATTTCATGTCCTACAAAAAATGAAGCACATAAAGTAGGAAAAATATTATTAAAATTTGATTTCCATATAGAAAATGCCTTGAATTATTCATGCTCATCCAAAATTTTATGCATCAAACGTTCTTCTAATGCCTCAAAACAATTCAACCTTTCATTTAGTTGATTGTATAATTTACTCTAAAAATCAAATATTTCACTTAGAATCCCTAGTATTTCATGGGTGCTTGTTAGATCTATAGGGGTACATGAATCAAAATTGGATAGCATATATATTCCTCACACTACTAGCACCCTTAAAATCCATGTACTTAAGATAAAATTCATAATAATATTATTTTGTACATGGATAATGTATAAATTCCTTATATTTTGTAATTAGCCCTTATGTCATCCAATTTATGCAAAAAAAATGGCAATCTATAGCCTAAGAGATCATATCAATTTAACCATTTTATTCTTACCATCTTCTTTGAAAACCTTCTCATCTTCTCTACTCTACTTTAATTTCTCTTCCAACTCCTTGATCCAGATCATAAATGTCTCCATATCCTACAAAGATATATCTAGTGAGCTATATTGTGGAGTGGTTGGCTCAAATATTATACTCTGTTGAGGAGGAAGTAATTCTAGCACTATATTTTATTACTTCATCAATTCTATGTGATCATCCTACAATTTCTCATTACTTTATTGTAGTTTCTTAGTTATAGCTTCACTAAACAAAGTGGTGTTTACTAGTAGGGATGCATATTGAGAGGTGGTTGTATTAGCAAGTCTCCTAAAAATTAAGTTTCATGTCAATTCAGTAATATATCTAGTAAAATGAGCTTTTTAAAAAAAAATTAGGATCCACTACTCATATTTCCAGTGTCTCAAATAATGTGCTAAATCTAGACCCAAAATATAGATCTTTAGCCTATTCCTTGAATTTCAGCACTTCCTCATTTGTATCCTACCTTCTAATAGTATCTAGAGTTATTTTTGAGGCTATATCCCATCTTGGTTTAAATAAGCATCAACTTTCCTTGACTATTCTCCTTCCTTCCTCAAGGGTAATATTGTTAGCACAAAATTCAACCTCTTGCATGAATTTCTTGGTTATTTCCTATATTTTCCATTTTTTGCTTCTCCCCTTTCATTTTTTAGCTTTTGGAAGAAAAATTCCATTTTATTATTAATCAATAAATCCTTGAATTCCATTATCTAGCAAAAAAAATACAAAAAATCCTTGAATTCCTTGAACTTCACAAACTCATTATCTAAAAGAAACTTTTTACAATAAATAACTCTTATGTCATTGACAAAATCACCTCCTATACTAAGGTCAATCAAAAAAAGTTCTTGAGGATCTCCTTCAATTTGTATCCTCTGTGGGGAAGAATAACTTTATTTACTTCTTAAATATCTATTAAATTTTCTCCCACCTTATCTATTGCTAAATAATCAATAGAATAATGCACCAAGGGCTGAAACCCAAGTTGTTTCCTAGGTGTTTCTTGTAGAGGCATAGTCTTTACAACTTTAGTATTCATTGCCTCATGTTATTGAATAGGTTGTTAAACTTATTATTCTTGTTGATGGGATTCATCTTTGGCTTACATTACACTTGATGCAAGGTTTTTGATTCCAAGAATAGTTACGTTGTATAACATTATTGTCATCCTAAGGATAGGATCTCTAATTTTACTACATGACACTTTATAATTGACATCAAATTTATTTCTTCTTTATTCTCCCTCAAAGATAACACACCATTTCTCCTTCCTCTTCTTAACCTCTTCATCAAAAGTATAGTTCCTGAAAAAATCTTCAATTTTATCAATCTGATGATAAAATTGGTGTTTCCCTACCCCTCTTCTAATCTGATCTATAATCTAATATGATATATAAAATGCACCGGGTCACAATTTCTCTTCCTATCAACTCTCATTGTATATGATTGCAACTTAACATCTAGTAGATCTAATCCTTATTTATTAGTTACCAAGAAGCCAAAAATGTAATAGATGAAGGAAAGAATGATCTCTTCTTATGTGTCCTTAGATGCACTTTATCTGAATAATTCATTTTCTAGAAAATCTCCATAATGGAAAACATATCTTTGAAAAATATGGGGCTCAACATATGCTCCATAAACTCTAATAATTGTAGTGTTAGAATTAAGGAACCAATCACCACTAATGGTTCACTTCTATCTTAGGTTATTTACACTTGGGTCTCAAGAATTTATTTGCATCTTCGATAATTTTCTACAAATCTAATAACTCAAATTTCTAAGCACTACTTGCATTAAATTTTCATAAAAAAAAACATAATTGGAGGACCTACAATGCATATCCCATATATATGTTGACCCATAAATTTTTATGGGGAATCCCTCTTCATTTTTCAATTGTAGTTGCAAAGCCTTTCTCCATATACCCTTTCCATAGTGCAAATAGATGTAGCACAATAATGAATACCACTTGAAAGATATAATCCTATCATCACTTTTTATAGAAACTAACTCCTCATGCATCCCTTCAACATGTTGGATGTTGTGGTTGAGTTGCTGATATGTGGTTGTCATTGCTGTCAACACTATTATAATTAATGATTCTGAAGGTTGTATATGTCAAGGATATTGAGAAAATTGTAATAAATATATTGCAGGCAGCTAGTGAAGCTGAGAAGGTCAGAGTGATAAAAGTTTATGTAAGTTGATGGTCAAAAGGCATGTATTAAAGGGTTTTTTTCTGAGCCTATCTAGTATGTTGTCATAAAGTTTTAGAGGTACACATCAAGAATTAATGAAGTTATAAAGTTTTGTGTTCCTACAGTTATTCAGTTACTGTAGTAGGTGTTTCTGGAAGATGAGATTGCAATTCTGGTAAAGTGAGTTGTTGCATACATTCCTGAGGTGTTCATTGATGTTTCTAGATCGTGCTCTATTAGTGTGGTACATCTGCATTGATCTGTGTGTTCATGATTGAAGATTTTTCCTTGTGTTCTTAAGGCTTTCATGTTCTTGGCCGACATGATGGTGGTAGCATGTTGCAGATCCTTATGGATTAATCTTGTATTGTTTGGCATGTTCGAGGATGTTTATTTAGGTCCTCACTATGTTGTGACCAACTTAAGTTGGTGTGCATTAAGATTTATTCATGTATTGAGGCTGACAATTGTAATTTATTATTTATTTGTGGTGATAGAGTTTTTGATATAAATCCGTGTAGCGGATATATAAGAGTGATTGTTTACTCATTTTAAAGTATGCTCAGTGAATGTGTGTGAAGTATATACAAGATATGTGCGAATAAAGATCAGATCATTTGAGTGCAGAGCAGAGTGTGAAGGAGATTGAACGAAGCATGAAGAAGTGTTTTTGTGCCTAATCGGAACTGTAATCAAGCTTTTGTACAAGCTAATTTCTCAGTTCAACCTCATCAGATGGATTTAATCTGATTGTCTTATGTAAGGCAGTGATTCTTCCCTTTGAGCATTAAGTTCTAGGTAGTGTGCCTAAATGCATGTGCATTCCCTATTCATTTCTTTCATTGTACTTTTAACAGGGTATAATCTTGTGGACTAACATCCACCATGGTTTTTCCCCTAATAGGATTTCCATGTATAAAAATACTGGTGTTCATGTGTCTCTGATGTGATGTTGTTTTATGCTTGCACTATTAATTATCAGATATGAGATTAAAAGTTGTTTAAGGTTGAATAAGATTAATTTCTATAACAACTGATACACCCCCCTCTCATTTGTCTATCCTTGTTTTTCCAACAATTAGTATCAGATCTAGTTCCTCTGAAGAAGTCTAATAGCTTGAGGTGATCCTTGATGGCATCATACAAGAAGGATAGTCCTAGATTCAATGGAACAAACTATCTCTATGGAAAGTCAGAATGGAGTGTCATTTGAATTGCATTGGTGAGCCTTTTTGGAAGATTACAAAGAATGCATATACAATTCCTCAGAATGGTCCCTCTACTACTGATGAGATCAAGGAATCATAAACTAATACCAGGGCTATAGAAGCATTGTTAAGTGCTTTGATAGATTCAAAGATGACAAATGTGATAGGTTTGAATACTGCACATGAGATCTAGATAAATTTGGAAATATTGTATGAAGGAGATGCACTAGTGAAAGTTGCTAAGCTGCAAAGTCTGAAAGGCAAGTGGGAGAACATGAAAATGAGTGAAGATGAAAACATATTTTCTTTCTCACAAAAGGTAAATGAATTAGTGATGGATATTATATGTGCCAGTGGAACCTTGGAAGAAGATGAGATTGTGGCTAAAATACTTAGATCTATGCCTACTTCTTACAAAACAAAAACTCATGCTATTGAAGAGCTCAAGACAGTAACAAATTTGACAAGAGACATGCTAATTGGAAAACTTGTTGCCTTTGAGTTGAGTGAATTTGGTGAATATTTTCCTAAGACAAAGTCTGTATTCAAAGCTACTGTATCTGGAAAGAGCTAACAAAGATATGATCCAGGAGAGAGTTCCATAAAAACATTCAAGTATGAAGAAGAGATGAAACTGATTGAAAATGAAGAAAGAGAGCTAGAAGAACTTGAAGCAATGATTGTGAAAAGAGAAGCTAGAGGACAAGGTAAGTACAAAGGAAAGTTACCTATTAAATTTTTCTCTTGCAGTAACATAGGTCATTTTGTATCAAGATGTCCTGAAAGAGTTTATAAGTATAAACTTGATAAGACTAGATTTCAAAAGAAATGTTATTATGTTGAGGAAGGAGTTACCGATGATTAATCTGATAAAGAAATTGGAAATGAAGATGAATGGGTATTCATTGCTATCAAGGAAAATGGTCTGGTGTCCACTGAATTAGCTAGTAATTAGAATATTGAGAAATCTCTTGCAGCCAGAATTGACGAGAAGGATGATTGGGTGATTGAAAGTGGATGCTCACATCATGTGGATGGTGATAAAAGAAAGTTTCTAAGCTTGGAAAATTATGAAGGTGGTGTTGTAAGATTTGGAGATAACAATACTAGTGTGATTTGTGGTAGAGGCACTATCTCTCTTGGTGGGAAATGCAATACTGATGATGTTCTTTATGTTGAAGGATGAAGCATAATTTGTTGAGTGTTGGATAGATGGTTGACAAAGGTTACAATCTTCAGTTCAAAGATGGTAAGTGCAGGATATTGGGAAGCTCAGAAAATGTGATCGCTTCAGGTACAAAGATAAGAGGTAATATTTTTCACTTGAATGCTGCTAGTGAAAGTTGTTTGATTTCTCAAGTTGACGTAAGATGATTATGGAATAGAATGTTGTGTCATGTAAACTTTGATAAAATTGTCAAAATAAGCTCCACACAAGCAATCAAAGATTAACCTTAGTGAAGCCTACTAACACTATATGCAATGAATGTCAAATGGGAAAGCAAACAAGAATTTAATTTCGGAGCAAACAACATCATTCCAATGGAGTACCAAATTTGGTACATACTAACCTATGTGGTTCATCCAAAATTAGAAGTCTACAAGGAGAAAGGTACTTTATGTTGCTTATTGATGATTATTCTAGAATGGTTTGGGTTTCTTTCTTAAGAGAAAAATATGAGGCATTAGAGAAATTCAAAAGATTCAAAGCTTTGGCAGAAACTGAGACAGGTTTGAAGATCAAATGTTTAAGATCAGATAGAGGTGGTGAATTCACTTCTCGGGAGTTCAATTCATTCTATGAAGGTCATGGAATAAAAATACAACTATCTGCTCCTTGGACCCCACAACAGAATGGAGTGGTTGAGAGAAAGAACAAAACAATTTTAGATGTTGCCAGAACTATGATGTTGGAAGGTAATGTTCCTCATTTCTACTGGAGAGAAGCTATAAGCATTGTTTTGTATACTATCAACCAAGTGAATGTCAATAGTAATTTTGGTAAGAGTCCTTTTGAGCTATGGTTTGGTCATAAACCCACTGTTAAGTATTTCAAAATCTTTGGAAGCAGATGTTATATTAAAAGAGATGAAGATATAGGAAATTTTGAAGCTAGAAGTGATGAAGGAATCTTTCTGGGTTACTCTAATAAGAGCAAAGCCTACCAGTGTTAGAATAAAAGATTGAAGAAAATGGTTGAGAGTGTAAAGAATACGCAAACATAGAATCACTCAGAGTGTTCTGGTGAATCAAGAAAATCATGAAGAAGAAGAAAGTGGAAATGCAGAAGACAAAACATAACCCAAAACTCCAAGGTATGTAAAGCGAAGTCATTCTAAAATTCAGATCATAGGAGACAAGAACAAAGGTGTACAAATTACAAGAAGAATTGCAGAAGAATATTGTATAATATCCAAGACTGAGCCTAGCAATGTCAATGAAGCATGCAAAGATGAATATTGGATTGAAGCAATGAAGGAAGAACTGATGCAGATAGAGAAAAATGACACATGGAATCTTGTTCCTAGACCTCAAGATAAAAATGTGATTGGAACCAAATGGGTCTTTCAGAATAAGTTGTTTGAACAAGGTGAAGTGATTAGGAATAAAGCAATAATAGTATGTAAAGGATATTCACAGATGGAAGGTATTGATTTTGAAGAAACTTTTGCCCCTGTTGCTAGAATTGAAGTTGTAAGGTTATTTCTTGCTTATGCTACTTTAAAGAAATACAAAGTATATCAAATGGATGTGAAGTTAGCATTTTTGAATGGTGAGTTAGAAGAAGAAGTTTATGTTGAACAACCAGATGGATTTCAATTGACTAATGAAAAAGACATGGTGTGTTAGTTGAAGAAAGCACTATATGGACTTAAAAAAGCCCCTAGAGATTGGTATGAAAGACTGGATAAATACTTGTTGAAGCTTGGATTCAATAAAGGTACTACTAAAAACAATATGTATTTCAAGGTGGATAAGGATAAAGAATTGATTATTGAAGTCTTTTTTGATGACATTATTTTTGAAGGAGATAATGACTTGTGCATGAAATTTGATGATGAAATGAAAAGTGAATTTGAAATGTCAATGATAGGAGAACTGAAATTCTTTTTAGGATTACAAATTACTTAGTTAGATGATGGAATCTTTATTTCTCAGTCCAAATGTGTGAGAGAGTTACTAAAAAAGTTTGGCATGGAAGATGCAAATCCAATTGGTACACCCATGGTAACCGGATGCAAATTATCTCAGAATGATGATTCTCCTAAGGCTAATCAAACAAGATATAGGTCAATGATTGGCGGATTGCTATATTTGACTCAAACAAGACCAGAAATTATGAATGTTGTGTGCATGGTTGCTAGATATCAAGCTAATCCAAAGGAATCACACGTGATTGCAATAAAGAGAATTTTCAGATACTTAAAAGGAACAGTCGACTTTGGGTTATGGTATTCAAAGGATGATGATATTACTTTTAATGCCTTTACAGATGTAGATTAGGTAGGAGATATAAATGATAGGAAAAGCACAAGTGGTGGTGCGTTCTTCTTGGGAAAGAAGTTGGTGTCTTGGCTAAGTAAAAAGAATAATTCCATATCTCTATCTACTGTTGAGGCAAATTATATTGCTGTTGAAAAAAATTGTACTCAAGTATTGTGGATGAAGCAAATGCTGAGAGACATCAAAATTGAGTATGATGAATCAATTTCTATATTTTGTGACAATTCAAGTGCCATATACATTTCTAAGAATCTGGTGCTACACTCAAAGAAAAAACATATTGCTATCAAGTAACACTTTTTGAAGAAAGAGGTCAGATTGGAATATGTGCCTACAAAGGAACAAATTTCAGATATCTTTACCAAACCATTGCCTAAGGATACTTTTGAGTATCTCAGAGGAAAGTTAGGGGTAATTTCCCCTCCTAATATGAACTAATATGCAAGTCTTTGCATCAATCCATGGACTTACAGTCAGATCTTGTTTCAGATTGATTTTGTGGTGGTTGCTACTTAGGGGGAGTAGTTAGATGATTCAAATGATATGTGGATCAGAGCATGTGTACCTTTGTCATTGATGCTAAAGGGGGAGAAGAACAATGTGAAAAAATCTTGAAGAAAGGGGGAGAAGAATGAACAAAGGAGGTAAAGTGTATTATGTGAACAACTAGTTGTGTTGATGGTATTATTTTTCACATCATGTGTTGCCATCAATGCCAAAGGGGGAGATTGTTGGATGTTGTGGTTGATTTTTTGATATGTGCTTGTCATTGATGTCAACACTATTAGCATTAATGATTCTGAAGGTTGTATATGTCAAGGATATTGAGAAGATTGTAATAAATATATTGCAGGCAACCAGTGAAGCTGAGAAGGTTAGAGTGATGAAAAGTTTTGTAAGTTGATGGTCAGAAGGCATGCATTAAAGGGTTTGTTGCTGAGCCTATCTAGTATTTTTTTCAAAAATTTTAGAGGTGCACATCAAGAATTAAGGAAGTTATAAAGTTTTATTTTCCTACAATTATTCAATTACCATAGCAGGTGTTTCTGGAAGATGAGATTACAATTATGGTAAAGTGAGTTGTTGCGTACATTTCCGAGTTGTTCAGTGATGTTTATAGATCATTCTCTATCATTTTGGTACATCCGCATTGATCGGCATGTTCGTGATTGAAGATCTTTCCTTGTGTGCTTAAGGCTTTCATGTTCTTGGCCGACATGATGGTGGTAGCGTGTTGTGGATCCTTATGGATTAATCTTGTATTGTTTGGCATGTTCGAGGATGTTGATTTAGTTCCTCACAATGTTGTGACCAACTTAGGTTGGTGCACATTAAGATTTGTTCATTTACTGAGGCCGATCGTTGTAATTTATTCTTTATTTGTGGCTGATAGAGTTGTTGATGTAAATCCATGTAGCAGATATATAAGAGTGATTTTTTACTCATTTTGAAGTATGCTCAGTGAATGTGTGTGAAGTGTAAGTGGTGAATTAGGGTGTAAAGCATAAAAAACTTCTTAATAAGAAATTATATCAAAGACAAAGCTGAATGAATCAAATCAAAGCAATAATCAATTGAAATCATCATATTGTTCTCTATCCTCAAAGATTTATTAAACCACTATTGCTCTCAGATCGTGAGTGCACTATGATTGTTAAAATGACAATTCAAAGAACGATATGGATGCTAATGCAATGATATGGAACTAAATATGATAATATTGGATGATAAATGAATTAAACTAGCATAAATTGACATGAAACAAATAATTGCAGCTATAGGAGGCAGCCATGGTATGAAAGCTTGATTGCTGGATATTGGATGCTTGATGCTTGATGCTTGAGTGCTTGAATTCCTGTAGAGTAAGAGTGCATAAGTTAGATTCTTTGGGTCCTTTTCTTGGTTCAATGAGGCTTTATTTATAGATTTTCTAGTTGTAGAAATGCACAGGGAAGACATTAAGAGGCTTGGATTCAATCTGGAGGATTGAATGGTGAAAGATGGAGATTGAGAGAATTTTGGTGATTGTCTCTACCCATGAAAACACCAAGCAAGAGAAGAGGAAAGATTAATGGAGGAAGATTGAGAGAAGAATTTGGAATTTGTCTCCAATTTGTCTCCAAAACTTCCCATGAAGTTTCAAAGCATTGATTGTGACATATTTTATACATAGATTAGGCATAGGATATCTAATTCATTTTTGAGAGAATATAGATGGAATATTCCTTGTGCTTTAATTCAAATATTTTGATTTATTTAAATTAGGAAAAGAGGGATAAATAATTTAATAAAACAACTATAGGATAGTTGTTTATTAAATTAAACAGAAGAATATGGCAATTAATCAATAAAGTGTTTTGATCTTTATTTAATTAATTTAAGATTGATGTGATAGATTGAAATAGGGATTTGATAATTAAATCGAACAAAGTATTTAATTTTGTTTATTTAATTAAGATGAGATTTTAAATGTGAACTATATAAATAAATATTTCTATTTATTCGATAGTAGAGGAAATTAGGATAATTAATCAAACAAATTGTATTTAAATAATCGGATGCTCTAGACCAATTTTAGGTGTATACATGAAGTATATGCAAGATATGTGTGAATAAAGATCATATCATTCAAGTGAAAAGCAGAGTGTGAAGGAGATTGAGTGAAGTGTGAATAAGTGTTTATGTGCCTAACCGAAACTGTAATCAAGCTTTTGTAGAAGCTAATTTCTTAGTTAAACCTCATCAAATGGATTTAATTTGTTTGTCTTATGCAAGGCAGTGAGCTTTCCCTTTGAGCAGTGAGCTCTAGGTAGTGTGCTTGAATGCATGTGCATTCCCTATTCATTTCTTTCATTATACTTCTATCAGGGTATAATCTTGTGGACTAACATCCACTGTGGTTTTTCCCCTAACAAAGTTTCTACATATAAAAATCTTGGTGTTCATGTGTCTCTGATGTGATGTTTTATGCTTGCACTGTTAATTATTAGATCTGAGATTAAAATTTGTTTAAGTTTGAATAAGCATAATTAAGGTGACTGATTCACCCCCCTCTCATTTGTCTATCCTTATTTTTCCAACACAACAATGTGTGAAGAAAATTCAAAATCCCAATTCAAGTCTCTATGTTGGATGTTTTTTGCCATTATTATCATGTGCACTAGCATTTGTGACTTGAAATCAACAACCAAGACTTGACATAGGGCATAATAAGTTTCAATAAAATATTCTTCAAAGATATTAAAATTTAAGGGTTCTATTTCATCCCTTTCAAATTGGGTTATTTGTTTCTCTAGGGTCCTCCTCTTATGGTGGGGAAACCATATAAGACTATAACTATACATATCCTTGGTATATTATCTGATCAATGCATTGAATCATATTGGGACTGTGTGCAAGTGATTTTTCCTATCCTAAGATACAAGACAAAATGAAATGCAAAAAGGAAAACACTAACAAACACTCAAGATTGGCCTAAGATGAATTCAAACAAAATACCAAGAAAAATGGAACCTTTTAATTTTCTTGAATTGATGAATTTGGTTGGCCTTTTTTGATGCTTGATTGTGTACTCCTTCAATGGAAAATGACCTAAAAATAGATTCAAAATGGAGTAGAGGTGATGAGGAATGCAATGGTGCAAGTGGGTATTTGGATGGGTGTTATATATGGATGCAATGAAAGTTTCAAGGCTGCAACAATGGAGGATGCAAGTGCTTGGTAGTGTTAAGAGTGCTAAGTTTAATTTCTTTAATGCTTGAATGTGTTGAATAATGTGAATGTCTTTAAAAAATGAGACCAAATCTTACATTTTAAAGGAAGAGTCTCTAGAGAATTCAATGGCTAGGATTTAGCCAACATGGGCAAGATGGAGGGTTGTAGTGAGTTGAGGACTCACAAGTCCTCACATATTTCCATGAGGAAGATGAGGTGTGAAAATGATGGGTGATGTGGAAATAAGACATGTGAGGTGGAGGTACTTGTAAGTACCTTGGGATTAGGGGAGAATTTCCTCCAAAAGGAAGTTCTTGTCCCCATATGAGGGTGATGGTGACAAGTGAGGAATTTTAGAAAGTCCTCTGTTATCATCATGGGGATGAGAGAAGTTGTTGGGGGAATAAATAAGAATTTTAAATTCACATGATTTGGGAGTACCTTTAGGATAAGATAACGTCTTCATAAAGGAGGTCCTTATCCCATGTGACTGATGTGACCTATGAAGGATTTATAATTTCCCAACAACCTTCATGGGGAAGAGAAATACATTGGATGAATAAATGTGAATTTTAAATTCATATGGGGAAGAGGACATGGGGATTGTAAATGGAATTAAAAATTCTATTAAGGTTGTTGGGAGAATAAAATAGAATTAAAAATTTCATTGGGATGTGGGAAGAGTTGACTGAAGGATTGATTAGACTAGTTAATGAAGGATTAGAAGAGAGTTAGGTGACTAATGATGATTAGGAGCCAAATTGCAAAATTTGGAGGATGTGACACATCCTAATCATGGATTAGGGATGTGTCAAATCCCTAATGATGGGATTAAGAGATGAATTAGGATTAAGTGTGGATTGGACATAAAGGGAATTAAATAAGTGGGTTATTTATTTAATTTTTTGGAAGGGATAAAGAGGTAAGGTATTTAATTATTTAACTAAATACCTTAGGGATTTAGAAGACTTTAGGAATATTGATTAAATAATGTTAATATTACTTAATTAATGTGGATAAAAGGATATTTAGATGAAAAGGGTAAATTTGGCCAAATATAAGTGGTCAAATTTAGATGTCTATAGGGACATTAGCTACAATATTCATATTGAATACTTCACAAATAAATTCCATATTTAACACCACTAATACATCACCCTTGACACTCAATAAATTACCTGACTATACATCATATTTTTTAGAAACTTCCCCAATCAACCCCAAATTGATAAAAATATTACAAACCATAATCTTGCCTAAATCTAAGTTCCAAATGTTTGAGATAGGTTCAGAAACATTATTGTTCATGTGGTAATAGTTGAAGAGGTCCCAACCTAGAATAGGGATAGCTACATCCCTAACATTTTTTTCTATATCAATTAACCCATTAGATAGAATTCGTGTGCCTTGAGCATTCTTATCCCTCTTAGAAGATCTTAGTAATTAACTCATCGGATCTTGCTCTAACCCCATATTCATTTTCTCACTCTGAGAAGTAGTTCGACTCATTTTAGGATGTTTTTAGGAACTAGGGTTTTGAAATCTCAAGAAACTAGGGTTTCTTTTTTTTTGATTGGTAATAGGAAAAGCCATTTTTATTAATCTCTGAAAATTACAGCAGTTTAAATGAAGACCCTGTAGATTGTTCACCAAATACAACCGAGCATTATCACAGAATTTCCCTCGAGCCCTTCTACCTGCCGAGTTAGCCTAACAACACTACCACCGATGCTTCACCTTGTACTCCTGTAGTCTATGGTCCATGAAGGCACAGTCACCATGTGTAGATATCTGAAAAGAAATGGGAATAGCTACGAAGGGCCTTGCCACCTCCTTTGCTAGTATGAAAGTGTCCCGGATCTCGACAGTGACTTTTCTTGTCCTGCCTCTGTCCTTGCTCACCTTAATCACCACCGGCTTAATTGGGCCCCCAACTTATCAGCACGCCCTTACCGTGAGAATCAATTTTCTACATTACTTGATCAACCTTTACCGGCTGAACGGATTTGTAGCATACAAAATTTTGAATTAAGTTTATAGCTATGATAAATCCTTGATCTCACACCCTTCAACCGCGAGGTTGGCTAGATGGTCTGCCTCCTTGTTAACCTGTTGGTAAACATGATTTATTGTGTATTCTTTCAGGATACTAAGGACCTCCAATGCTTTTTCCAGAACTACGTTGAGCTTCCAATTAGGTGTCTTTCCAAGTCTGACCACATTGATCACAATGGTCAAATCCCCTTCTATTTCCACCTTATTCAGCCCCAACTCAATACAATGCATAAGGCCATAAATTAATGCATTGAATTATGCATAACTGTTAGTGTTGACTCCTAATGGGACCGCCCTCGTTCCTACCACTAATCCATCCCAATTGTTGATGATGCTTCCTACCCCAGAAGGATCTGGGTTGCCCCTTGAAGCCCCATCGAAGTTCAATTTGAACCATCCAACTTTTGGGGGAGTCCATACTGCTTGATCCCTCAATGGATTTGTGAGATTTTTGCCAGTCCCTATAAAGGCCGAGACTCTGAGACCAGACCATGCCAATCTCATCCTACCATCCTAGTCAGTGAAGGTAGCTTGTTTTTGTTGGAGGACAGAAGATCTGTGATTTACAACCTCCACTATTGTTGCTTCAACCTTGCTTAAAAAGGAGGCCATTGGCATCTCCTTGTCCTCAAAGATCCTGCGATTTCTTTCTTTCCATAATTCCCAGATTAACATCGAGGGACATATCTTCCAAAGTGCTTTGAGGGATTTGGAGTTCAGTCTTCTAGGCCAGCATTGAAAAAGACTTAGACTTACAATCACATATAAACTTTTATATAACCTATACAACCCTAGTAACTCAATCTTCAATTATTGAAATCAAATTTATAACATAGAATGAATAATTCCAACTTACCCATTTATGGCACCAAGGAAAGCCTAATTTTTCGCCTGTAAATTTAAAAACACCACAATGACTCAATTTTTCATTCAATTTTTTCTTGGATGCTTGAAAATAATGAATTCACCAGAATTGATTCATAAGGTTTTAGGGTTTTAGTCTTAATGAATGAACCCTATAAAAATTAGACTAAAACCTTAGAAAAATGCAAGTTTCAACAACCATGATAGCTCAATTATAGCTCACAATTCTAATATGGATGCTTGAATACAATTAATTGAATGTATTTATGTCAAAATTATTAAATAAATGGTATAAATCCATTGTTTCTAACAATAATTTCTCATACAAGAAAAATTGGTGATTTTTTGGTAGTTGTTAACAATGTTGAATTTGGTCTATTGATCTGATGAGGTATGTAGATCAATGATCAATGCATCACCAATCCTCTAACACAAAATAATTTTAAATTTCTATTGGTGAAGTTGCACTATGAAAGGAAAGTGTGCTATAATAACACATTGACACCTATTCGCATGGGCCCAATGAAAGAAGAAAACACATCAGCTTTCTTTGATATTGTGGAGGACACACAATGATATAGAAAATCAATAGTACTTTGAATAGATGAGTTCAATTTTATTTTTTTATAAAGAATGACCATGCTCCAATGATAGGTTGTTATCTATAAAAGTTATGCCAAGTCATAGGAGAGGTCCTACATCCATCGATGAGAATTGAGGAAAACACTTAGACTTAGTCCATGTAGATGATAAATGTCATCATAGAACATTTTCATTGGCTTGATCTGCATGAATATCATGAATTTTTTTACAAAGAGGTGTCACATTGAAATGAGAAATTGCCACCTAAAATATTGTGGCCCCATGGGTGAATATGTCAACATAGATCATTGGAAAAGTACACATGGCATCAAAGCACAAGAGTGAAAATTAGGAAAAAATAATAATTTTAATCTCACACTACAATGACTGAATGTGCTCCAATAGGAATAGAGACATATTTTCATCACAGTAGGCTTGCAAACTAGTCACTGCTAGGAAAAGGGATCTAAAGAGGAATACATGTGGCACAATAGTGTGATAGTGCAACTTACAACTCAAGGTGAAAAGGAAACGTAGGCTACAAAGAGAAAGTGTTCTCCAACTAAATGATACCACGTGGACATAAGTAGGACCACCAAAGGAGCACACAATTGTAAAAAGACAAAATTACTAAATTAGAAAATTTAGAAAATAAGCTTGACCAATAACGCAATTCAAGGGGCTAGTAAAATAACATAACCAAAGACATGGGAAATCACTTAAATGAAAAATCCATGGAGTAAACAAGTCAACATTGAAATACATTGATACTTAACTCTCTATTCCAAAGACTTTATAAATGAATTTAGGTGTGTCAAAACTTCAACTTGGAATAGAGATTATGTCGTTGATTTGCGATCATCGGATGATGTATGTAAATTAATATAAAATTTAATTTACTTTCAAACTTAAGAATTTCATGTATGTTTTTTATTGATTAAGTAGGGAAAGGGCCTTGACGCTTACAAAAAGTACATCCGACCAGAGAACAAAAAATAGTCAAAACAACAAAAAGAGGAAGCAAAACAAAGAAACACTCTCCCTGCCAACCAACCAAAAAATCAACCTATTCTCTTCACATCAAACAAAATATCCCTATCATCCATAGCAACAGGGAAAGTATAGTCCATCTAAAAATCCCACCACAAAAGCAGGTTATAATCGCATAACCTTAAGATAGTGTCCAACATTAAACCAGAAACTTTAATATAGATAAGACTAGAAATATTTAAGTCCAGGCACCAACGGCCAAAGTCAACATTAACACAATTAAGACTAACAAAAAATACCATAGTAACAAGCAACAAAAATTGAAAGAAACAGAAGATCGAGATCAAGCATCCTCGATCAAATTCCAAGCCTTCAGCAGGTCTTCGACAGTGTCTTAAAACTTCTCTTTGGGCTCCATCTTTCCAGACAAGTTCGCTTCATCATTCGTTGCCATTTTCCTCTATTTCTTTTTAATTTTACCTTGGCCCAAAACTGTGGCCATCACAACTTTTTTCATGACTGCATCCACCACTCTACATAGGATCTTAACAAAATTATCAAGAGCTTTGAATCTGTTGTCATTAGCTTCCTCTTACACAAGTTTTTATAGCATTTCCATCCTTCCTCCACCCTTTGAATTCTAGTTGTGACAGAACCCAAAAAATTCTCTTCCCCAGGCTTATTAATCTCCAATACCTTCATGTTATTGGTGGCATCAACATTTTACTTATAATCTTCCTGCATCTCCTCTTGTTGTGACTCCCCTTCCTCATTCTCATTTCTAGCATCATCCTCATATTTCGACACTGATTCCTCCTCTTTAGTAGACTCATCCCCAAGGCTATCCAAAATTTCCTCAAGAGAGGAAGCAATATCCTCTCTTACCTTCTTCCCTTTACTATGCTAGGACCCAATATCACACTTTTCATCCGAACTTCTTGAATTTTTGCTTCTATCAAACCCTTTAGACTTCACCAAAGAAAGCTTGGTAGACCTATGACCTATCGGTGTAGGAACACTCATGAATAATGTCATTGTCATCCAAAATTGTGATAGTGTTGGGCTCAACCCACAACTCTTGGATAAGCATCTTTCTTTTTTTGTTCACAACAAGGATAACATGAGGAGCAACACTCCATTTTTCAAGAGTGACTTTAAGCAGGTCCGACCAAGCAAGGTCAACAGGGTTTGGAGAAGACTTATCAAATTTTTTGGTTGGGGTGTGGAGATGGATTTCAATAAGCTCAATTTTAAAAGAGCTCTTGGGGGTAGGGTTTTCAATCAAATTAAGAAGAAGCTTTCTCTATGGGGAAGCATTGGTAAGAGACACTGTGAGGTTCACTTGGTGTTGTCATTGATGGAAACTATAATCATCTATCAGGTCCGCACTCCATCATTTGCTCCTACCGACAAAGAAGACTCAGAATTGTCAAGCAAGAACAGAGTATCCAATGACATAGTGTTCTTCGATCTGTAAGATCATTTCTGGTTATTATTTTTAATTGCGCATCCTAGGGAACATTTGTTGGCATATCATCTTCATTTCTTATGAAGTGCAATGGCTCGTACCAAATCGTGTGAAAGTTAGAAGATTTGGTTGTCGTGTTCTCAATTTTTCTTGTATTAAGACCGACCTCATGAATGCACTAAGTCACAGGTGTATGGGAACAAACTAATTAAGTATGTCTATGTTTGTATGTTATTGTTTGGGTCCTAGAAAAGTTATGGCCGACCTTTGTGGGTACGCATTGTACATTTCTCATAATGTGAGCCGATAGTTATAATTTTCTTATATTTTGTTGAAGTCGATAGAGTGTAAATAAATCCTATGTTATAGATATATATACTTGGTCTTCCATATCATTTTGTATGGTGTAAGAGTTGTGTTGATGACTGAATAGTGAGGTAGAGCATATCAGAGGTGCGATAATAAATAGTTTCACTTGCACATAGAAGAAATATGTTGTGTGCATGAGAAGAGCAGAGAAGAATTGCAGATTTAGTCTATAGATGTGTAGATCTATTATTGTGCTTAATCTAGAACTATACTCAAGCATTTTTGATGCTATTATCTCAGTTCAAATCTTTAGATGGTTTTAATCTGAAATCTTGGGCAGGAAGCCCTTCCTTTCTTGAGTAGTGAGCTCTAGGAAATGCACTTGAATGCAAGTGCATTCCCTTGTAATCTTTACTTTTGAGTATACTCATAGTCATACTTGTGGATTGGCCATCCACCGTGGTTTTTCCCCTGATAGGGTTTCCACGTAAAAATATTGGTGTTATGGTGCTGTGTTTACTTTCTTGTTTATGCATTGTGAATAAATGTTATTGATGCATTGAAGTTAAAGATTACTAAAGCTATTTTTAACACAACGCTGATTCACCTCCCTCTCAGTGTGGCTTGTTTCCAACAATTGGTATTAGAGCTAGTTCCTCTAAAGAAGAAAAATTCTAATAGGTTGAGGAGATCTTGGAAAATATGTCAATGGATTCAAGCAATATTGAACATCTTATGGTGGCCATAGATGACCTTGATCAGTCAAAAGCTGAAGTCTAGAAACTACAAACAAATCTCAAAGATGCAGATAAATTTATTGAATATCTGAAAAAAAAATTCAATAAGTCAAGAGAGAAGAGAAAGGAACTCTGTGATCAAATTCAACAGAATGATAAAAAGAGCACTGAAGATGATCAAACTGGCAAAGCCCTAAAAGAGAAGACAAAAGAATGTGAAAAACTTACCCAAGAGAATATAGTTCTCAAGCTTGAAATGGAATCCATCATGATGAAGATGACAAAAGAAATTGAAGACAAAAAGAAGAATGAAGAAAGTCTTGCTCAATCCCTGAAATACAAATCTGAGGTATGTAGTCGATTGAATGATGAATTGAAAGTATCTAGAAATGGTGAAGAAGCACTTGAAAGACAACTAGATGATCTCAAAAATGAACTTGCCACTGCAAATAAATACAAAGAAAACTTCAAAGCTAGCTATGCTATGCTTGATGAGCTAATTGATAATCAGAGAACTCATGGTGACAAAATAGGTCTTGGATATGAAGAGGGAGAAAGCTCAAAATCTAGACAAATGAATTCGGGACTAAGGCAATTCAGGTAAGGAAACCAAATGAGAAAACCTAGAAGGTATCCGGTAAGCCAACCTAATGCTAAAAATTTTAGTGGATACTATTTCAAATGCAATAAGTTTGGACATATGGCTTCTCATTGTATAAATAGGATGAATCAAAGTGGTCCACATTTTTTAGGTCAGTGTTTCAATTGTCATAAGATAGGTCATAAGTCAAATGAATGCAAAAGTATGATGAATCAATTTCATAGAAGTGTTAGATGTTACACATGCAATAGACTTGGCCATACTGCTAACCAGTGCGGATCAAGAGGAAACCAATGGAACAACTTGTCTGGAAAAATAAATGTTGTATGCTACTACTGTAACAAATTTGGTCATAACTGTAACAAATTTGGTCATATAGCATCATATTGTTGGAACATAAAAGGTTTGGTAAACCAAAATAAAAATGTGCAGAAAGACATCAAAGGAAAGGGGAAAATCACTGCAGATACAGTGAGTCAAAAAATGAGAAGAAATGGGTAAAGAAAGAACCTTCTACTAGAGAGAGTGTGCCAACACCAAAGCCTACTTTTATTAATTCCTCTAGAAATTAGTCTCAGGCCTATGGCTTGGGGGGAGCTATCAAATAAAATCAGATGAACCCCTAACCAAAAAGTAACATAGGATGCAAATGTTTTATGTAGATGCATAATCGATCAACAAATTCTATTGAATTCATTAGACGAATCGATATGTTGAATGGAGGTCCATGGATGCTCTGTTTGCCACTGTGTACAAATACAATATAACCAGATGTATTAGGGTTACAACATTTATTGTGACAAAAATGTTAGGTGTGGAAAAAGATAAAAAGTCATTTCACACTTCATTTCTCACCTTGCATTTCAAAGAGAATAATTTTGGAGAGCTCATAAGTGGTATTTGGCAATTTGAGGCAAAATCCAAGTGTCGGAAGAGATTCAAAATTTCAATTGCAATCCGGCGAAAAAGGTATTTTATAGAAACTCTGCAACTTTGTGATTTTGGGAAAATGAGTACTTCTTTGGTAGTAGAAGTCAAGGATCATCCTCGACTGAAATTCAAATGGAATCCCTATAAATGTCTTGAGATTGATCCTTTAGGAGCCTTTTCATCAGTCCCGCATGGAGTCTTGCATACAGAAGATATTAGGGTTTATATTCATGTGAATATTGAAGAACTAGGTAGCTCCTAACTTTTGAATCTATATAATCACCACATTGTTGATGAAGAATTCCATGTAAAACTAGAGCATAAAATTTTGGAAACAAAGAAATTTTTACAGATGGCTAAATTCCCCATGTTTATGGAATCAGAATGGGTCTAATATGTCCTAAGTCAAGTGCACGATGAATTCATGTGGCTTACCATTCCATTAAAAATCACTAAGGAAGCCATCAGTGTCGTAACCGATTTAAATTCTTCTGGTGGGTTGCCCATTCTCAAATATGTGAAAAATCAAACTGTCATAGATGCAATAGGATCAGCTTATGACAGAAGGGAAATGACCATAGACAACATCATTGATATAGATGTAAAATTTTCATCCATGGTCATTGGTTACAAAATCTACCATTCTAGCCGAGAAAACTTTGTATCCGACACAATAATTTATACAGCCTACCAGATGATTAAAGAAAATGCTGACTTCGATCTATGTGAGTTGCTGAGGATTCAGCTAATGGAAAATCTAGCCAAAATAAAGAAGGATAAGAAAAACTCATTCAAATATGGTACCCTACTTTTATGCTTTTTTTGTTATTTCATGAATGAGATTTTCGGGAGTTGGTAAAGTTTAGTGGAGAAAAGACACTCTGGTAACCGAACAAATTAGAGATCTGTTGTATAGTACCGGGGACATGAAATCAAGGAATGCTTCTATGTGAGGGTATTTCAAGGATTTCCAGGATATGATGCAAGCAAGAGAGAGGATTCCTACCTCTATTGTGGAAAAATACAAAGATTCTATTTATTTTATGGTGAGCATTAATCAATGTATGATGGAGGCTGATGATCCCAGAACAATCTGGATTATGCCTATGGGTTATGAAGTCGATGGAGTAGTCCTAGACATGTATGCTCAACACATCCTGAGCAAACCAATTGATCCAACAAAAGAGATTCAAAACATATGCTGAAAAGGATAAATGAGTACATAGTGAGTTGAGAAATCTTGTTGGTACTAAGAGAGTGAGAAAATAAGTTGAGATTCTTGCAGAGAGCATGGGAATATCTACAAATCTTCTCAAAGAAGCTAGACATAAAAGAGCCGAAGATGAAGCGGCAAGACAAGCTACTAAGGAAGCATCAAAATAAAATCCAGTTGGTTTGGTAGTGCCATCCGGCCGAACTAGGACTACAAGAAGCTCTGTATCTCAGTCAGTCCCTGCAAAAAAGGACACTCCCACAAAAATTGAGCCCAAAAGATCTGGAAAGGAAGAAAGAAGAAAAGCAAAAGAATATATATGGCTATCTCAGATGATGAGGAGATAGGATCTGATAAATAAATTAAAGAGATCTGGGATCAAGGTACTAAAGCAACTACAGTCACATAAAGCAATCCTTCCAGTAAAGGTGATCAATCCAAGAAGAAAGCAAAGACAAATAAATTAGGTATGTCTATGCAAGCTATTGAGAAAGCTATGGTTCATGATGGAAATTTGAAACCGCTTCTGAAATGGTATGAATCTTTCAATGTTTCAGATAAAAGAATTCTGGAAGAGGAAACTATAAAACACATGAATGCTTTCAATAAAGTTTTGATTGAAATAATGGATATTTTTCCAAAAAGCTTATATGACATTTTGGAAGCTAGGAGGTTAAGTGCTAGAAATGAAGAAGAGAAAATGAGAGAAATAATTCTAGATGAACTATGTCCAACCATGTCTCTAGATGAAATGAAGGCACTCTTGAACAAAGCACAAAAGAAGTTCAAGAGTAAAACAAGGGTCAACAAACTTATGATTGGTGAAACAGAAGAAGTCACAAAGGAAACTGATAAAATTCTAAAAGAAATATTGTTAAATGAAAGAGTTGATATTGTGACTAAGGAAACACATGTTGATAATGTTTTACCTGAGTTGGTAAATGAAGTAGCAAAAGGCAATTTTGATAAAAATGTTGATGATAATGATAATGATAATGATGATGATAATGTTGGTGCTGATTCTAACACTAAAATTCCCAAGGAAGTGGAGGCACCTGAAAATATTTCAATTGAAAAGGTAGAAATATCTGAAGTCAATCCCACACCTTTAGCTAAGGAAACACTTGTTGAGGAGAAGGAAGCAGTTTTGATTACTACAAGAGACACTACTGAATTTGTAAAAAAAAAATTGGTTGCACAAAATGAAGAACTGGATGTAGAATTGATCGAAGGTCCCATTCACCTGTCTACCTTAAGCCCAATTCAGAAGATGAGAGTAGCTACATTCGCTCAAGCTCAGGCAAGAGAGGAGTTACTGAAATCTCACATTGAGGACAACGAACTATTAAATCTGGCATCTGGGGTATTAGAGAAATTAATACCATCCTATGTGAAAGATACGGCTAGCTCATCCTCCTATGAGCTAAAAAGGCTAATCAGCTCTATTGACACTCATTTTGAGTCATTTGAAAAATCAGCCATGAAAAAAGTATGGAAATAATTTGATTTAAAATATTTAGTGGCATGAAAGAGTTGATTTTTCAAGATAAAACACTCTTGAATACATGCATTAATAATTTGAAGGATACTTTGTATGAAGGCAAAAATATTTACAAAGCATGCCTATCTTTTTCAAAATTTATAGAAGAAAATGTAAAGAAGGTCAAAGAGCTAGAACTCAAGCTAAATGCTATCTCAAAAGCATTTGATCCAGTAACCAGTAGTGTTGGGAAAGCACAAGGAGAAGTGATGTCTCTGCTCAGTAGTATACAAGGGTTGAAACATGAAAATGAAAAAATAGCTGCCAAAAGTTGTGAACTCCAGAGCATCATCTATCTAAAACTTGACATATTGTCAAGTGCCCTCAAAGAAGGAGAGGAATCTTTAAGAATTGTAGATCCATCCAACCTGGAGTCCATAGAGACCCAATCATATTTGATTTATGGTCAAATAACAATTTTGGAAATTTTTAAAAGGATTTGGGACACAAATCTGATTCAGCTAAAGAAAGACTTTGCTGATATTTTTCAACTCATGTAAGTTACTGTTTTTTTTTTCTCAAACAATTTTTGTGAATCAATAAATTTTTTGCATTTTACACTTACCTTTTCCATTGATGTCAAAGGTGGAGAAGGAATAGAGTGAAAAATGTTTAATCCTCTCAGGGGGAGAATTGGAGAATTATATTTTTGAATTTTTGAGCGGTACAGTCTATCTTGGTACTAATCTGACACTTAGTCATTTTTCACTAAGTGTTGCCATCAATGCCAAAGGGGGAGATTGTTGGCAAGAGACACTGCGAGGTTCACTTTGTGTTGTCATTGATAGAACCTATAATCATCTATCAGGTCCGCACTCCATCATTTGCTCCTATCGACAAAGAAGACTCATAATTGTCAAGCGAGAACAAAGTATTCGGTAACACAGTGGTATTCTATCTGTAAGATCATTTCTGGTTATTATTTTTCCTTATGCATCCCAGGGAACATTTGTTGGCATATTATCTTCATTTCTTCTTAAGCGCAACGACTTGTACTAGATCATGTTAAAGTTAGAAGATTTGGTTGTCGTGTTCTTAGTTTTTCTTGTATTGAGGCCGACCTCATAAATGTACTAAGTCACAGATGTATGGAAACAAAGTAATTAAGTATATCTATGTTTGTATGTCATTTTTTGGGTCCTAGAAAAGTTATGGCCAACCTTTGTGGGTATGCATTGTATATTTCTCATAATGTGAGCCGAAAGTTGTAATTTTCTTATGTTTTGTTGAAGCCGATAGAGTGTAAATAAATCATATGTTGCGGATATATATACTTGGTCTTCCGTATCATTTTTTATGGTGTAAGATTTGTGTTGATGACCAAATAGCGAGTTAGAGTAGAGTAGAGGTGCGATAATGCACAGCTTCACTTGTGCATAGAAGATATGTGTTGTGTGCATGAGAAGAGCAGAGAAGAATTGCAGATTCAGTCTGTAGATGTGTAGATCTATTATTGTGCTTAATTTGGAACTGTACTTAGGCATTTTTGATGCTATTATCTCACTTCAAATCTACAGATGGTTTTAATCTGAACTCTTGGGCAGCAAGCCCTTCCTTTCTTGAGTAGTGAGCTCTAGGTAGTGCGCCATGCAAGTGCATTCCCTTGTAATATTTACTTTTGAGTATACTCAAAATCATACTTGTGGATTGGCCATCCACCATGGTTTTCCCCTAACAGGGTTTCCACGTAAAAATATTGGTGTTATGGTGTTGTGTTTACTTTCTTGTTTATGCATTGTGAATGAATGTTATTGATCCTTTGAAGTTAAAGATTACTAAAGCTAATTTTTGCACAACATTGATTCACCCCCCTCTCAGTGTGGCTTGTTTCCAATAGGAAGTAGGTAAAACATATTTTCAAATAGTGTTAATAAGACCCTAGTGTAATGACGAATTAGATCCATTGGTTAGACTTTGGCTCAGGGATGAAAAGAGGAAGAAAGGCAGGTTAATCTTCTCAAGGTGTCAGATATGGTTCAAGATTGGGAAGTGGCAACCATGAACTGACTGGAACTTACCTTCAAGTGTAAATTATTTCATCACAAAAAAAACACACATTGTGGTACGAGGGGAAGCAAAACCCTAGAATACCCATTTTGGAATTTTTGTGATTTTTCCTTATCAATAAAAATTTCTCAATATAAAATTGGTACTTTCCATTGCTTACATTTTCCACCTTCTTCCCTTCATAAGTTAGACCCATCACCATAGCAATGAGCTTAGTGTCCACCATAAAATGTAGACCACCCAGCTCCACTTCACCATCCTTACATGCATTTGTGAACTTATAGCTCAACTGCTCATTATAACCTTCCATGGCAGTAAAGTATGCGGTAAAACCAACCTTCTCAAATAGAGCCCACAAATCTGAATTCTTTCTCAAAGAATCATACTGACGTGACTTCATCCTTTTTTTGGGGCCTCCCATGGTGTTATCCTTGCAAAAGTAATTCTTTGGAAGGAGAATAAACTTGTCTTTTTGTCCCTCTTCATTCATAATAGTTGCAACCGACAATTCAAAATTCTCAGTATTGAGTGAGACCATGTGGTTTTTCATTTGAGAGGATAACGGTTCAAAACTTGTGGTAGGTTGTCTAAAAAAAATTCTTTTGTAACAAAGCCAATTTTCACCTTTTTGAGCCCCTTCATTATGAATTCTGACAACTCTGCCACCCTCATTGTTCATGATTATTCTTATTTTAATACTCTCATTCGCATTAGCACTAAGACATGTCAATGTGTCTTTTCCAAAATCAAACTCAAAATTTTTAGCGATGCGAATGATGCTCCCAAAATTATCATTAAAATTTTTCTTTTTGGAGCATGAGGTAACCCAAATAATCTATCCTTTCCATCTCACTCTCTTAATTTCTTTGGGATTTGGCATATCTCTACACACGTACCACCCAGTCAATCTAGCCAACTCACCCAGATGCCACCGAGGAAAAACCCACTTGATAGATGGACAACAAATCGCTCCTCCTCCTTTAATTATTTTAATTATGTCCATGATTAATCCACTCTCCCATTCTTTCATTTTATCCTAATCTATCCAACATAATAATATCTTTTATTTGATTAGATAGATTAGAGAAATCCCAATATTTTAACACCTCCTATCTAAGGCCAAAGTTTTCCATAGCATCGACAACCTTATTGCCTTCCCTAAAAGTATGGTAAATATTTTAGGTTTCAAAAGACTATAGCATATTTTTACAATAATCCAAAAGGTCTTTTATTTCCCAAGGTGCCTCAGCTATATTTTTTAAATAATCAATAATAAGCTTGGAATCGCCTTCAATAGTAACTTTCAAATACCCATTTTCTTTGAGGCAGCTTATTCCTGCCCCAACAACAAAGGCTTCAAAAAAATTGTTAGTTGTTGTACCCAAGCCCTTGTTGTATCCTACCACATAAATGACTCATTCATCTCTGACCATTCCACCTACTCCTTTCAGACTAGGATTCCCTTTTAGACATCCATCTAAATTACATTTTACCCATCCCGGATCCGAGGGAATCCAAATAGTGTTTCTTTTGATAATTTTTTATCCCAATTAACATTATTAAGGTCATGAAAAATCCCCCACTGTTGCTTGATCCTCACCTCTCGATAGGAAGGCCCTTTCCTTGACTGGGTGTACTTACAACTTTCAATGTTTTCTTGAATCTGTTTCCTTATAAGTATACATAGCTCCTTACTATTTATAGCAACATCTCTAAATATTCTATTATTTCTCTCTTTCCACAAACCCCAAGTGAGGAATGAGGGGACTTGTCTCCAGAGGCCAAGAATTATTTTGTGAGAGTAAGGACATAAGCTCCATCCTTTAACAAACATTTTGATCGAAGCAGGGAAAACCCATTCCACCATAAGATTGTTTAGGAAAAAAGCCCAAACTTCTTGAGCATGGGGGCATTGAAAGAACAAATGCATAATAGTTTCTTCTTCTTCATTGCAAAGATAACATTTATTGACTAAATACCAACCTCTTGTCTTAATATTGTTAATCATGAGAATCTTACCATGTATCACAGACCACCAGAAGCAATTAATCTTAGGGATTAAGTTCTTACTCCACACCATGTTCCAATTAAAGATTCCAAGGTCTAGGGGATGCACTTCCATAGTCTCATAGGCTGACTTAATCAATAACCTCCCTAAAGAATTTTTGATCCAGATCCATTCATCTTTTCTATTTCTTGGAAAAAGGTCAGGATCCCCAATTAGTCTCAATAGAGAGTTCAAATCAGCATCCTAATTTTGTTTTCTACCACCCCTAAAAACAACATTACTCAGATAGTACTTGAAGTCAATCCATTGTGGTTTCAATCCTTCCCAATTTAAATAATTAGAAACCTTCTTGCCAATGCTTATTTTTAACCTGATTCTTATTTGCTGAAGGATTTCATTAGAAGACAAAGGAGCACAAGTGGACCAAGATCCTCCCAAAAATCAATACTAATCCCATTTCCAATCAACTCATTTTTTCTCCTTTAGTGAGGGTTCCTCTAACTTTTAATAGGTTTTTCCAAAATACAGAGCTATAAGGTAGCTCCTTATTCTTGAGAAAAAAACAAGCATCCTTATTATTCAGGTATTTAGCCTACAGGATTTTAACCCAATCCTTTTCTCCTTCCAAAAGAATCCAACCCATTTTTTCCACAAGAGCTTTGTTAAACATTTTTATTCTTCTAATTCCCAAATCTCCTTCCCTCTTCGGTGTGCAAATAGTTTCCCATTTGATGAGTTCCATTCTTTTTCTTTCTTCCACTCCTGACCATAAGAATCTCCTTTGAATCATTTCAATTTTCTTAGCAATATAGGTAGGGATGTTGAATAGAGATAAATAGTAGACATGTATATTTTGTAAGGAATCTTTTAGATGTTGAACCTTCCCAACAAAGCTCAACAATTTTCCCTTCCACCCAACAAGTTTCTTCTGGATCTTTTCCACAATGTAATTCTAGTAATTTATGTTGGGATTTCTAGAAATTAAACGTAGGCCCAAATAAGTAGCCGATAAGTCTTCCTCCTAGCATCCTAATATATTTATAACTTTTTCCTTAACAATCTGGCTAGTGTTGAAAAAATAGATTTTACTTTTTTGATAATTGATGAATTGGCTAGATATTTTAGCATATTGATCAAGGATATCTTTCCATTTTTTTGATTCTAAAATAGAAGCCTCCCACATGAGGATAGTGTCATCAATGAACTGTTGGTGTGAAGCAGGGGAAAATGAGGAAGCAACACAAAAACCTTTTAAAGTTTTTTTAGCAAGTTGTTTCTAAATATTACGTCCCAAGGCTTCAACAACAATGACAAATAGGTAAGGTGACAATGGGTCCCCCTGTCTTAGGCCACGAATCAAAGAGAAGAAGCCTTTAGGAACACCATTAATTCAGATAGAATACTTTAGAGTAGCGACACAAGATCTGATAAGATTGAGGAACTTACCATTGAAGGATTTTTTTCAAGAACAACAAATAAAAAATTCCAAGAAACCCGATCATACGCTTTAGAGATATCCAATTTCAAAGCCATACCCTATTTTTTGTTGTGATCCATTGAATTTAAAACCTCATGGGTATAAATAGCTACATCCAATATTTATCTTCCTTGGACAAATCCCTTTCGATTGACATCAATCATTTTATTCAAGACTAATTTCAGTATATTAACCATAATTTTAGAACAAACCTTGTAGGTAGTGTTGCACAAACTGATAGGCCTATAATCATTCATAGAAGCTGCATCATTAGACTTAGGGATTAGAGAAAATAAAAGTGATATTCATTTGATTTAAAAGCCTTCCCGATCTGAAGAAATCCTTCACCGCATTAAACAAGTCAAGAGAGACTATGTCCCAATAGACTTGGAAAAAACTTGGGGGAAAGCCATCCGGTCCTGGTGCTTTAAAAGCACCAAAAGAAAAAATATCCTCCTTTACCTCTTTAATAGAAACAAATTTAGACAGTTCATTTAAATCCTTCTCTGTGATAACATGAGAGATGACATGCAAAAAATCATCCAATTCAGAATTATCAACCTTTGGCAGTTCAGGAAAGTTTGAAAAAAGGAAACAACCTCCCTACCAATGTTCTCTTCATTAACAAGTTTTGTCCCATTAGAAGTAATTAAAAATATAATTATGTTTCTTCCTCTTTGTTTCAAGGTGGATTGATGGAAAATCTTTGTATTTATGTCCCCTTCCCTTAACCATTGGATTATTGATTTATGTTTCCAGAAAATTTATTCCTTTTTGTTTATTTTCTACTACTGTGATCTCAACTCCCTTTCTTTGTTACATGTCTCATCATCCTTAAATCTCAACTCCATAAGATCTTGAATCTCCTTAATTTTCAAGCTTATGTCTTTCTTAGTTGCAAAAATATTCCCAAACAAATATTTGTTCCACCCCGTGACCTTTTCTTTAACTCTTTTTAGCTTCTAAAGCTAATCTATACATGGGAGTGCCATCACAAGGTAGATTCCACCATTCCTCAACCAAAGATTGTAAGTCCGGATAAAGAAACCACATTATTTCATATCTAAAAGGAAATGGCCTTCCATTCATTTCATGTATGTTACAACCAAAGGAAAACAATAATAATTATCCCATTTATTGCAAGGCCAACATAGAGGTGAATGGGATTGCAAATTTGGTTATTAACATGCATGTTGACTACTTCAATAGTAATAGTTCAAAATTAAAATGAGTGGGAAATATTTAAACAACAACAATGGTACCCTCTTTTGATTGGAAGCAAGTGCAATTTATTAAGAATCAATATTGAAAATAATTTTGGATGATGGCAAGTTATTATTGCAGAAAGGGTCATATGACTCATTTATTTCATATGTGTGGTAGATAAAAAAGAATTGATGTTAAATATTTGCATGGTTGGGTTTCTTCTTCACATTTTATCATAGATTCTACAATTGGACTTCCTGAAAATAGGTCATATATTTATTTAAAGGGGAAATAACTGATATTAGGCTTAATAATATTTTAAAATATGCATCTCCTATTATTATACATGTGATAAAAATGGTGTTGGGAGATGATTTACTTGTAGATACTCAAAGTTATCATGTGAACATGGACATCACCTCTATGTTTATGGTCATTATGTTGGACCTATGGGAGGAAAACTTGTTATCATAAGTGTTATGGAGGCTATGGTATTTCTAAATTAGTGTAGTGGGTTCCATGAGGCTTTGGATAATTTGGTCATTAGATTGGGGTTTCATAGTTGTAATGGTTTCTTGTTGATCATTTGTCTCCCACATAATGGGCCATGGGCCCCCTTTGTGATGGAAGTTGTTGGTTGTAATTTGGAGGCTCGAAGTAAAAAAGCATCCCAGGGTTTCAAATTCCTAAAAGAGGTTGTTGGCATATCTAGTGAGGTTTCTATGGAGTTTCTTTTCTTTTTCTCTAAGGATGGAATGACTGGGTCTGGGTAGATGATGTCCTAATATTAGTCATATTTGATATCATTTAATAATTATAGATATGATAATGTAAAAAAAAATAACAATATAAATCTATGTTAATAGATGCATCCTATAATGGGAATTTTATTTCATGGTCATTTATTATCAAGAATGATGGATTATGTTGCTCCTTTAAGGGTTTTTATCTATAATGGTTCCTCTTTTTTTCTTTTTGAGTTTATGGGATGACCCCCATGGAAAAATTCACTTACCAAAAAATAAAATAAAAAATTATTATTAGTACCTCATAATACATGAATGTTTGGGAAGGGGAGGATATTAATGATGAATAATTTATGTACATTACAGCCAAATGCCAATGAATTTGTTTAGTTTTCGATACATTGAGCACTTCCAATATACGCGTTGATATTTGTCTCTATTCAAAAGAATTTATGCAACAATTTAGGTGTGTCAAAACTTTATCCCAAAATAGAACTTATGCCAATAATCTGCAATCATTTGATGACGTATATGTAAATATATTTAAATTTATAAATTCACCAAGAAACTTAATTTTTATCATTTAGCATTTGATATTTTCACCACCTAGATTTTGATTTTTTAAACATTTACCAACACATTCGCTAAATAATTAATTTTATAGTTTCAAATATTTATATAATTCGCCACCAATTCTTTTTCTTTTTCCAAATCTATCTATAATTTACCATCAATTTTTTTACCACAAATATAACTCACCAATGATTTTTTTTTTTTTTAAATATATCTATAATTCACCATGATTTTATACAAATTTCTAGTGATTTAAAAAAATTGTCGATAAAATTAATTTGTTTTTTCAAAAAAAGGAAACATTTATCAATAACATTGATCCAAGAGGATTAAAAGAAAAAAATTTCTACAATTTTCATAAACGAGGTTCGGCTCTCCTCTACTACTTTCTCGCTCTGGTTGTTTTTTTTGAATTTTTGGCCCCAACTTTGATTAGACTGTTTCATGGGACGGTCAGGAGGGGGGCTCGGGAAGGCTCCCTATTCCAAGAATGTTCTCTTCTTGTCTGGTGTTGCACCTACAGTGGCAGTGGCCAGTCTTGATATTCCCCACATGACGTTCCCACCTCGTACTTTCATCCTTTCCTCCAGGGAAAAGACTGAGGGTACTTCTGGGAAGTCACCCATATCTCCAACTTTTGAGCTTGACTCTTTCTTCTCTATGGAAGAACTAATTTCCTACATGGATAAACTGGTAGGTTCTGACTCGCCAACTTCAGGAAAAAGAGTGTTGGAATCTGCTTCCTGCTCTGTGATTGGTTGGGAAGTAGATGCCCCTAAATTTTTGATGTTGAAGGTGATGGATACTCTCAAATTGGCATTGGTTGGTAAGTTTCTAGCTTATTTTCTAAATATTGAATTAGTTTGTCAATGGACTACTTCCACTTGGAATCTCAAAGGAAATGTTACCATAAATGCCATGCCAAGAGGTATTTTCCTTTTCTCCTTTGTGGTTTATGAAGATATGTTGAAGGTTTTAATTGGAGGTCCCTGGGTATTTGACACTGGGTTTAATAACTTTCTTTCCCTTTGTAAATGGAAACTGATTTTTGATCCCTCGATTGACCTAGGTGCCTTGGCTCCAACTTGGGTCTGCTTTCCTGGACTACCTGTAGAGTTGTAGGAGATGGGTATTTTGAAAGGTATAGCCAATTCCTTTGGTATTCTATTGGCTATTGATAAGATAACTTAGGGGAGATCTAGACTAGTTTATGCCCATATATGTGTCAATGTGGCTGTGAATTCAGTCTTCAATCCTCCTTAAATCAAAATTTGGTAACTAGACCCAACCTATGGAATATGAAAATTCCCATCCCTTTTTCCAGTTGTGTAGGAAATTCAGTCACCTCATTGGCTCTTGTGGGAATAAACGTATTGAGGGTACCTCTGCAAAGGAGAAAAATCCTGTGGAAGAAACCTCTGCTAATGAAATTTCTTCAGTTGCTCAAACTTTTGTAACTCCTATTGCCCCTATTGTTTTCATCCCCCTTCAGAATGAAAACCTAGTCCCGGGCTGGGAGGCAATTCTGATTGAACCTCTTGCTATTTCTAATGACTCAGGTAGATTGAACCTTAAGGTTTTTTCCCCTATTTCCGATTTTCCAACCCCTTACTTTCCGAAAATGGTGATGTTGGATAGTGGGGAAGAATTGAATATTGGGGAAGAACCAAAGGAGGTTCTCCCTTTGGAGGATAAATTGTGCGAGCCCCTAGAAAAGGTTCAGGTTTTAGGAGTGGGTGAGGACTTCGAAGAAGGAGAGTTTTTGCACTTTGACACCAACCCGTCTCTGGAGGAATTGCCTTTGTTATCCCATAAGGATGCAACAAATATGAGTGACTTTCTGGCTTTTTTGGGATTTCCCCCTTAGCCAAGTGATAAAGAGGACAAGAAATATTGGTCTCAAGCACCAATTAAATCTAAAAACAAAAAGAAGCCAGATGTTGGGGGGGGAATAAGGTGGGAAGACCTTCCCAAAAGGAGTCCATAATTAAAGACACTGTAAAAGATGTGGTTGTTGGAAAATAGAGAACCTTGGATTCGATCGCTGGATCGAAGTCCAAAAATAAGTAGCTCTGGTTGTTTCTCTATGGGTGGGGTGGTGTTATTCCATGTGTTTCTATATGAAGTACCTATCCTAGAATATAAGGGGCCTTAATAGCCCGTATAAACAATTTTTGGTTAAAACTTGTATCCTTGACAATCAAGTGGATGTTCTCCTCCTCCAAGAAACAAAGATGAAGAAAGAGACTTTTGAAAAGGTTATTGGAGCATCTTGCTTGGTGTGAATTATTTTTTGAGTGAGGCTGAAAGGGCTTCTGGAGGTATAACTACTCTTTGGAATCCTTCTAAATTAAAAGGAACTTTGTGCTCAACTAGTAGGAATAGTTTGATGGTTTCCCTAGAATATTTGGCTTCCCAGGAGAAAGAGAAATTTAATAAATATTTATGCTCCCAACTTGAGCAGAGAAAAAATGTTTCTTTGGGAACAACTAAATGATGTTATTACTAACAAAAATGATGATCATTAGATGCTAGGAGGGGATTTCAATTCCCCTCTCCTTCCTTCTAAAAATTTAGGGGGGCTGAATGAATAATCAAATAGCATGATGGAGCTAGCTGAATTCCTAAACTCAACTGGTCTTATTGATATCCCTCTCCAAGGCTCTAAGTATATTTGGTCCAATAGAGGGAATGGAAATCGTCTGATCCAAGTCAAGCCTGATAGGTTTTTGATCTCTACCAATTGGAATATCTCCCAATTCCTCTCTCTTTCTACTCTTCCAAGGTCCAGCTCTGATCATAATGCTTTGGTGCTTAAAAGTAATGTGGATCAAAATAGGGGACCTTCCTAGTTTATATTTGAAATAATGTGGAGCCTTCACCCGAACTTTTTTTCTCTTGTTAAAAGTTGCTAGGAGGAACCAAGAAATGGTACCCCTATGCATTGCCTGATGGAAAAGCTTAGTAGAATTGAGCAAAGAGTGAAAAGGTGGAATAAGGTGTCCTTTGGTAATATCTTTGAGATAAAGAATACCTTAGGAAACAACTTGAAGGAATTTTAGGATATTATGGAGGCTATTCAAGTGGATGATGAGATATGTGCTAAGGAAAGAGACCTCAAATCCCAATGGTTTAAGATAAGCAAAAAGGAGGAAATATTTTGGAAACAAAATTCTTGTGTGTAATGGCTAATAGAAGGGGACAATAATACTAAATTTTTTCATCAATCTACTTTGAAACACAAAAGCAGAAACAAGATCAAATCGCTTGTGAAAGAGGATGGCTCAACTGTCTCCACCAAAAAAGAAATTGCAAGGGAAGTTGTTAACTTCTTCTTCTCTTACCATATGGCCTAGGGCAATGTAAACTAGGTACATGATGAATTTCATGAGGTGATCTCTAAAGTTATTTCTAATCTTGATTTAAATAATATGACTAACAATGTCTCTATGGAAGAAGTTAAAAAGGTTGTTTTATCCTTTGGTGCCTTCAAAGCCCCTGTCCTGGATGGATTTCCTCTTGCCTTTTTCTAGACCTACTGGGATATTGTCAAAAATGACCTTTTTAATGCTGCTAGAGACTTCTTTAGGTTGGGCAGGCTCCTTAACCAAATGAATGCCACCTTATAGCCCTTATTCATAAAAATATTGATGCCTCTTCAATTAAGGATTATAGACCTATTAGTCTATGCAATACGGTTTATAAAATCTTCTCTAAAATTCTGGTGTTAAGGGTCAAACCAGTGCTCAGTAAAATGATTGCCCCAAACTATAAAAGGGTTTGTCCAAGAAATAAATATCCTTGATTCTGTCATCTCCGCCCATGAAATTATCCACTCAATGGACCACTCTAAAATATTGGTATGACCTTCAAAATAGATATATCCAAGGCCTATGATAGAGTTTCCTGGTTGTTTCTCTTTTCTGTTCTACGGAAGTTTGGGATAGAGGGAAGATTCATTAAGATGATCTCTACTTGTGTTACTTCCCCCATGTGCTCTGTCTTGGTTAATGGTGTTCCCCAAGGTTTTTTCTCTTATGGCCGTGGTCTCAGACAAGGTGATCCCATACCACCCTACCTATTCATTATTGTTGCTGAGGTCCTTGGAAGGAATATTCAAAAAATAGTGGATTCTAAAGCTCTAAAAGGAGTCAAAGTTGCCTCGTCTCTTTTTCTTGACTCCCACCAACAATTTTTTGATGATACTCTCATGTTTGGGGAAGTGGGGCTTTGGAAATAGGTTTGTAATGACTATGATGTTGTTTTTGGCCAGTTTATCAACTATGAAAAAAGTAATATATACTTATTTAATACTGAAAAACAAATCAAGGACAAAGTAGTTAAAATATTGGGATGTCAGGAAGCTACCCTACGTGATTCCTATCTTGGGTTACCTTTGATATCCAAGAAGTTGGAAAATAATTACTGGAATTTGTTGATTGAGAGAGTTCAAAACAAGTTGGCTAGATGGAAGGGGAGGCTTCTTAGATTGGCTGGGAAGATCCAGCTATTGAAATCCTCTTTACAAAATATTCCTATATACTACTTATCTCTCTTCAAAATTCTTTCCTTTATAGGGGAGAAGATAGAACAAATTAAGAGAAGATTTTTGTGGTTTGGAACTGAAGAAAAAAATAGGTTGTCCTTGGTCAGTTGGGAAAAATTATGCACTCCTACATGGGAAGGTGGCTTGGGTATAAGGATAATAAGCTTGCTAAACAAATCCATAACTGCTAAAATTGGGTGGAATCTGCTTGAAGGCTCTAAAGATTGGGTGAAGATTTTCCAATCCAAGTACTTGAAGAACATGAATCTTGGTTGTTTTCTCTCTATGTTTGACCTACCTATTGGTTCTACTTTATGGAATCACCTTGTTAAAATAAAAAAATGTGTTGAAACTAAGGGCAATAAAGAGAATTGGGAATGGTAAAAATACTGACTTTTGGAAGGACCCTTGGATTGAGACTTCTACTTTGTCTTCAATTGATGAACTAAATCCTCTCAAACAAAGCTTAACCATAATTTGTGGCAAAAAGGTCTCAGACTATATTAATTGGGAGAGGGATGAACCTAACTGGAAGGAGCTCAAAATTATTTTAATAATGGATAATCTAAGAGGTTAGAGATGGATCAATTGGGATCCGACCCTTCTAAAGCTACAAAATCTAATCGGGGAAGAAAAGTGGTTTGATAGAGAAAGGGCATGTTGATGGTGTTTTCTGCACAACAACAACTCATACAGAATATGATATCCTATCTCTCTTGAAAGGTAAATCTCTATGGGAAAAGAGATAACCCCAAGGTCTCTAATGTCTGGTCTTGACAATGCAGTGAAACAACTCAGAGATAATGTGAAAATGCTGGTAATCACAAGGGGCCTTACAAACAAATACTGGATCTTCAAACTTATCAGATTTTGCAATATATTGATACTCAGATTCTTAAATGTAACCCAGATAATAAAAGAAATAGCAAAAGATAAGAGTTTAAAAGAGATCCTAAGATTAAAATTACTCCTAAAATCAATCACAACAATGATGAATGCTACAAACGGAAAAATCTCCAATAAAACCAATTCCTGCTTAATCAAGGACAAGCTCACAACTCCGCAGAAATGGTGCAATCTTCTAAGGAAACTAAAGATTTTTAGACTATGAACATTCATCCACATACCCAGTAAATGGTGCAATGTAAACAAGCATCCACAGTTGAACTTAGCACAAAATAAGGCCCAGACTAACTTTACATAGCAACTTACAATCAGCAAATTGCCAAAAGTATGGACTGGAGATCGATCAACATCATTAACATTTCACCATTATCATGAAAGAACTGAAAACTAACATCTAACACTGAGAATTAAGAACTAGAAACCATAAAACTTTTGAAACATAACACAATGTTTGCCAAATCAACAACCCGTTTGCATTATCTTCTCTAGCATTACATAACAATTTCCAGTCTTTCTCCTCTCCTACAACTACTAACTTGCAGAATCTAACATCTAACTTAGCCAATTCTAGCTTTACAGCTTCTAACTAGCTATTCTCTAACCTTTTTCTACTCTACAACTACTCACTTTTCAAATGAGAAGGCACTGGCCTTTTATAGATATTACATTTTTAAATCGAGGGCCACGATTAAATTCAATCCAATGGCTGCAATTAATCCCCAATAAACCCTAAGAACTCACATTAGGGTTCTTAAAAATGTGGTACATCATCATCCAATAGCATAAAAGTAGTTACATCCAGAAATCAACAATCTGCCACCTCGATTTTAATAAAAATTATGATTGGAGAGTGAAAACAACATCACACGTCACTTCGCGTTTGAAACATATATTCCAGCTGTAGACAGGTTGTGGCACAAATTCTTATGCAATTGGGTTCATTTGAACAGCTGGGCACCGATTCATATGTAAATCAGCATTTAAAATATCTTCCAAATTTTCCTCCTGGCACGAATCCATATGCAAGTCCTCCCTTTAATCCTGAAAAACAGATATAATCATTAATAGCCCACATGTGAAAATCCAACCAAAAAATATTAAAATTAAGCATAAATAATCCCTTGGAAATTTCAACACCGTCATAAAATTTTGGAAATTTAACCTTTTCGGATTTCAAGAAAATCGTGACAGGAAGTTCGGAAAAATCTGCCAGGAAGGGAAAATCTCGAAAAATGGACAAAAATCTACCAAAATTCGGACGGGGTGGAAAATCCCGGATTTGACAAAAAACTTGGAAAAATCCGGACCGGACGGAAAATCCCGGAAAAATCCGGACGGGGCGGAAAATCCCGAAAATGGCAAAAACTCGGAAAAATCCGGACCGGGTGGAAATCCCCGAAAATGACCTAGAAATCGGAGAAAAAACTTTGAAACCCCATAACTTTTTTTCTTGGATGAATTTTCAAAAAGTTCAAAAATCAACTTGGCCTAATTTTTCGTCCTCTATCCATTGGTGCAAAAATATTTACACATCACATTGAAAATTCACTTGCAAAATCCCCATTTCTAAAATCCAAGGCCCCAAAATGCTTCAAAATACCACCCCCATCAAACCAAATCCGGACTTAATCCCAAAATAACCTCTAAGAAGATAAAAACTAGAAATTGACAAAGCCAAGATACAAAAATGTAGAAGAAAAAGAGGGTCCCTGCCTCTGGTGGGGCATGTGTGCAAAAAGTGCACAACAGGGCAGATGAATGGATTTGGAAGGGTAGCTCTTCAGGCTGTTTCTTAGTTAAAAAGGCCTATGAGGAGCTAGTTAAGTATTTGGGTGACATTAAAGATCATCTCTGGGATAAGGTGTGGTTAAAGAACTTGGTTCCTAAAATCAACTATTTATGGTGGGCTGTTGCTCATGGAAAAATTCTTACAATTGACCACCTGGTAAGAAGGGGATTCCAATTGGTTAATAGATGCTCCCTCTGTAAGCAAGATGAGGAGTCAATTATGCACATATTATTTCATTGCCAATTCTCTAGAGAGGTGTGGGCCTTCTTGTCATTTTTGTCCACTGACTGGGTGTTTCCTAACTCTATGAAGTTGTTTATAGAAAGATGGTCTTATTATCCTTTTTCCCATAATGCTATTGTTGACCTCTGGAACAAAGTTCCCCCCTTTTTTACCTGGGGATTATGGAAGGAAAGGAATAACAAGATATTTAGGGAAGTGGAGAGAAGTAGCTAGGAGGTTAGCATGGCTATAAAAACACAGATAAAGGAAAATATGGAGTTCAAAAGAAATAGTTTCTCCAAAGTTTGGCCTAACTACAAAGAGATAAGGATAAAGTAGAATTGGGGCTTAAGGAAGGATCTTACTAACCTCAATTGGACCAAGATGCTAACCAAAATGGCTATTGTGTGGATTCCTCCTCAGAGAGATTGGCTAAAGTGTAACTTTGATGGGTGCTCTAAAGGCAACCAAATAATAGTAGGAGTAGGGGGTTTTCTCATAAACCACAAAGGATAATGCATAGTGAGCTTCGGTGTTAACATGGGTGTTTGTTCAAATAACAAAGATGAGGCTATGGCTGCTTTAGGGGGCTTCATGACCCTTAAGTAGTATGGTTTTAAAATTTTTATTATGGAAGGGGATTCTAAGATTATAATGGATATATTGAATGGGGTGGCTATGCTACCATGGGAGCTAAAAAATATAATTGACAAGTTTCTAGCCCTGAAGATTTATTTCACCAATTGCAAGGTGCAACATGTCTACAAAGAAGACAAAAAATCTGCTGATTTTGTGGCCAATGAGGTGCTGAGGTGTATGGGGTGGACCCGTTGGATAAATAATAACATGCCGAATTCTGTAAGAGATATGATATTAAATGAAATTTTTGAAAATGATTACAATTTACAAAGATGAAGTGTTGAAGCTATACAGGAAGCATGGGAATCTTGAAGTGTTTAAAGGCTTGCAGATTAATGATGTTATTGAGGGTACGGTGTTGGATTTGATGATATCATTTGGAGGTAAAATTAATAATGTTTTCCTTTTCGAGGCTATCAAGGATCACATGGAGATTTGTAAGTTACAAAGGGATGTCAATTCGAATCATGCTAATATGTCTAATGTCAACACTCCTTGTATTTGTAAAGATTTGCAAAGAATAAAATTAATTGAGATCTTTATTACTTGCAATAAAAATGATGAGATTGTGGTACTGAGAATTGTGTTGTTGGATTTCCCTAAAAACCTTCTCGATCTCTCATTTTTATGGGCCTGTTGTGTATTTTGAGTAAGAGTGTTTTCTGCAATGAGGGTAGAGAGTTGAAGAAGTGGGTCATTATGAGGAAGAGATTGAAGTAGTCTAAGAATTTGAAAAGTGTTAAAATAGGTGGCCCAAGGAAGCGCACTGCGCCTCCTAATTGTTAGGCACTAAAGAAGAATGTGGACTTATGGAGGTTTTTCAAAAATACGAGCATAGTTCCATTTTTTGAATCTCTGAAGGATTACAATGATAATTTAACCATCAAGTTCACCAATTCATGGAGGAAAGGACGTGTTTCCATCAGAGAAATTCAGTTTGAGGTCACGATGAGGTTCATAGCAAAGGAAACTGGTTTACAAAATCAAGGAATTAAAGTGGCTAAGGAGAGTGGGGTTGACTATCAAAATTTTGTGGATAAGTTTCTACATGATGGGGAGAACCTAAAACATTTTCAAAATGGGCATGCTAGGTTAGAAATTTTGCCTCCCTGTGCTCTAGTTAATCTATTTGTCATGAGGTATTTTACTTTAGAAGGCATATATATGTCGATACATGCATATCATTTCCCTTTTCTCAATCACATTAGACATGGACAGAGAATCAATTTACCCTTCTACTTATTGTCTTCTCTGCAATTGAATATTGAGAAGGGTGCTAGTCCTCCTCTACACAAAGGATTGGTGTTAACCCTATATAAGCACGGTCTTACGCTTAACTCCCATGGTAACCCTCTACAAGCTAGAAATGATAATCCTAACTACTTTGATGGCGATAATAAGGACCCCCCTATTGATGAAATTCTTGTTGAGGCTCCTAATCCCTGCCCGCCTCCCTTAGTTGTTGCTAGGAGGGTGCTAATTCTTGAAAAGAGCCCTTCCCTTGCTTCCAATGTCTCAAATCCCTCAAATCCTATGAAATTTTTTTTTTGGCAAAGCCAATTTTGAAACTGAGCTTTTGAAGGCTGCCCCGAAGAAGAGAAAACACTCTCCTCTTCTCCTAGAATTTCCCAAGGAGAATAAATTTAAAAGAGATATCAATCCTAGTGATGCCATTATTATTAGTGAGAAGGGTGTGCAAAATGAGGAGTTGAAAGATGACATGCAGGGGCGAGGAAGTGGTGGTAGAAGGTTAGCCCACCTGGCTAAAGCTTCTTCTAAGGACAAGAAAGGTAAATAAAAAATCACTGTGTGTGATGAGGAAGACCTAGAAATTGAGGATTTTGAAGCCCAGGAGGAAGAAGATTTTGAAGATATGGATTTTGAGGATTTTGCATATGATATGGGGGAAGAGGGATCAGATGAAGATAAGGAAGAGGATGAGCAAGAGAAAAATGAGATAGAAGAGGATCAAAAGAATGATAATTTGACGATTCAAGATGTAGGGAATACAAGCAATGAGACTAATACATAGGACTCTAGCATTGATTTTATGAAGAGTAGAATAACCTTCTTGTAGGTTCAGGTGGATGATATGGAGAAAGCCTTGGTTACGTTAATGAAGGTAACTAATAGGATGACGTAGAGGGCGATGATGGGAATTTTTTCAAGACAAACTAAAATTTCTAGGAAGTTGAAAAAAAAGGGGAAGCTTGAAGTTTTAAAGATGTTGGACAAGTCTGAGGAGCCTGAATGGAGGGATCACATCCCCCTCATTGGTGAATATGGGGACCTACTGAAAAAATCCAAGTAATGGCTTTTTGTTGCTATTTAAATGTCTTCTATCATGTTTTTGTCTTTTTGCTTCCAAATATCGGACTACTATTTTATAATAGCCTTGTTTTCGTTTAGAACTACCTGGTATACTATTGTTTTGATCAATGTCTTGGGTAGATTTAAGTATTCTAGCAAAAACTTCTTGTTTTTTATTAATATTGGCTAGTCTATGGTTATGATATTGAATGATGGCATGTGTGCCACACTGGTTGTTGTTTCTTGATGTTGGTTGGTGGTGTTGTTTCCCACCTTATTTTGGTTCCTTTTGTCTTTTGGTTCTAGCCATGGGATTAGGGCCCTTTCCCTGCTTATCTAATAAAAAAAATTGTCATAGATTTTTTTTTTTTTTGAAAAAATACAAGATTTTCCAAGAATGTATATCTTTTTCAATGTTGGTTTCTTAAAGTTATCATGTTGCATTTGATAATCAGTCTCAATAAATTGTTTCCTCTCTTCATCTATATGAGGGGCAAGTGTATGATCTAGAGTTGTGACCCCTTATGACAAGAATCAAGAAATAAATTATACTACAAGTGAATAACATTCAAATTTTCACTAATAGATGGGATAAAATAAGAAACATAATATGAAACTTACTAATATGTCTCATACCTATATCAAAGACATAAAAGATAAATCTTCCACAATAATGCCCACCTCCATCAGCCATGAATATCAAGAGGATTCTAAAATGATGTCATCAACTAAAAATAAAACAATGTTATTTTATGAAAATATACTTAAAATTATTTACAAAAATAATGATTAAAAATATTCAAGCTTACCTTTGTAAAATTTGTATGACCACTCTTGTACTAATAGGTATTGATTTTGAAGGTCTAACATCCACCTATTCACCATCTAACACAAATTTTAAGATTACCATTTATCTAAGGTAATAGAAAAATTATTTAATTACTATCCGAAAGCAACTACAAAAAGTTCTGGAAAATAGATTGCATATCACCAATAACACTCTAGTTTTAAATAAGGTAACAATACGTAGGTAAAAGGAGAACTTGCAGATAGATTTCCCAGGAAATTTGTAACACAACAATATAACTCTACTTCAACCAATGAGGCATTTATTGGTCATTCAATCAAATTGACTCATAATTTGAAGTTAGCAAAGTAAACATCAACACACCTCCATCAAAGCAATTGGAATTCAAACAATAGAGCACAAAGTGAGAAATGTTCACAAGTTTTCTTCTTATACCAAATTCATTTGATTAATGTTGGAAAGTAACATTCATAAGGTAAAAACAGGGGATATGAGGTTTTATTTTGTGTAAAACCAAACATAAGACAACTACTCCACCCTCTCCAATTGCCTTTCCCTCAAGCACTGCTCATTATTCTAAACCCCTTATGTGATGTTCTATTCCTCTCTCATTTCCAAAGAAACAATCACCAAGAACGGATCACCCAAAAATCATAGAGCGGTTCCCTCTATTTCCTCCAATCGATCCTCTCTCTACACACATAACATTTCTTTTCCAAAATTCATCAATATTTGGCAAAAAAAGAAGAGAAGACTAACTTGGTTTCTTGGTTCGGGTCTTTTTCACTAATCGTCCTCTTTCCTTTTTCAGCCACTCCACATCAAATCGGGTGATATTTGTAACTACCTAATCATTTCTTTTCCATACCAAGAAGAGAGCTCAATATACCCCAAACAAGAAAGCTTGCTTCCACTCATCGATTACCACTTGTTTTAGAAACAAGGAAATGAAATGTTGACATGAGCTCAAAACCAAAAACTAGAAACAAAGTAAAACCAAAATTGTGCAAACCAAAATAAGGCGATGACAAGGGTGATGCCCTTGCATCAGGTTCCCTGAGGGAAGAAAAAGATCATGAACTCCCATCCATGATGTTATTTATGGAATGACCATAGGCGTAAATGTCAGGTGTAGTTAACAATGAAGCATCCTAAAAAGGATGATTATGCCACTTCACCAAATATCTGAAATATTATTTGTCATGAGTCTTCTTCAATAGTTGTTTCTCCATAATGCATTCAATTTCTAGCGGAACGGTTTTGGTTATGTGTTGGTCTTTAGCAGATTTCAAATCCAACTTAGATGTTTTTTCATTTGTAGCACCCTGATATGGATACAAATCTTCCACATTGAAAATTGGTGAAATCCCCATGCCCAGAGGAAGACTGATCTCATAGGTATTCACTAAATACTTTTGAAGAATCTTGTATGGTCCAACTTTCTTCATCTTCAATTTATTGTATTCACCAATAAGAAATTGTTCTTTCCTAGGATGTGCTAACACAATATCACCCACCTAAAAATGAAATTCCCTCTGCTTCTGATGAGCATACTATTTGTATTGTTGATTGCTTCCTTCAATTTTCATCTTCACCTCCTCATGAAGGTCATGAATAACTCGAGAAAAATCTTCACCACCTATACTTTTTTTCTCCATGTCACCAACATTTTTGAGTTCCAAGACACCCCTAGGATGCATGCCATAAACAACATAAAAAGGACTAAAACCTATACTTCGATTTGGAGATTCATTGTAAGAAGACTCTTCTTGTGCCAAATCCATATCCTAGCTACCAAGCATTTTCCCAAGGCACCTCCACATGTCACCAAGACTTCTATTCACCACTTTGGTTTGGCCATCCGTTTGGGGGTGATAGGCTGAACTTAAACTAAGCTGAGTTCCCAAATTTTTCCAAATGGTTCTCTAGAAATGTCTAATAAACTTTGTATTTCTATCTGATACAATACTCTATGGAATACCATGTAAATGAACCACTTCTTTGAAAAACATATTAGCAATATGGGTTGCATCACTAGCCTTTTTACATGGGATAAAATGCACCATTTTAGAGAACCTATCCACAAATATAAATACACAATCATTGCTCCTTTGAGTCCTAGGCAAACCTATAACAAAATCCATACTTACAAAATCCCATGATCGAGAAGGAACTAGCAATGGTTGATACAACCCTATATTTTGAGTTCTTCCCTTAGCATGCTAACATACCCTACATCTCTCCAAATACTTCTTTACATCAACTCTCATTCTTGGCTAGTAGTAATGTGTACTCAACTATAAATAGCTTTTAACCTATCCAAAATTTCCTCTTAGACTACCCCTATGCTTCTCTTTCAAGATATTTTCCCTCATTGATCCCCTAAGTATGCACAATTGACTGCCTTTGAACAAAAAATATTCCTATTGCATATACTCAATCCAAGGTCCCCTATCTCTATTTATTGGACTACTGCAAGCTTCATAATCATCTTTAAAATCTGCATCATTTGCATACAACTCCTTCAAACTATCAAAACCAACATTGTTAGCCCAAATTTCATGCAATAATAAACATATTCTACTTAATGCATCAACAACCTTATTTATTTTCCCACTCTTATGCTTCAACACAAAATTATAACTTTTCAGATACTCTACCCACTTGGCATGACTCTGATTTAGCTTATGCTAACTATTAGTGAACTGTAATGCATGGTTATTAGTGTACACAACAAACTCTTTAGGAATTAGGTAATGCCTCCACTTCTTCAATGATTGGACCAATGCATAGAATTAAAGATCATAAGAAAAATAATTCTTCTTAGTGTCATTTAGTTTATCACTAAAATAAGCCACTAGTTTACCTTCTTGGCTAAGAACAATCCCTATTTCTAAGCCATTGGCATCACATTCCACTTGAAATTTACTTTATTGAAATCAGGCAATGCAAGTATAGGTTGCTCAGTTACTCTATGCTTAAGAAATTTAAAACTCATTTTAGTCTCTTGTGTCCATATAAACTTCTTTTTAGACCCCTTAATGCTTTCAAGTATAGGAGCAAGTAGCAACTACATGATTGAAATTCGTAATAATTTTTTTTAAAAAGCTAGAAATCCCATGAAAAATCCTTACCTCAGGTGTGCTCCTTGGTGTTGACCAATCAATAATAGCTTGAATCTTATCCTTATCCATTTTCAGCCCTTCATTGGACACCACAAAACCCAAATAAATCAATTTAGTTTGCATAAACACATAGTTCTTTAGATTAATCTATAACTTCTCTTCATGCAGCCTCATCATCACCATCCTCAAATGTTGTAGATTCACTTTTGTAGACCTGCTAAACACCAAGATGTCATCAAGATACACAATAACAAACTTTCCTAGAAAATGTTTTAAGAGTTCATTCATGAGCCTCATAAAATTATTGGGTGCATTCATGAGCCCAAAGGGCACAACCAGCCACTCATAGAGTCCATCATTAGTTTTAAATTTTGTCTTCTACTCATATCCAGGTCTGATTTGAATCTGATAATAATCACTCTTCAGATCTATCTTTGAAAAATACTTAGCACCACCTAGGAAATCCATCAAATCATCTATTCTAGGAATTGGAAACCTATATCTAATAGTTATTTTATTAATGTCTCTCTCTCAAGTCTATGCAAATTCTCCATTCATTTCCCTTCTTCGGCACCAAGACTATAGGAACTGCACAAGGACTTAGACTCTCTCTTATCAACCCTTCCTAAAGTAATTCCTCAACTTGCCTTCTAATCTCATCATTCTCTTTGAGTCAATTTATATGCATCCTTGATTGGAAGGATAACCCTTGGAATCAAATCCATGTGATGAATTTAATGCTATGCATAGGAGGCAACTCATCAAGCAAATCAACTACAACAATATCCTTATGTTCATCCAATATTTCTTGTACCTCCTTGGGTATATCCTCCAATTTTGTAGAGGCAAGCAACTCCTTAGGTTTGAGCACCAACACAACTCCCATATCCTCCTTCTTCATGATATGCAAGAACTCTTTTCCACTCACCATCATTATCTTACTGTTACTACTACTACTTCTATCCTCTTCTTGTTCACACATAGGCAACAAAGTATGCTTGATTCCATCCTTTTAAAATGTATATGTTTTACTCCTCCCTTCATGTACAAATTTTTGATCAAACTACCAAGGCCTAACAAGCAATACATGGCACACATTCATGGGCATGATGTCACCAATCACACTATCCTTATAGGTACCAATCTAAAATTCCACTAATGCCTATTCATCTACTAATAATTGATGCCCTTTCTGAAGCCAAGAAACTTTATAAGGAGTAGGATATCTAATCCTCTTAAGACCTATCTTATCCACCATTTCTACAACCACTAAATTATCCATACTACCACTATCAATAATCAATTTGCAGCACTTAAATTTTTCCTTGCACTTTATCTTGAATAAGGCTCTTCTTTGTTCCAATTCTTTACTCTCCTTCGGTGGCTTCAACAACACTCTCTTGAACAACAAAGACTCTCCCATCTCAGGTTCCTCCATGTGATGAGTAGGTGATCCCACACTTTCTTTCTCTTCTTGCATGATATGAGTGATTCTTTCTAGCCTTGTGTGCCCTTCCTTTACAAATTCTAGACACTCCCAACTCTTATGACCAGCATACTAATTGCATTTAAAAAATTTACCTACAAATCCTCTTCATCTTCCTTGATAACCACCTCTACTGAATGATCTTCCTCCTTTGTTCGGATAACCTCCTCTTTCTTGATTAACTGGTCCACTAGAACTTCCAGCCCCTTCATCATGATGATTTTTTTGTCCCCTAACAACCTATGGTCCTCTTCCTCTTTTCCTTTTTGATTTTGCTTCCTCGCTAAATTCTCCTCTACCTTAATGGAAAACTGATAGGCTTCCTCAAGAGTTCTTGAGGACACTAAAATTAATTCATCCTGCAAGCTATAATTCAATCCATTAAGATACCTTTCCAACTTTTCCATATCATCTTCACTGTGGCCTAACTGAATCACCAACTTGTAGAACTCTTATGTGTATTCCTTGATTGACATATCTTTTTGTTTCAGATTTTGCAAACCTTTGAAAAGATTGGTCTAGTAGTCTGTTGGAAGGAACTTTTTCTTCAATTTGGAAACCATTTGATCCCAAGAGGTAATCTTTTTTTTTTTTGTCTTTCCGACTGCATGAAATTCCATCACATTGCAGTGTGGCCTTTAATCCTTGTACAAAAAAACTTCACTTTTCTTTCTTCTGCAACTCCTTTGTATTCAAAATACTTATCCAAATCATTAATCCAATCAATAAGCTCTTCTCCATTTAGGCTTCCCAAGTATGTAGGAACCTCAATTCTTGGCTTGGATCCCACATTCATCACAACTCTAATCAATCTTTCTTCCACTCCTTTGGGTTATTCTTGAGCTTCATCTTCAACTTGTGGTTGCTCTTCTTCCTTAATTTCACCAGTATCATCCGCAACTGCTCCCCTTCATTGTGTCTATTCTTGATGTCAAGTTTTGCAACATCTCCAAGATCCCATCTTCATGGCCTCTTCAACCACCACCTCGACTACCTCCTCTTCACATTCTCCTTGGTGGTATATTTTCCACTTCTCAATTTCCCAACTTCTTAGGGCTCTGATACCAAAAATTAATAGCAAAACTATTCAAATACTATTCGGAAGGATTTACAAATGATGAGGGTTTTGAAATTCTTACATGCAGAATCTCCAATCCTCGAGTTCTGCAATACATGCAAATTACAGAAATTATCCCCTATTCGCAACATGCGATCTTCTTTCCCAAAAACACAAAAATCAGAAACTACCCCATAAATAGCCCAATTCTCGTTTGGAAAAAACAACATTCTAATTATGCACAAACTTCCGGAAGCCCTAACTCAAGATCTAACTGTCGGATCTTCAATGATAATACCTTTTCGGAAAGGTCTTGTGAAAATGAAGTGCCAAAAAGTGGGGCCTAAAGGCTAACCACTTTCATTTTCTGCCAATTTTCGATCCGGAGCCTTTAAGTCCCTCAAAATTAGCCCAAGATTTTGTAGGGCAAAAAGCAGAAACTGAAACTTGAATAACTTTTGAACCGGGAATGATCTTCACCTGATTCTTTCACCAAAGTGTTTATTATTATATCTTCAACTCAATGCTAAAAATAGCACAGAAAAAGTTTAAAGTTGTGAATTCTTCTTTGACGAAAAGGGTATCAGAAATGCAAAAACATCTACAAAAATCTAAATGAAAGTAAATATATTTTTGGGTGATGTAGGATTCACACCACCGGATGCGATCACAAAAGTTTTGGAAAATAGATTACATATCACCAATAACACTCTAGTTTTAAAGAAGGTAACAATAAGCAGGTAAAAGGAGCTCTCACAGATAGATTTCCCAAGAAATTTGTAACACAACAACAAAATTATACTTCAACCAATGAGACATTTCTTGGTCATTCAATCCAATCGAATCATAATTTGAAGTTAGCAAAAGTAAATATCAACACACGCCTCCATCAAAGCAACTGGAAGTCAAAAAAAAGAGCATAAAGCCAGACAAGTTCACAATTTTTCTTCTTACACCAAATTCATCTGATTAATGTTGGAAAGTAACATTCACAAGGTAAAAACAGGGGTTATGAGGTTTCAGTTTGTGCAAAACTAAACATAAGGCAACCACTCCACCCTCTCTAATTTCCTTTCCCTCAAGTGTTGCTCATTATTCTAAACCCCTTATGCATTGTTATGTTCCTCTCTCATTTCTAGAGAAACAATCACCAAGAACAGATCACCCAACAATCATAGAGTGATTCACTCTATTTCCTCCAATCAATCCTCTCTCTGCACACAAAACATTTCTCTTCCAAAATCCATCGACCTCTGGCAGCAAAAGAAGAGAAGACTTGGTTTCTCGGTTCAAGTCTTTTTCACAAATCGTCCTCTTTCCTTTTTTCAGCCACTCCACATCAAATTAGGTGATGTTTGTAACTACCCAATCAATTTTTTTCATACCAAGAAGAGAGCTCGATAGGCCCCAAACAAGCAATCTTGCTTCCACCCATTGATTACCACTTGTCATAGAAATAAGGAAATGAAACGCTGACATGAGCTCAAAACTAAAAATTGGAAACAAAGTAAAACCAAAACTATGCAAACCAAAATAAGGCAATGCCAAGGGTGATGCCCCTGCATCATAAGGAAAAAGCATTTACATATACTACATTTTAATATCAACATGGTCACATGAATAGGAGTTGAAGAGCCAAACAACATAGGATGAACACTTTGACCCTAAAATTTTATTACAATCAATTTATATTAATTTTCAATTATCATTGATGAATATAGTTAATGTTATATTTTAAAAGGAAACATAGTAAATTTTCATTTAATTTTATTCAAAATTACCTTGATGCTTAATGTCATATCTAGTAGTTCATCTTTGAACACCATATCATCCAATATGGATGTGTGCTTTTGTTTACCACATGCATCCCAAGAATTCTCAAACTCATAATTGTAAATAGACTTGTAGTTTTAGCAAATATGAGGTGATCACTAAGACTTGGGAGCCTCACCCTCATTTCCTTATGTTAAAGGCTTGGTGTGTTGTAACAAGATATATGTGGGGGAGCTAATGGACTCTAGATTCTACACCTAAACACTCTCTCTCACAAATGGAAAGCATTGTGAAATTCTCAATGTTGGCCTAGCAAGGGGTTTTTGTGCCTAGTCCTAGGCATGATGTGCCCCTCTATATCTTTGGTAGAGCCCCCACATCTACCCTGGAACTCACACATGTCAAATTAGTTCAAGACCTTATTGAGGAAAAACTCACAATTAAGTTTCATCAAAAAATACTATTGGACCTCATTGTTATTGCATGAAGGATGGTAAAAAAAATTACACCACCTCTTCTAATTTGTTTTCCTTATTCCTTGGTGTTGGAAGCAATGGAAAAGAAACCTTTTACAACTACCATGTAGGGGTGCATTAGTTCATGGATCAATGAATAACACACCTAAATTAAATTGAAATATTTTCTTTTCTTTTACTTGTTGGTAGGATAATTTGGAGGCATAAAATTGTAGTGCTTACTCTTTTTTATTCAATCACGTGTTAATTTGGACACACATGAAATCTATATGAGATATGATATATTCCAATGAAGTGGTGAGGGTTGACTGATGGGAGCTAGCTCCACTTGGATTTTTCAACCTATTAATCAATATTTGGAGATATCTTTTGTTGTTTTATTAGGTTTTCTTGTACCTCAAGAGGATGTCAAGGAATTGATGGAAGAGTTTTCCAAGGCTTTGGTTGTCCATGTTCTCCACAAGGGTTTTTGTGATTTTGGCAAACTAGTGTTTTCATGAATTGGTGAAGGAATTTCAATTCTTAAAACATTTAAAATATTGAATCAAAACAATTGCTAAATTTCTATTTAATTCAATTTTCTCTTATAAACTTCAAAAACCTACCTCCTTGACCTCGTAGACATTGTGGAAGAATTTTAATGGTAGGTTGATCAACTTTATAATGTTTGCATATTTTTTTTGCTCATAGTTTTTTGTTGTAGAGGTAAGACGTCGAGTTCAAATGAGCTTGGCATCTTTAGAATTTTGATTTTATCTTTAAAAAAATATGAACATGTTATGACTTGGCAGTGGTCAACCTAGGCCCAACCACTACTAAGCCCTAATGGAAGTGTATTATAACATTCTCATGTTATGTCCTAAATGGACCAAAAAGTGGTTGTGGCCACTTTTTAGCCCCCCATCTTTTTGCACAAATTCAAGTGTATCATAAATGTCAAATTCATGCACTAAAGGTTGAAAATGGAGATTATTTTGTTTTTAGATGCTCTTCTTAATATTAGATTAGTGGGCAATTCTTTTTCTTATTTAAATTCTCCTATAATTCTCTCGAAAAATTATAGCTTACAAGGATTAGAGATACTTTAGATCTTTTTTCTATAAGATGTTTGATCTTTGTCAAAAAGTAAATACCTTATTTCAATAATGCTTTATATTTTGAGGATTGTTTGTTTAATTTACTATATTTCTTTTTGAAGATTGATAAAAAAAAATCTCGTAATAAACTTAAAGATACTATTAAATCCAAAGATATCAAATAATATAAAAATTCATATACTTTATCTTTAACACATTCATTTTATTTTATAATCAAATAAATTAATTTCAATCTTTTATTAAATATTAATATTATTATATCAATTTTAATTTTTAATAGTTATTAATATTATTATTTTAAATGAAAGCCTTGTCTTCCTTTAATTTTTAATCTAATAATAGAGAACTCTATGTGGATTTTAAATATCAATTTGGCCTATATGTCTGGCATTTAGGATATAAGCAAATATATATATACAACACCCTTACCAAAAACATATGGATTAACATTTCAAAAAATGCATTTTATAATATAATAAATTTTATGTTTTATAACTTTTAAGAAAGGAAGGTTGCGAGGAACTTAGCATTTTAACTAAAATATGTTAAAGAAAAACAAGAGGTCTATTGAGAATTTAAAATAAATAAAATTATAGATTACATCAATGGGTAATCGCTTCATATCCAACTCATGCAAAAGCCTATTCTATATTAAAAATATATTGAAGTGACAACTCATTAAAGTTGTCTTCAATTTTATATACATATATATTTAGGAATACAAGGTATTAAGATTTTGGATTATATTTTCTTAAATTAATAAAATTATTGAGGATTTAAAAATGTCTTTTTAAAGTGAAATTTATATATGTAATATTTGAGATATGTTTATGTTATAATTTAAGATGAATTTATTAGTTTATGATTTTATTTTTTAATTTATATTTATATTTAAAATTTTGAATTGTGGGATATCAATTATAGTTCTAATAAATATTGAAGCGTTTATTTTAATTTTTAAGGACACACATTATTGTGTGAATACATAAAAATAGGGATCAAAAAGGGAGTCTTAGGAGAAAGATTAAGATGCTCATGTTAATATCAATGAAATATAACATATGTTCTATCCATTTTTTAGTTTTGTTATTTTTTAAATCTTGAAAGAGGGTTTACATCACCATAATATTCAAGTTCAAACTACTTAAGATCAATTACAATGCATTGATCCACAGACAAGAGCACACAACTTCTTCAAGCATAATCTTGTCGAGGTTCTATAAAAGCTATTGCTTAGTTAAGGTAATGTAGATGGTGATTTTTTAAAAGTTTGAAATGAATAGATTGTTATTAACTAGTTAAGTTGACACATCTTAAAAAATTAAAATATTAAGTGTGCTCCCTCCCTAATTTAAAAATACAGTAAAAAATAAAAAATTTCAATATGTATAAAATGTAGGAGGTGAAAATATATATTTTAGATTAGATGAATGGATCAAAAGATAAGAAATAACATACAAAGATATTAATAAAAAAAATAATGATTATAAATCTAGATTTAATAAACTATTTAAAAAGTAGATAAAATGATAAGAATGGGATCCACAACATGACATTTTTATAAAATATAGTGGTGAAATGCATAATGTTGATTTTGGTATAAATTCTACATTTTAAAACATTTTAAGCATAAATTTTGAAGGTTATTTAGTAAATTCATCCCTTAGACTTGTAAATTTGATCCAATTCCAATCCTAAGAGGTGGAGTTTTCAATACAAGAAGTCATAATGTGCTTCCAATGTGAGTGAATGTTATGTTAATATGATAAAAAAATCACAATGACCTTAAACTTATACCTTGTTAAGTACTTGCGCCCACAACATTATTTTTTAATATTTTTTCAGAATTATACAAATTATAATTAATTATTTTGTGAAGTTTTGTGAGAAAGTTGGTCATGAATTATCAATTTAATAAGCATTTATTGTGTTTCTTACTTTTTTTATATTTACAATGATTTTTTTTCCCTGGTAATGATTAGAATTGAAAGTCATGTGTGTGAAGCCATGAAAGTGATAAATACTCAATGATGTAAAAGTTAAAAGAAAAACAATGGGAATAAATGAAACAAATGTACAAATAGTGCAATGTACTCTTTAGACGAAGGTCTATCATCTTTGTCAAATGAATTAGATCTTGAAATAAATCAGCAATCACCTTTTGAAAAAATGAATAATGAAATAACAAATAATAATGCACCATGATGTCTCAATTCATTTTGAATCTCAGATTTTAATATTACACAAATTCTTAATAAATTCAAGTTTTAGATTTAGATATTACACTAAACGAATAAAATCTACCAAAAAATCCACCAAATTTAAAATATGAACAAAGTATATCAAATGAACAAAATTTACTAATCATGAAATAATGGCAATGTATCTCACTAGTGGGCGAAAGAGAGAAAATATAAATGTAAATCCAAATAAAACATATTAGGCTTCAATCTAAGAACACTTTGATTGAAGATCCTTAGATTAAACCCATCAACAATTCCATGGTGGGGACTTTGATTGAATCCATTTAGATTAGATTCAAGCCCCCCTTCAGCTATATAAAGGGGGATTAAAAAAAAGAATCTTGTGCATTAGAAATATTTCATTGGTTTCAATTGAACATGTTGAATCTAATCGTCAAAAACATACTCTATTCATCCTCCCAACTTTCTTTTTGTGCATTTCTCTATATTATTTTTTATTCTTATAAATATATATGTAATTTAAATAAGTTTTAATTAATTTTGTATCTATATTTATAAATTTTTTAATTAATATAAATGTTTAAAAATATTATTTTTAATTGAATTTATAAAATTAAAAATTATTTTATTATTTAAATGGTCAAATTAATAAAATTATAAATTATAAAAAAATTGAATTCTAAAAGTTATAAAATTATAAAAATAAAAATTAATTTATAAATGAATTTAAAGTTATAATTATAAAGTTTTAGTTTCCATTTATAAATGTAAAAGTTTATAATTTTTATATTAGCAAAACTTAAAAAGGATAAGCTTAAATACAAGGAAAGAAGCAACAAGCTAGAAGGTGAGTTGGAAGTCATTAAGGAGAACCCATATCTAGAAGTTGGTCAAAGGCTTAAAAATTGTGGAGTCAACTATGAAATTCATGAATGATCAACTATAATTCCTCAAAGAAGAGTAGCAAGTAATGATTTCTTAAAGTTCCTATAATTTTAGTGTTTATTATTATTATTTATTTTGTTGTCTTTTTGCTTGTAGTATTGTTAATGTTTTGTTGTTTCTCTAATCTATTTGACCATCCTTAGAGGGTTTGCTTCTCTATGTTTTTCTTGTTGTAAAAGGGACACGAGACCCTTTCAAAATCCTTTATGTACCTTTAGTAAAAAATAACATTTAATTTATAAATATATTATGCATTGTAATAACCATAGTTTTGTCTTTATGCTAGGACTATTATTAGGATAAAACCCCCAAGAAATTTATGATCTATACCAATGAATTATTAATCCAAATGCCATCGATTGATTTTAATTATAATATTTGAATTTTATTAATGATCAATGATATTAAATTAAATTATATTGATTGAGTAAATTTTTAAATAAATTTATAAATTGGACTAATGATTTTAGAATCATTAGTTATTAAAACATGTAGAAGCAATAAAATTAGAATAATGCCACCAAATTAATATTTATTTAGGAAATAAAAAAATTATCAAAGATAAAGGTTTTTGACTATTAAATTCTTTACTTCAAATATTATTTTGATTTATGATTCTTTGATTACCATGTGAAACTTAAAGTTCTAACAAATTAGTTTGAATATGCACAATTTTTTTGAAAGGGATTAAGCTAATCAGGTAGAAGGGGGATAATCTATTTCTTGGGAAAATCCATAAGTTTTTCATAATGGTGCACAAATAGATCCACAAAAGAAGAATTTGAGAGACCAAATGTTGAGCACAATGATAATAAAAGTAATCAAATTTCTTGATACCAATAGTGCAAGAAAAAATTCAAGGCTAATATCCTTGAAATAAATAAACCACAATTTTAGAAATAACTCATGAAAATAGAGGAGTTTAGGAAGGTTACAATGAAAAATAGGAAATTAGTGGTGAATGGAGGAAAAATGGAACAAGATAATATGGAAATTTATGAGATGATGAAGATGAAGAATTGTCAATTTAGACACACCATTGAACAAATAATCAATTTGAAGAATCCATAAATTTACATGACTCAAAAGATTCAAAGAATGTTATATTTACACAAACAAAATAAATTTATAAATATAAATTCTAAGAGTTAATATGTCACTTATATTGGCCTATCAAGTCTAAAAGGAATGTATTTAGGAAACTATATAAATATCAAGAGAAAATATCAAGAAAAAATATCAAGAAAGGGCTACTAAAAATGTAAGCAACAAGGGTGGAGATAAGGTGGATACGTTGAGGAATAATACTATCAAAATTAAATAAGGTTCTAGAAAGGTATACTATCAATGTAAAGACATTTTGTATAGTTTGAGAGTGAACTATATGTTTGTATTTGTATAATCTATAATAGCATGACATGTGTGAGATATTGATAAGGAAAAATCCATGAATTAATTACCTTGAGTGATAGGTGGAATAAGGGAGCTTGTCAAGAGAGGATCTTTATTTCAATTTGTTTCTTATTTTTTTTTATCTCTATTGATGAAAGTGAGATGATACCAATAGTCCTAGTTTTTTTTAGGATGATGGTTATATAAGGATGAAATTGCTTTGTTATAGAAAAAAGTGTAAGTAGAAGCTTAATTCCCCTTGCCCACTTATGTTTAGACCATATGCAGTGGTTTTACATCCCTCTTAGTCTTTTGAAAGCTCATTTATCCATTTAATCCCTTATGTAAGTAGAGTATGAGTCTAATGCAATATTGAGCATAGAAGGGATTAGAAGATATACCACATATTTTCTTTAAATAGTCAAGAATATTATTGATTTCAAGACTAACTGTGATAACTAAGAATGGTTGTACACCTCATTGACACACTTATGAAACTAAATAATCCATTATGAGGTTGGTTGGGTGTAAATAGTGTGGTTGGGTGTAAAAATAGACTTGATACTTGGGTTGACCTACAAGAAAAGATATTAACATCTAAGAGATAACTGGTTCTATTTGAAACTATATTTATGATTTATAAATGGTCTTGAATAAATTAATGAAGCTTGTCAATAAAGGTATAACTATTTTAGTAATGTTTAGGGTTGAATTGTTAAGATGAAACCTAAATCAATGTTTTTTAAGCATGTCTACTAATAGAAGGGGTAGATGACACCTATGATCATACACAATTCTTTAACATGTTACGATGAGAAGCAAGATGGTCCTCCATGATCTTTAAATTACAGTTCAAAATCAAGATAGTAATCATGGAAGACTCCCTAAAGAGTGGAGTGAGTGAATCAATATAAATTACTCATAATGGTTAACTATAGAGTCTATATTATATTCTTCTTCTTTATTGCCTATATAGAATCTAGAAACTAGTTCTGGTGTCAATATATAATGTAATAAGTGGAGGTATTTAATTGTTGATGTGTTTCTAATCTAGTGTGAGTAGACCATTCAACTCAGTATCTAAATGTTCACTCTTAAGGACTTCAATCTTATGACTTAGTACTATGGAACCATTATTTTAATAGGTAATATTGGAAAAAACAATAATGTAATTATTGAGGATATGCAATCCTTGATTTAGGGTAAGTAAATTATTTGAATTGATTATTTGTGTTAATAATTCCCTCATTGATATATCAATTATTTTCTATAAAATATATCAATTTTGTTGATATTTTTTAAAGGGGAAATCAATGAGAATGTTCTATAGAATGCAAGAGAAAAGTATGAAAAATATGAATGATGCATGAATAAATGTGATAGGTGAAGTGGTTGTTTTATTTTTTAATTGTTTAGAATAGATATATATGACAAAAGGCAAGGTGGAATCAATATGATGGAGAATGAAATACTTTTATTTTTAAGGTACATGATATGAATATTGATTATTTTGAGCACCTTGATATTTTTATAGCATATGTCTAAATGCACCATGATGATGTTGTTAACATGTGTTGTAGGATTAACCCAAAATAAAAAGTCAAAAGAAGGTATTTGACATATGGCACCATGATATGAAATATCATGATGTTTTTATCATAAAATTCCACAAGGACCATTGGAAAAGAAATGAAAAATACGATGCACAAGTAAGAAAACATACAATAAGCCAAAAAAAAAATCCCTTGGTTGAGCTAAAATACAAAAATAGATTGATGATGATGATGATAGCATTATTGATGTGGTAACAATATGTCCTAAGAACAACATAATAATTGGGAATGATATATCCAATAATGATGTAATGATTTGTTTAGAACTAATAATGCTTGTAGAAAGATGAGAAACAAATCTTATGGATGTTTTTGGATGGATGCTAGGATGCTTGGTGAGATTTATTGAACAGTTTTTTCTTTGCTACTATGTTTAGATGACTAGGATCTTTATATTTTAGATTAGTCATATGGATATGATTTATTTGTGCTTGGATGGATTTCTTATATCTGGGTGGATTATTTTTGGGTATTCTTATTATTTACTACTAGATGGGATTGTTGTCTTAATGTTATAACCAATGATAAAGGAAAACCAAATATAACTTCAAGGATGAAGGGAGGATCAGATGGAGTGATCGAGGGATTGTAATTTTAGGTGAGATGAATTGATAAATGGATTCAAGATGTGATCTCCAAGGATTGTGTCACGTAGGAAATAATATGCTCCCACTCTAGATATGTTGATCATAACGTTGTGTTGTAATGCTTGTTGAAGGAGGTAGTATTCATTGCAAAAGATGATATATGTCAAGAAGTTTCTAAAACATGATTCAAATTAGGCCCTTGTCCTTATCAATATCAAAAGTAAGAAGGGAGAATGAATCAACACAATTAAATGGGCATGCCAATATGATGGAAATATATGCAAGTATGGTATGGATGACCAACTAGGGACTATGAAGGATGGGTAATGTAGGTGGATGAGACAACTTGCCTCTAGGGTAAGTACATGAAGTTGAGTCTGTTTTTTTACCAAAAATAAGAAGTATTTTTCCTAAAAATCAAAATTTTCATAGTTGGAGTAAAAATTTGAAGCACTTACACAAAATATTAAGAAAATTAAGTAATATGAAATGTAGAATTTTGAGTCCAGTTTTTGAATATATAATTTATTCTAATACCCAGATGATACTGTAAATTAATTTTGAATAGGATGTACAAAAATCCCTTTTAAGTCACTTTTTTGGGGCCATAACATGCATGTGTATGACCAACATAATTTGACCTAAATAAAAGTATTTTCTAATTCCTTTTACGAAAAAGATGTGTATTATAGTGAAGTTTGATGAATATTTTTTAATCTTTTCTAATATTTTTTAATTAATTTTTATTGACCCTAATTGTTATTTTTGAAAACCCCTCATGCACAACCAACATAAGTTGAGTTAAACTAATCATAAACTAATTTTTTTTATCATGGTATAAATAATGATGCCTAGATGCTTTAAAAATTAAAAGATTAAAAAATACTAATACTTGACATTTCGAGTTGATGGACCACTTTCCTTAGAAATTAATTAATAAATAGAAAAGCATGTTTATCCATTAAAAAAATACATATTTGAAAACTAGACATCATCATCTATAATGGGTTTTAATTTTGTTAAAAAATTCTAAAAAAAGTTGTCAGCCATATTACTAAAGTCATTTTTTCTCTTGTTGTTTTCATAGCATTGTACTTGCAAGTTCAAGGTTGTGAGTTGGGTTTCCAAGCATAAAAAAATAAAATTACAGGTTTCAAATTTTAAATTTTATGAAACATGTACATGCTCCAAAATGCATATATATTTTAAAAAGGAGTGGGAATATGATGTAAATAGAAACAGGCTCCCATTTCAAAATGAGTACTTTTTCATTTTAAACTTGTTCCTATTAAAATCAAAATGGGTACCCATTTTATACAGGTATAATTTAGGTTCATGAGCCCAATCCTAAATGAGTACTCATTTTTTCAAAAGTGGACCCATTATCTTTCACTTACCCTCCAAGTGTAGGGACCACATGAATATTTGATTTACATGACATTTAAGAACATGTTTTCATCATGGTACCTTCCTAGAACACCAAAGGGATAGTTTTTTGTTGGAAAATGGCTAGCACTCCCCTCGAGATTTTTGACATAGACTAACAACCTCCCATGGATCCATTAACTTTGGCAGTTGTACCGGGCATTAATAGGTCGATCTTTTGGAGCAACGACAACCGTGGGGCCAATAATTGGTATAAGAGCCAAGGTGTCGGGTCCGAATCCCCTCGACTTGAAATGAGGGGGAGATTTTTGGAAAATGGGTAACACTCCCCTTGAGATTCGTGACATGGACTAACCGCCTCCCATGGATCTGTTAACTTTAGCAGTTGTATTGGGCATTAACAGGTCGATCTTTTGATGCAAGGGCAACTACGGGGCCAACATTTTCACCTTTGGACAAAAAATTTCTCTTTACTCTTTTGATTTTTTATTTCTTCCTATTCTATGAATTTTTGATCTTTCTCCATTCTTTTTTTTTTTAATTTCTTAATTTAAAAAAAAAAATTAATTAATTTCCTCATTTTTTTTCTTTTTAAAAAAAAATTATTTCTTTTTCCAGGCTGATTTATAAAATTCTTGGCATGTATGATTTTTATTAGGTTTTCTAGATATTGACCATTTTTTTCAAGGTGGACCAATAATATCATGTTCTAATAACTACTTCATACAAACATGTTGCAATATTCTCTATCACTATTGTTCTAGGAATAATTGATTGCTAAGTTGGTTTCTCACAAATATAAATGTCTTATCCATGATGTGATTGTAGCTCCTACAATAGAGGATGTTGCCAAGTAAAATGGAAAGGGATATGGGTTTGGAGAAGGATATATACTAGTTATACAAAATATTGGATTAAAGGGGTATGATTAGTTATAAGTTAGGTAGTGGAATTGGTTGTGAAAAAGGGTTGGATGAAAGAATGGGTTGCGAAGACATGATTCAAAATTATGGGAGAAAGGGGAATTAGGATCAACAAGTTCACACACCATGTCACATTCTATAATTTGAATTTATTTGGATTAGTTAATGGTTTTTGAAGCTTGGAATGTTTTATGATAGGATTTTAGATATTTAGTGTAAGGTATTTGAGATCTTTGAAGATGCTTGGAATTTTGGATTGTAGATTTTGAGATTTAGGGATCTATATGGATTTTAGGGTTTTAGATTGGAAATTTTAGGATTTAGAGATCTAGATGGATTTTGAACTTTTGAATATTAGACTTCGGAATTTAGGGATACAAATAGAATTTAAAATTTTGGATTTTAGATTTTTGGATTTCAAGATTCACATGGATTTTAAATTTTTGGGATTAAAATTTTTGATTTAGGAATCCAAATAGATTTTTAAATTCTGTTATAATTATTAGGATACTAGTATTTGAATTTAGGACTTATCGATTGGATTTTGGATGGAGGATGCATATTTTTGGACTTCAAATTTTGGGATTTAAGGACCCAAATAGAATTGATATTGGGATTGAGAATTGGATTTGGATTTTTAATTGGATTAAGTTGTCTTTTTATGTCCCACCTTTACTCATTTCATCTCTTTTCTTGGGATCCATATTTATTTATTTTTTGAATTTTTATTAGTGGAGCCACATTTCCTTTCGGGATGATTTTTCATTTTAACTTGATTATAATTTGATATTTCTTGTTGATATTTTGCAACAAAGTGATTCGTTTATTCTTATGAGATCTTTATTGCATATGCCTATGCATCCAAATTATTTCTAAATTTTATGTTATGGTCCCATGGGGAAATATTATCTTCAAACATCATTACTTTATTGATTGCTTCATTATTTTGGAATATGTCAAATGGTGTTTTATTTTATTGGTCATAATTAGTGAATTTAGGTTATGAAACATCAAGTTTGTTAATCGGGATGGTGGTGTTGATAAAAGGGTTGGTAGCAAAAAAAACTTTAGTAGGATCAATGAGAGGAAATTATTTTGATGTTGGAAGAAGTTTCCTTAGAATCTAAAAAAGTGTCACTAACATTTTGGTATGTTCATCAAGATACTAGTACTCAATGCCCAATAATTCTTGATTTGATTGAACATGTATTGGTTCCAATATTCCTTTCTCATGAATGTCTAATCCTTTGCCTTTAAATTTCATGATTTTACATATTTAATTCACAATAGGACACTTTTCACTTTGAAAATAAGATGTGAAACCATTTTTAGATACCTAGGAATCATTGGAAGTTTCAATATGTTCCTTTGCAAAAGGAAAAAATTGGACAAAGGTGGTTGGATCAAGCTAATAGAATGCATGTAATTTCCCCTTGTTCATAATTACGGTTCCTTGATCAATTATACGCTCAATATGATCAAACATGAATGACTTATTCTCCCACTTGATTTGATCAATATCATTTACAAATTTATTGCCAATATGCTTATTACAATTTTTTTCTTGTCTATGTGCTTGATATGATCAAGTGTCTTATCATAAGAAAGGGAGGTAGTCGGATGAATTTTAGGTTTATTTTCTTAGGATTATATGATGAGATGGATGGAATTTTCTTGAGTTATTTGGTCTTGATTTGGTCGATAGAAATTTTGATCGTACTTTGGAACAAGCTCTTAACATATCCTTAATTTCTTCTTGGACAAGTTGGATGTAAATTCTTTTGTTAAATACCCACTACATAAATTAATCCTTTTATATACTCCTATAATAGCATAATTTAGAAATAAATATGACTGTGGGATTTATGAAACTTATAGATTTTGGATTTTATGTATTTCATGGGTCTCCTGAAATGCCTTTGTTTAACTTACTATATATGTTGAATTGGAAGGATGATAACTCTAGGGGGTCTTGGACATATTTAATGGAATTTAGAATGATGGCTCTATTATTGAAAATACACTTGCATGATGGAATTTCAATTTGGATGGGGACGGTGCTAAGAGGCTCTAGGATAAATTTAATAGACTTTGGATTGGTGACTATATTGCAAAAATATACTTACACTTTCTAAAGGATGATAGTATTAGATTTGGAGTGTTGCAAGACTCCTCATATTTGTTATTTATGTTTGGATGGTGATAATTTTCTAGTATTTTTTGGATAAGTTCATTTTTATATTGTTGGGATAAGGTAGGATTTGATGATTGAAAGGATTGTTGATTAGATTATTGATTTAATTTTGAATTTTTAGATGATGAACTTTCATCAGAGGATAAGGAATTGGTTTAATTTTTGAGGATTTTGAATTTGGATATAAATTATCTTTGAGGTTCTTCTCCCATAATTTTTTTTCCCTTATCAAATATACCATAAGGGTGACTAATAGATATTGAATTTTGGCCTAGTATGTAGTCATCACTAGAATTTTCTTGTTCTAAATGCTCTTGATCCTGAAGGTTTTTCATGGTTTTCCAATTAAATCTTTGAGAAAGCCTTCTAATAATGATTATGTCCAAGGTTTGGTATGGATCAACTTTGGAATGGATATGTTATTCTCTAAGCAAGTCATGGTTGTCATCATTATTTTTCTCAATTATATAATTTTATCATCATCATGCTCAAATTCATTTCTATCCACTTTGATAAACTTTTCAAAATAGCAGTCCATGGTGTTTTTTTTTGTTAGGTCGGATTTTACTTGATAATATTTTTGGGATTTACACTAGTTTCACACAAGGTGAAAAATAATTAAAATAAAACAACCTAAACCATTCAACTGGCTTTGTATGCACTTTTGATCCCACCAATAACTTCTTGTCTAGCTATGGAGAGTAGGGCCCATGATGAGGTGCTAACCATTTTTTATCATCCAAGATCACTCAATGGGGCAAGGGGAGGGCATATATAAACTAAAAATTCATTTATAACTTCTTGGGGCTAATTTATTACTAATACATTATAAATATATATATCTAAAGTCCTCTAAATATACTTACACATGGTTCACTCAAGGGATTTCTTAATATACCCAAAGGTATGTTAGGCCAAAGTCCATGAACGATATTCAATATATAAGCATGTGTTCATGGATAAACCCAATTATACTTCACCTTATCTCTTTACTAAAAGAGGCACCACTTGGTTAATCTCGACATGATGATTCTATTTTTAGGTATATTTTTTACTCTTCCACCTTTTTGTACCCACTAGAACACATTATTCAAGTCATCCCCTGAGGCAATAAAATCATTAGGTGAGCCTGCTAAAAATAAAAAAAGTGACACTTGTTTTTGGTCTCCAATATCACCCTAAGGTATCAAGTGAGGCATACACAAGTGTCCCTTGGGAGATAAGTGGGGAAAGATGTTTCTAATCCTCAATTTTTCCTTGTGGAACAAGAGGAGAGCATAAACACCCTTAGCTATAAACACACAAAAATATAAACTAAAGAAGATATTCCAACAAAGGTTAATTTCCCTTATTAAAAATAAATTGTATAAAACTAGTTTCAATATTTGTTCTTTAATGAGAAAACCTACACACAACTATTAATAGTCTCAAAAATTAATTCTTTGATAGATTATTTCACTACATTCAAAGAGGATTAGTGGCGAAGACAACTTGCAAAATTAGAAAACAAAACTATAAAACAACAAATATATTTTACCAATAGATTCATTGTGATTTTCTAATCAAATTTTTCAAAAAATAAAATCTAATTTTTGTATGTAAAATTTATGTTTATCACAAGAAAATAAGAAAAAATAAACTTCAAAATAATACACCTACTATTTCAAGCTAAATCTAAAATAAATACCCGATCCATAGCAAAGAGGGTGGAACCAAATTTCCAACACCTATAAAAATGTAAAAATATGACACTCCAAGAAAACTTTATGTCAATTTGAAATAAACACCTACTTTAGGAGTAAAGAGGGAATTGTTGATGTGGAGCTCTAACAAGAAGGTGGCAAGAGGGTGATGCTTGGTCAATAGGATGGTGGTGGAATGGAAATAGGAGAGAATTTTGGGAATTATTCTTACTCATTAGGATCAAGGGGAGCAAGCAGTGAGAGACCAATTGAGGAGTTGGCGATTAGTAGTGTAAGAGGTAGGGAAGGATGGTAGGAACTAATGGGAGAATCAAATGATTAGCAACCAAAAAAAGTAACTGGATGAGGCTTAAAACCTTCTAATAGAGACTATACATGGGCCCCAACCCTACCAATTGTAGGGAATGAGGTACCATTTGTACCCCAAGGCCTTGCGGGTTTAAAAAAGATTTTCTTATTTTTTTTATTTCAATTTATTTTTTAATATTATTATGAATTTTTATTTAATTTATTTAATTTTAAAAATATACATAATAATAAAAAATCACTTGTTGTATAATAATTTGTGCAAGGATTGTACAACCTCTTTGAACAAAAACTCCTACACTTCTCCCAAGCCTAAAATTGATAAATTTTATATGGATTTAGGAGTTGTCATGCCCTTTGAATCCAACAACAAGGTTTATTTTCTGCCAAAATCCTTGAAATGCAATTGAACTATAAAATATAAACACAAATCCTCCACACAAGTTATAAATACCCTAAAAAAAAAACTTAAACAAAGGACAAGGTCACACCTAGTGTACCAAAATGTATAACCTAGATATAAAATGAATAGCATAAATATGCAAATATAAGATCCCTATTTCAAATCCAAGAATACCTTGGATAGAGAAATATGGAATGAAAATACGAAATAAAATCAACATCTATTTCCAAATGTAAACCTAAAAAATAGTGAATATGCTCTTTAATACTTCATGTAGAAATTTAGGTTGTTTTTCAAATCAGTAGCATGTATATATATATATATTGATCAATCATTCATGATTTGATGAAGGATGAGGGTTAGTTTATAAATTTTTGGATGATGATGTGAACAATGAAGATTTGATATTGAATGGAAGATTCATATTGATTGAGAAGAGTGGAGAATCTACATTAACTAAGAATAGACAAGAAAATTTATGAGGGTTCCTTAGTGGGCTCTAAAATGGGTGGGAATAGCTAGTATTTTTATTTACCTTTATCCAGTTATCTTTGCATGGGTTAAAAATAGAAGAGAATATGGAGGATTTATGATATAATATTAGTAGATAATTAGATTGCATTATTATTTTTTGATAATGAATAAGAATTTATTTATTTATTTTGGGATAAATAGATAAATATTAGTCTAATTGTAATGGCATAAATTTGAACCTAGTATAATTTCCCATTATATTACCTTATTTTAGCCTTACAAACTCAATAATAAAAAACCTGCCACCTTTTCCTTGATTTTCATGCATGTCCTTATCATTTTTCATTAGTGATGGAATTTATGTCAAGGACTCCCACACGTCATATAGACATCTACACACCACACTTCCATCTTGATAGGATTCTCGAGTCAGTGGACATTGAGGCATTGTGATTCCTTGTCAACCTATGAATATTGACCACCCAGGAATGACCTTTTACCTCCAAAATAACCTTTTAAACTTGATTCTATCAATTCCATTCATTCTCTCTAGCTTCTACCACTTCATACTTCACTTCACTTCACTTCTATACCATATTTTTTCTCCTACATTGTTATTGTAGGTTTTTGAAGCTTTACTCAATTGGTGTGGTTTTCTTGCTCTTTGCCTTCCTCTCTCGGTTGCTCAAGCATGGAGAAAGGAGGGTAATATTTATCTATTTACTTATTTGTATTATCTTATTTGTAGAGTAGTATCTAGATTGTCTTTGCAATCTATATTTTTTTGTCTATTATCTTTATTTATTTATCAGTTCTATATCTTGTGGTCTATTGGCTATCCTTGGAGGTGGAAAAACCAAAATGGGGGTCTAATTGAGGCAAACTCCAAAATATAGCCACAATATTTTCTTGTTGATTTGTGTGTAGGTATAATGTGTTCATAGGAGCTTATTGGAGAACTGGATCTTCTATGATTTGGTCTTCTTCTTCCCTTTTCTTCATCATTTAGCTATTAGAATAGTTTATATTTATAAGTTATAGTATTCTTCTTTCTATTTTCTACATTCCCGCATTTCTCTATTTAAACTATCAAACTTGAACTCTCAAGTAGTTAGAATATCCCTCAAGTTTCATTATGCAAACCCAACTCTCTTTTTGTACAAGATGCTAGCACACCTCTGAGACATTAGTGTGGCATGCTAATGTCCACCTAATGCACTAGAATCCTTTGGTCGAGAGCTAGTCGGTCTATAGTCTGAGACCTCTGTGGTCTACTCACCCATTTCCAAATTTTTTTTATCATAAAACATAAAGAAACCAGAGCCCATTTTTCCCTTCCTCTTTTATCTTATTAGGTAGTCTAAGGTAGTTGAGGGTAATTCACTCCGTTTAGGCTCTTTTGTGTCCTAGAGACTTGGGAGTAGTGAATCCCCTCCTCTACATTTTGGTGAAATTGACATGAAATTTCTCCTTTTCATTTCTTTGTGTCAAAAAAATTCCCTCAGGTTTTGGGTGTGTCTTAAATTAGTGTGTCGTGAAGCTTTTATGAGATTCACGACCTAATCTACAACCTTTGAATTCATTGTTAGGAGAAGTTTTCGTCACACAAGAATGAAATCTAGGAAGTTCACCTCTTGTTAGAGTGGTCCCTCTTTTGAAGAAATGGTTTCAAGGATGTCTACTGGATTTTCCAGCCCCTTTGGGGAGGCTACTACTCATATCCCTATGCCCCCTACTTCTCCTTCCACTTCTTCTATGAAGGAAGATGATGCTCTTGAGGTTCATGTGGAGAAACTTCTTTCCCTAGATAGAAGGCTTGGAGAGTTTGAGCAGTACTTGGAAAAATATAGTAGTCTTTCCTAAGCGGCTACCATTATCAATAGATTGATAACCATGTTGGATAATGATTAGAGAGGTATAGAACTTCTATGAGGTCTCACAAAAATTATGGATACCCATGTCCTAGCCTACAATCCTAACTTGGGTGTTACTTGTGATATCAATTCTGAGACCACTACACCACAATAAGAAGTCTTGATGCTCGAATTGCTAGTATATGTGGTTGAGACTGGTCTTGCTATCAACACCACCTTTGTGCCTGAGTAGAACCACACTTGCAAAGTAAATAAGATACTTTAAGGCTTTAGTTCTTCCACCCCTAATGTTTCAGCTTCTAGTGGTAATACTAGAATCCCTACTGGTCTTGGTGTTAGAGTCTCTTCTGGTACGGGGGTTGGTGGCTCTAGTGTCTCTAGTGGTGGTTCCTATGGTCCTACCTCCTCCTTTGATCTTGTATTGAATTATTTATTAAAAAACACGGGACGAATGTAGAACCAACTAACGAACCTCTTCAGCTCAACCTATGTTCCAACCCTTCTTTCGTCATAGTCCTTTGTCCATTGCCATCTTGAACACTCCTATCCCTTAGGGGATGAAGATTCCTAAGTTTGAAAATTATAGTGGTTGTGGAGACCCTCAAACATATTTTTCAAAATTTAATGCCTTGTGCACTGAATTCTTCCACCACAATTCTTTGATGGCAAATATTTTTTTGTGTTCCCTTAAGAATTCTACCCTTGACTAGTATTGTTCTTTAATGGATAATTATTTCTTCTCATTTGATCAGCTGGTGAATCAATTACTTAGACAGTTCCAGTATAACATTGGGTTGAAGATGGAATTCATTGATCTCATCCAATGCAAGTAGGGGGACCATGCAAATATTACTAATTTCATCATGCATTATTAAGTGCTCTTTTCTTATATTTCTTATTCCCTTTCAAAATCTAATGTTCAAAAGTTTTTCATTGGGAACTTGCAGAAATAATTGCAAGATAAGTTTGTCTTGATGAAATATCCTTCCTTTACACATTTGTTTGTAACATTACATGAATACCAGCATATGGTCACTTAGATTGAGGGTTTATCCTAGGACTCCCGTCAAGATAATCGATCAATAATGTCAAATTTTGGTGATACAAGAAAGAATAAGGCCATTGCAAACATGGCCTCTACTCCTAAAGGTAAAATTATAGCACATAATAGAACTTTCACAAAGCTATCTGAATATTATACCAATATTCTACTAAAATTGTTAAAAGATAAATATTAACATTACCAGAGATTTGACCCTCTTCGAGCCTTATCTGGAGTGGTACGATGCACAATAGTTTTGTCAATTCAATTAGGTACACAAACATGATATCAAGTGATGTGTACACCTGTGTCATGAGATTCAGGATTGCATCATTGATGGGACTATCTATCTTTATGGGAGGAAGAAAAACTCTAAAAAAATGGTGGCTAAGCCTAACAACAAATTATAAATTTACACAAATTCATTTCCTTCTCATTCTGCTAATTTGGTCATGTAGTCCTCTACATCTTTTGACCTTGTACCATCTAATTACATGAACATGGTATCATTCATGTGTATGCCTCTAACTAAAAATGTGAATGTTATTCCTGACATAACTTTTACCTCACATGACTTAACTTTAAACAAGCAACCCTCTTTGTTGTATGTTCCCACCTAGATTAATGGTAACATTGTGACTAGTGTTATGGTTGATCCAATGAGATGAGTGAACATGATACATGATAGAAAATGAAACCTTGTTCATTAACACTCTTCATAAGGAGAAGTATGATAAGTCGTAGGCCACTCTCTGTACTTATGACTTCCTTTCTATTACCACTATGTGCATTATTTCTTTTTTGGTCTTGGTAGGGTTTAAGGTTGCAGAAGTTACATTTGTAGTTATTTTAGAGTCTAACCTATTAAAAAATAGGCTAGGAATTCAATGGATAGCCTCCATAAATTTAGTTTCCTTTATGGTCCACAAGTGTTTGAAATTCCCCCATGAGGGCACAGTGCATGTTGTTCATGATACTGGTTATAAACCATTGGTATCACACGAGCCTTTTTCTTTGGATCACTTTTGGCTCACCCCAATCAAACCCATCCCAATAGGGTATATTTTTTTGTATCACACTTATGTTAAGTATAAGCCTAGGGTCTCGACACAAAAAGCTATTTTTCATGTGTCTTTGTATGTTGTTTATGTTAAAGCTTGTATGATAATGTATCAGCAAGTTATCTCTTATGCCCCGACAAAATGGAAAGAGAATATTTCTCTTGTTGGAAATAGACACTACTAGTATCACTTGGTGTTGTCATTGATGGTAACTCTAATCGGTGATCAAATATGCACACTATCATTCGATCATATTGACAGACATATTAAAGATTGACAAGGAAGAACAGAGTATCCGATAGCACAATGTTCATCGATTTGTATGAAGATTTCATGTTATTACTTTGTGTTGTGAATCTCTAGAAATGTTTTTTTGGTATATTATCTCTATTAATACTAAGCGTAGTGTCTCGTATCAATTCATGTGGAAGTTAGAAGATCTAGTTGGCGTATTCTCATTTTTTCTTGTATTGGAGCCAACTTCATGAATGCATTATGTTGCGGGTGTATGAGAAGCAATTGGTTAAGTATTTTTATGTTTTTCCATCTTTGTTTGGGTCCTATCCAAGTTGTGGCTGACCATTGTGGATAAAAATTACATATTATTCATGATTTGAGCTAACAGTTGTAATTATTTTTGTGTTCTATTGAAGACAACAAAGTGTAATTGAATTCTATGTTGTGGATATATATATAAGATCGTCAAAATCATTTTGCATGAAGTATGAAGTGTGTGGTGATGAAAATTGTGAATTAGAGCAGAGAAAAAGAGCGATAATGTGCAATTTCACTTGAGCATAGATAATTTGTATTGCGAGTGTGAGTAGAATAGAGCAGAAGTGCACAATCAGTCTATAAGAAAAAATATGTTATATTGTGCCTAATCAAAACTATAATCAGGCATATGTAGATGTTATTTTTCTTAGTTCAAACTCTCAGATGGTTTTAATCTGATTTTCTCTATAAGGTAGTGAGCTTTCCCTTTGAGCAGTGAGCTCTAGATAGTGTTCCTGAATGCAAGTGCATTCCCCTTATTGTAAACTTCATTTGATTATACTTAGATTAACTTGTGGGTTGGCCATCCACTGTGGTTTTTCCCCTAACAATGTTTCCACGTAAAAATCCTTGTGTTATGGTGTTGTGTTCATTTGCTTCATGTTTGTGCATTATGGTTGAATGTTGTTAATTCTTCGAAGATAAAGGTTAATAAAGTTAAAATTTTGCACAACATTGATTCACCCCCCCTCTCAGTGTAGCTTGTTTCCAACAATTGGTATTAGAGCTAGTTCCATTTAATAAGTCTAACCACTTGAGGAGATATTGGAAGGTGTTTCAATGGATTCAAATAGTCTTCAAAAATAACTTTTGGTGGCCCTAGATGATCTTGATCAGTCAAAGGCTGAAGTTCATAAATTGCAAGAAAACCTCTCAGATGCTAAGAAATTAATTGATTCTCTGAAAGATAAACTCAATAAGTCTAGAGAGAAGATAAAGGAACTTTGTGATCAGATTAAGCATAGTGATAGTAAGAGCATTGAAGAAGAAGAACTCAATCAAGCCCTGAAAGAAAAGACAAAAGAATGTGAAAAGCTTACCAAAGATAATACAATCCTAAAGCATGAGATGGAATCTATCATGATGAAGATGACCAAGGAGATTGAAGAAAGAAAGAAGAATGAAGAGAACCTAGCACAGTCCCTAAAAGAAAAATCTGAATTATGCAACCAATTGGATGATGAATTGGAACAATCTAAAAACAATGAAGAGGCACTTGAAAATCAGATGGATGATCTTAAAAATTAACTTTCTGTTGCGAATGAGTACAAAGAGAAGTTAAAAGATTGCTCTAACATGCTTGATGAAATAATTAGCAATCAGAGGACTCATTGTGACAAGCGAGGTCTTGGATATGAAGAAGGATAAAGTTCTAGATCTGAGCAAAAGAGATTCAGATAAGGAAATCAAATGAAAAAATCTAGAAGGTATCTGGTAAGGCAACCTAATGCTCATAAATTTAATGGATAATGTTTTAGTTGTAATAAATTTGGACACATGGCTACTTTATGTAGAAGTAGAATGAACAAAGTGTTCCATCATTCTTAAGTCAGTGTTTTAATTGTCATAAGGTTGGTCATAAGTCAAATGAATGCATAAATGTGATGAATCAATTTCATAGAAATATCAGATGCTACACATGCAATAGACTTGGCCATACTACTAACCAGTGTAGATCAAGAGGAAATCAATGGAAAAATTGGTCTAGAAAGAGAAATGTTGTGTGCTATAACTATAAAAAAATTGGACACATTTCTACATTATGTTGGAATAAAAAAGATCCGGTAAATCAAAAGAAAAACATGAAGAAGGATATCAAAGGAAAAGACAAAGCCACTACAGATGCGGTCAGACAACAGATGCAGAAGAAATGGGTGAAGAAAGAACCCTTTGCTGAAGAAAGTGTGCCAACACTCGAATCTTCTTCTAGTAATTCCTATGTAAATTAATTTTAGGCCTTTGGCCTAGGGGGAGCTATCAAGAAAATAATATAACCCCATAACCGGTAAGTAAAATTAGATTTGGATGTGTACAGTAGATGTATAGGTTCTCAATAGATTCTTTTAAACTCATTGGAGGAAGTGGTATGCCATATTGGAGGTCCACAAAATATTTACCCATCACAGTGCACAAAAATAGGGTAACCAGATCTATTAGGGTTAAAGAATTTATTGCAACAAAAGGTTAGGTATGCAAGTGATAAAAGGTCATTTCTATTCTTCACTTTTCACTTTGCATTTGGAAGAAAAGAAGTTTGGAGAGCTCATAGGAAAAATTTGGTGAATTGAGGTGAAATTCAAGCGTAGAAGTGATCCGACAATCAAATTTTGATCCAATGAAAAAGGAATTTTTTAGGAAACTTCACAAACTTGTGATTTGGTCAAAATGAATACTCCTCTAGTAGTTGAAGTAAAGGACATACCTCGTCCTAAATTAAAATTACATCCTTGCAGGTCTCTTGATACCGATCCATTATGAGCATTTTTGTCTTGTACAATAATCTATCATTGGTGAATATTATTGTGTAAATTCGGAACATAAAATCCTTAAAACAAATAAATTTACTCAAATTGTCAAATTTCTCGTGTTTGAAGAGTCAGAGGGGGTTCACTATGTTTTGAGTAGAGTCCATGATGAATTTATGTGGCTAAGAATTCCATTCAAAATTACAAAGGAAGCTATCAGTGCAATAACCATTCTAAACTCTTCCGATGGACTACAAATTTTGAAGTCTGTGAAAAATCAAATGGTCACTAATGCTACAGGCTCTACATATGATAGAAGGGTAGTGATTATTGATAACATTGTTAATATAGATGTAAAATTTGCATCTATGGTCATTGGATACAAGATTTATCATTCTAGTCTAGACAACTCTATGTTTGGCACAACAATTTATGCCACCTACCAAATGGTGAAGGAAAATGCGGATTATGATCTGTGTGAATTGCTAAGAAGTTAGCTAATGGAAAATATTGAAAAGATTAAGAAAGATAAGAAAAAATATTTCAAGTATGGAAACTTTCTTTTGTGTTTATTCTATTATTTCATGGGTGAAGTTTCATGAGTTGGAAAGGTTCATTGGCAAAAGGACAAGCTAGTAGCCGCACAAATTAGATATCTATTGTACAATTTTTCACACCAAAACAAAGAATAATTTGGGGATACTTTAAAAGTTTTCAGATTATGATGCAAGCGAGAGAGAGGATTCCCACCTCAATTATAGAGAAATACAAGGATTCAATTTTCTTCATGGTGGATGTTGACTAGTGTATGATGGAAGTTTCTGATCCTAGAACTATCTAGATCATGTCTATGGGCTATGAAGTTGAAGAGAACATTTTGGACATGTATGCACAACACTTGCTAAGTAAACCTCTAGATCCGATAGAAGAAAGGTTCGGTACCTATGCTGAGAAGGACATACAAGTTCACAACGAGCTCAAGAAACATGTGGTAACTAAAATATTTAGAAAAGAGGTAGAAGTTCTTACAGAAAGTATGGGCATACCTATAGAGAAACTAAAAGAAGCTAGAAAGAAAAGGGAAGAAGTTGAAGCAAAAAAAAAAAACACAAAGGAGGCAAAAAAAAATCAATCATATGGTCTAGTAGCACCATCTGCCCGAGCTAGAATAACTAGAATTTCTACATCTTATTCAACTCTTGCAACAAATTCTATCCCTATAAAAATTCAAGCCAAGGGATCCGACAAAGAAGGAGAAAGGAAGAAAGATAAGAGAAAAAGAGTGTATATGGTAGTTTATGATGATGAGTAAACTAAGTCTGATGAAGGTGTCAAAGTAATCAAAAATCAAGGCACCAAGGCAACAACTATCACAAATTGAAAACCCTCTAGTGAAGATCTTCAAGTGAAGAAGAAGACAAAGAATGACAATTCAGGTATGTCAGTTGTAGAAGTTGAAAAGGAATTAGTCAAGGATGGTAATCTCAAACCACTATGTAAATGGTATGAGTCTTTTGATGATTCTGATAAAAGAATTATTGAAGAAGCGGAAATAAAACATATGAATATTTTCAATAAATGTTTGATAGAAATTATGCCTAATCTGCCCAAAAGTCTATATGACATTCCGAAAATGAGGAGACTTAATGCCATAACAAAAGAAGAACAAATGAGAGAAAGGATTCTTGTAGAATTATGTCTGGTGATGTCTATGGATGACATGAAGACACTCTTGAACAAGGACAAAAATAAATTTAAAAGAAAAACAAGGGTTAACAAGCTAATGATTGGTCTAACTGATGAAGTTACAAAAGAAACATAGAAAATTATGAGGGAGGTAATATTAAATGAGAGAATTGATGTTGTAGCTGAGGAGACACATGTTGTTGATGCCCCATCTAGTCCAGAAAAGGAAGTAGAAGAAGAAAATTTTGATGCAGCTGAGGATTCTCAGATTCCTCTTGTAGAAGACAACATAGAAATCCCTATGAAAGTTGAGACACCTGAAAATGTATCAGTTGAGGAAATAGAAATCACTGAAGGTAAACTAAACCTTGAAACGATGGAAGTAAGAGTTGAAGAAAATAAATATGATGTAAATAAAATCCCAGTTGAGGCAAGAGACACTGCTGAGGCAGTGAAGAAATATTTGGTTGAACAAATAGAAGAATTGGATCCGGAATTGATTGAAGGTCCTATTGACTTTTCCACTTTAAGTCCAATCCAGAAGATGAAGGTAGCTTTGTTTTCTAAATCGCAAGCCAAAGAAGAGCTATTGAAGTCACACATTGAAGATAGTGAACTACTAAATCTTACATCTGGAGTATTGGAAAAGATAATTCCTTCTTATGTGAAAGATTTGACTAGTTCCTCCTCTACTAAATTGAAAAAGCTTATCAACTCGGTTAGTACTCACTTTGAGTCACTAGAAAAATCTACTATGGTGAAAGTAAAAAAATAATTTGAGGTCAAAATTTTTAATGGATTGAAGGTAATAATTATTGGTAAAGATAAAATTGTTTAGCCACATGTGTGAAGAATGCACATAATGCTTTGCCAGAAGGTGGTAAGATCTACAAATCATGTTTGTGTTTTTCAAAATTTACTGAAGCTAATGAGAAGAAGGTCAAAGATTTGGAAAAACAATTAAGTACTATTTCTGAAGCATTTGATCCTCTAACCCATGGTATTGGGAAGATAGAAGGTGAAGTGATGTTTGTACTTAACAATATAAAAGGATTGAAGCATGAGAATGATAAGATTGTTGCTAGAGCATGTGAACTCAAAGGCATAATTGGTCCTAAAATTGAGATAATGTCAAGCGCTCTAAAGGGAGAAGAGGACACTATAGAGGTTGGTGATCTGACCAAATTGGAATCTATAGAGACACAGTCCGACCTAATCTACAGTCACATAAGAATCATGGAGATTCTCAAAATAGTTTTGGACGCTAATCTGATCCAGTTGAAGAAAGATTTTGCAAACATTTTTTAGTTTATGTAAGTTAAAGAAGCACTTTTGTATAGTAGTTTTGATTGATCCATTTTTGGTATGTGATCCATTTCTTTCCCATTGATGTCAAAGGGGGATAAGATTGGAGTGAAAAATGATTAATCATCTCAGGGGGAGAATTTTATTTTCAGAATTTTGGAGCAGGCAGTGCAGTCTATCTTAGTACTAATCTGACACTTAGTCATTTTTCACTAAGTGTTGCCATCAATTCCAAAGGGGGAGATTGTTGGCAAGAGGCACTGCTAGTATCACTTGGTGTTGTCATTGATGTAAACTCTAATTGGTAATTAGATACGCACACTATCATTTGATCATACCAACAGATACATTAAAGATTGACAAGGAAGAACAAAGTATCCAGTAGCATAGTGTTCATCAATCTGTACGAAGATTTCATGGTATTATTTTTTGTTGCACATCTCTAGAAATGTTTTTTTGGTATATTATCTCTATTACTACTAAATCTAGTGGCTCCTATCAATTCGTGTGTAAGTTAGAAGATCCGATTGGCTTATTCTTAGTTTTTCTTGTATTGGAGCCAATTTCATGAATGTATTATGTCGTGGATGTATGAGAAGCAATTGGATAAGTATTTTTGTGTTCGTGCATCTTTGTTTGGGTCCTAGCCAAGTTGTGTATGACTATTGTGGATACACATTTCATATTATTCATGATTTGAGCCAACAGTTGTAATTATTTTTGTGTTCTATTGAAGCCAATGAAGTGTAATTTAATTCTATGTTGTGGATATATATATATATATAAGATCATCCGTATCATTTTGCATGAAGTATGAAATTTTGTGGTGATGAAAATTTTGAATTAGAGGAGATAAAAAGAGTGATAATGTGCAGTGTCACTTGTGCATAGATAATTTATATTGCGAGTGTGAGTAGAATAGAGCAAAAGTGCAAAATCAGTCTATAGGATAGAAGATTGTATATTGTGCCTAACTGAAACTGTAATTAGGCATATGTAGATGTTATTTTTCTTAGTTCAAACTCTCAGATGGTTTTAATTTAATTTTCTCTATAAGGTAGTGAGCCTTCCCTTTGAGCAGTGAGATCTAAGTAGTGTGCCTGAATGCAAGTGCATTCCCCTTATTGTAAACTTCATTTGAGCATACTCATATTAACTTGTGGATTGGCCATCCACTCTAGTTTTTCCCCTAATAGGATTCTCACATAAAAATATTTGTGTTATGGTGTTGTGTTCATTTGCTTCATTTTTGTGCATTATGGTTGAATGTTGTTAATGCTTTGAAGATAAAGGTTAATAAAGTTAAAAAAATTCACAACACTGATTCACCCCCCCTCTCAGTGTAGCTTGTTTCTAATAGATCTCACCTTGGATCCTTCCCCTTCTACATCTTCTATACCATCTGCTTCTTCTTCAGGACCCTTTTTGGCATCCTTAGTTCCTACTTTTATGCCTCACATGGGAAATGGAATGGTTCCTATGTGGGAAAAGTTAAAGTGTCGGGCTTTCTAGTTGCCTATTCTATTCATAGTTCCCCAACCCACCTTGTATGGAAATGGGAAGCATTCCCATGGGGTGGTTGGTGTGTCTTATCCTCTATGGTCTCCTATTGTTCCTCCACCACTCCTCAGGTGGTGAATGGGAGGAGGCCCGCTACTGAGGCACTTGTCTTTGTTTCTCCTTTCGTTGTTGTTTCTATGCATGTGCCTCCTCCTCCTACTCCCACTCAAGAGACCACCCTTCTACTGGAAATGGTTGTGAAGGATGCTCCCATAGTGGAGGAGCAAACTATGGCCTCTTCTCAGGACACATCCTCATATTTGATGTAATTAGATTGTGCGCAAGCATAAGCACCACTAAAAGGCTCTAGCTTAGGAGCACACTACCTCAAAGAATATCAAGGAGGAGCTTGTTGTCTCTATTCCTATTTTTTTTTTTTTCTTTGCATGTTTATGTGTCCTTTGCTTCAATTCCCATTGCTTCCATCTTGCTTCTAGCTCCTTATACGTGTCTTGTTGTCCCTCACTCCAAAAGGGTGCAGGTCTTCATCGCTCCCCTAAAACATCTTCTGCTTCTTATATCCCTTCCAGATATTCCTCCTTTTTTGCAACTTATCAACATGATACAAAGGTTGTGTCATCTGTGTCTCCTTTTATTTCTTCCTCCACTTATGCTTCCTTTTTGGGGATTCTAGATCTCCACTAAAGTGTAAGTTGGAGGATGACCTCACCTTGAGTGATGGTCATAAGAGAGGTTGGTCTTCTTTAGAATCTAGCTCTGTTTTTTATTTTGTTGTCCTTGTGATAGAGGAATCCCTCGCATCCTGAGATTTTTTCACTCTCCCTTTTTTTGAGGTTTCAAGTGACTCTCGAGTGTCTTTTCCTCCCTGCTAAGTTGACACAAGAAAATCTTGAGAAGTGCATGTTCAACTCAGTGGATTATATCTCAACTTTGTCCTTGATTTTTACAAAGTTGATGACCTTCACCTCATAGGAGCTTAGCAAAGAAGACCTCGAGGGGCCTTATTCCTTGGCTCTTGTCATAGGAGATTTGGAGGGTACTACCCTTGCTATCCCTCCCTTGTAGGCTCATCCTCCTTCCCCCTAGAATGATCTAGATTGGAAGTAGGATGAACTATTGGTCAATGAGAACTAGGGTGGTGCCTCCTTTTGCATCTATATATTAGCTTCTTTTTTTTTGTTTGTGTTCCCTAGTGCTTGTCTTTTAATGTTTTATGATCCTTCCTAGAGGACCCTTTCTACCCTTGTAGGTGCTTGGATAAAAAAAAAAAAAAAAATCATACACTTCTTCTACTTGTGGCATCATTCTTCTATGTGTTGTAATCTTGATTTTTGATATCGAGGACAATACAAAGTATTGGGGGCATATAGGACTTCTTCCATGTTGACCTAAATTTTAATTTACTTTATCTTCATGTGTCATTCTTCACATTCTGAGAAATTTGGGGATTGATGACAGTTTATATATATTATTATATCTATATATTTATATATATGGATAGTTCTGACCCCGAATTATCAGGTCCCCTTGTCTCTTGATTTCTTTGTCTCTATCTATCTTCTTCATGATGTTGTGGTTTCAATGTGTTTTCCCTCATGCGTGTGAAAAAATTCCATGGATACATCTCATTCTGTGTTGTGTGTCGCAACATCTCTTGTCTTTATTTCTCCTTAGGATTTCATGTGCTCCTCTATGTAGCACACACCTTCCTAAGGGAAAATATCATGCTTGTCTAATTTTCAATAAGGAGAATTATTTCAATACATTGAATTCCTTGAAAAAAATTCCTTGCTGAGAAACCCTCATTTTCCAAAATGGTGTATTCTCTCAAAAAGGGCTCCTTGATGAAAGGTTCTTTCAAAAGGATCCCTTAGTGAAAGAGTCTGAAAATTTTCCTTTCAAAAAAGAAGTATTCTTTCTACAAAGAAAGAGTTTGAAAAAAATCCTTTCAAAAAGGAGCACTTCCTTGACAAAAGATCTTTCAAAAGGATTCCTTGATGAAAAAATCACTTGCAAAAAAATTTATGTCTTTCAAATGGAGTGTCATTTCGAAAGGGTCCCTTGGTGTCTTGATTTCATGAGAAAATGGCCCCCTATCAAAAGAACCCCTTCTTGAAAGCATTTTTTTCAAAATAATTCTTTGGTGTCTTACAATTTGTGTCTTCTATCTGATATTTGATATCATGTGTCTTGGTGTTTGATATCTTATATCATGGTATCTAGCTTGGGGGAAACCTGACTAGAATTTTATTTTCTATGACTGTCCTACAATGTATTTTGCAGCAACCATAGAACTATCTTATATCTGATCAGATTGTGTCTTATGTTGTCTTACCTGATCGGATTATGTCTTATAAATTATTTCTATCAAGATTTTATTGTTTTCCTAACATGTTTGCCTACAACTGACATGTTTATGGTGATATTGTAGTTAGCTTTGCAAGATCGAAGGCCCATGTCCTCTTTGCATCTTGGTAAATCTCTTCCTTCACGTCAGGGTATGTATAAGTGAAGGACTGCTTCCTCTACATTTTTGATATATTCTCTTCAATCTCTTTCTACTTTATCTCACATATGTATTGAAACATATGCTCACTAAAGTGGTGGGAAAATGTAATGGTGTAAATTTGTACCTAGTGTAATTTCCCATTATATTACCTTATTTTAGCCTTACAGACTCAATAATGCAAAAACCCATTGCCTTTGCCTTGATTTTCATGCGTGTCCTTGTCATTTTCCATCAATGATGGAATTTTTATTAGGGATGCCCATGTGCCACACAAACATCTACATGTCGCACTTCCATCCTGACAAGATTCTTGAGTTAGTGAACATTGAGGCATTATGATTCCCTATCAACTTGTGAATTTTTACATCCTTGCGAATATTGACCACTCGATAACGACCTTTTACCTCCAAAATAGCATTTTAAACTTGATTCTATCAATTCCAATAATTCTCTCTAGCTTCTACCACTTCATACTTCACATCTATTCACTCTCTTTCTCACTTCAATTTACTTCTACACCATTTTTTTGCTCCTATACCATTGTTATTGTAGGTTGTCGAAGCTTTACTCCATTGGCATGGTTGTCTCACCCTTTGCCTTCCTCTCTTAGTTGCTCAAACACAAAGAAAGGAGGGTAATATTTGTCTGTTTACTTATTTGTATTAATTTGTTTGTAGAGTAGCATCTATATTGTCTTTGCACTCTATATTTTGTGTCTATTCTCTTTATTTCTTTATCATTTCTATATCATGTGGTCTATTGGCTATCTATGGAGGTGGAAACACCAAAATGGGGGTCTGAATGAGGTAGACTCCAAAACACAACCACAAAATTTTATCATTTCTTTGTGTGTAGGTACAATATATTCATGAGGAGCTTGTTGGAGAACTGGACCTTCTGTGAGTTGGTCTTCTTCTTCCCTTTTCTTTATCATTTCATTATTAAAATAGTTTATATTTATAATTCATAGTATTCTTCTTGTTTTTTTATGCTTTCTCGCATTTCTCTATTTAAACTTTCAAAATTGAACTCTTAGGTAGTTAGCATATCCTACAAGTTTCATTCTACAAACCAAACTCTTTATTTGTACAAGATGCCAACATTCCTTTGAGATGTCAACACAATATGTTGATGTTTGCCTAATGTGCTTTAATGTCCTCTGGTCGAGAGCTAGTCAATCTGTAGTTTGAGACTTGTGGTCTGCTCACTCGTTTCCAAAAAACCTCTATCGTAAAACATAAAGAAACTAGAGCCTAGTTTTCCCTTCCTTTTCAAATTTTTAGGTAGTTTGAGGTAGTTGAGGGAAATTCACCCCTATTAATCTCTTCTATGTCCTAGAGACTTGGGAGTAGCATATCCCCTCCTCTACACTAATTAACTAAATAACATGAATTATTTAATTAATTAATCATGGTAAATGAAAACGGAAATTAGACTCACTAACATGAACTATTCTAAAATCCTTACCCAATGGTTTTTATTTGGTTGTTTTCTCAACACCCTTAGATAAGGAATGGATCCTAAATAGTGGCCCATTTTTAATGGGGGGAAATTTTATTTTCATTAAAGACTGGACACTCAATTTTAATCCTAAAATGAAAGCTATTATAGAGGTACCCATTTGGATCTGGTTGTATAACTTACCACATGAGTACTAGAATGTAGAAACTCTAAAGCAGATAGGAAATAAGATTGGTTCCTTTGTTAAAGTTGATGAAGTGATAACTAGTAAGGACTTTAGTATGTATGTGCGTATATGCATTCTATGGAAGACAGGTCACCCTTTACTAGCTATGGTTGAACTAAGATTTGGGGAAGGAGTCTAGAAATAGTATATAGAGGTTGAAGAAAATTTTGAATGGTGCTTTGTTTGCAAAGGAACATGACATCTAGTAGGGGAGTGCAAAAATCTTAGAAATGGGAAAGGTTTGGAACAAAATGCTATTGTGGATCTTCTAATGGTTAAAGAAGGTTCCTTTATAGTCGAGAATAATGATTTCTTACAAGAAATAATGCAAGATAGAGAATCACTTTCGGGTAAGGATGGAATCATGAAAAGCACATAAGAAGAAATGGAAGTGTGGTTTGGGTTCCAAATGGTAGACTCCTCATGTGGTGTTTTTCATAAGAGGGATTTTGGTGAGGTCAGTAATTGTATTCCAAGTGCAGATTCTTTTCCTAAAAGGTTAAGCTTTGAAGTTATGAAGGAAGGTGAAGATGGTTTACTTAATGATACAAAATATTTATGGATGGGGCTTGTATTTGAGCACCTAGTAATGCCAGTTGAAACTATTTTAGAGAAGTAATTGGTCATTGAGAAGGAAAGGAGTCCAGATATTTTTTATAGACCTGCAAAAATCATGATTTTCGGGGGAAGTAACAGGGCTTTAAGGGCCTCAATTGAAAGACTATCACCTCACAGTTCAGGAAACTCGATGAAAAGTCTTTTTGACCAATCGAAGTTACAAAAAAGGGAAAATCATGGGGAAGAAAAACCAGAAGATGTACATTCCCCTGGAATATCTTAGTTATCTAGAAAAAAGGAAACTGATGAGAATGTAGATGAGGAAGATCCAATGTTTAAAGATATCCAAATTTCTCCAATAAGAAATCTGGAAATCTCCTTGGAAGAAGCTAGAGAGGACATGAGTCTTTTTGAAGATTCTGATTTTGAATGGCTAACAAAGGATGAAGGTCCTAGTGATGATGAGCTGGGTCTAGAATCAGAGGTGGGTATCTTCAAGAAAATAACTCTCTCACAAAAATTGGCAAATAAATAAAAATTTAAGATTGGTGAGAAGAAGAAAAGAGGTAGGAAGTCAATAAGGCTAAGGTTGGAAATTGCTAGAAGTGTAGCAGGGCAAAAAAAGTTGATATTGGGAAAAGGCTATGCCTTTTTCCTAAGAGAAATTAAGGTCCTATCGTGGAATTTTAGGGGCTACAATTCCCCTAAAAAGATTCATTTGATCAAAAGATGTCTTGATCAAATGAGGCTGAATATTGTTATTCCTATAAGAGTTGAAAATTAGTGGTGTTGATGTTCTTTCCTTTAGTAAGAGATTTAGTATGTGGAAATGTCTTTTAGTGGAATCCAAGGGAGCTTATGGGGGTCTTGGTGTTTTGTTTAAAGAGGCAACAAATGAGTCACAACTGGTGATAGCTGAGAGATCTTGGAAGTGGGTGAGTGTATCCTTAAAGAAGTTGGCTACAAGTTTCTTCTTGATAAACATTTATGGTCCAAATAGAGTCATGCATTTTAAAAGGGTTTGGGGTGAAATTTTAGATGTGTTGTCTTCAAATGGGGATAGTTTATTCTTGTTGGGTGGGGATTTTAATGTAATCCTTCATCCATCAGATAAAAAAGGTGGTTTAGGATGGCTATCTCATAAAAAGAGAGACTTTAGTGACTTTGTGAATAGCAATGGTCTCTTTGAAGTGCAGTTTTAAAGTGGAGATTTCACTTGGACTAATAGGCATGCAAGGTTCTTGAATATTGTAGAAAAGCTTGATAGGTTTTTTATTGCTGGTAATTGGGTGAATTTTTAGTGGCCGTTTCAGGTTGATATCCTTCCTTTCACTAGCTCAGATCATTATCCAATTAGTGTAAGAATCTATGAAGAGGATGCACCTGATAGATGCCCCTTCAAATTTGAAAAAATGTGGCTATGGGAAGAACCTATTTTTAGGATTTAGTTGCAAGTTGGTGGAATAATGCACCAACACGGAGTGGTAACAAGGCTTATTTTTTCTTTTAAAAGCTGTAATTTGTTAAAGAGCAACTAAACAAATGGAATAGGGAGGTTTTTAAGAATATTTTTTCAAAAAAATTTAGACTAGAGAAAGAGTTGGAGGAATTGCATTCAAAATTCATTGAAGAGGGGACGAGTGAAGAGGCCATTATTTATGAAAAAGCGCTTAACAAGGAATACACTGAGGTTTTAGCAAGAGAGGAAGTTTTTTGGAGGAAAAAATCCAGAGAGACTTTGCTTAAGGAAGGGGATCACAATAAAAAGTTTTTTCACAATGCAATTAAAGCTAAGAGACCATCTAATAAGGTCTTCTACATTCAAGATAATCAGGGTTATATGTTCTATGATAGAGAAGACATAAATTGAGAATGTGTGAGATTTTTTTCAGAAGGTTTTAAAAATAGTTAGGTTAAGCCAGCATTAGAAAATGAGGATTTGGATGTTATTCCAAATTGTATTTTTGAGGCTCAAAATAATATGCTTTCACAAGAACTGTCTTTGGAAGAAGTTAAGGTGGCACTTTTTAGCCTGGGTGGGGATAAAGGCTAGGACCAAATGGTTTCCTGGCTTTGTTATTTTAGAGGATGTGGGAAGTTTTGGCTAAGGAGTTGTGAGAGGTGGTAGAAGAATCCAAAATGGGTAGCTTTGTTCTAAGGAATTTTAATAATACTTGTATTGCCTCAGTTCCCAAGAAGGAGGAAGTGTTGAATTTAAATGATTTTAGGCCTATTTCCCTATGCAATATTATTTATAAAATCATTTTGAAGGTCATGGAAAATAGATTGAAAGTTGTTTTGGGTTCGGTAATCTCCTTGGAACAAAGTGGTTTCTCACCTAATAGATCTATTTATGAAGGTATTGTTGTAGCTCATGAGGTCATTCACTCTGTTAGACTTGCCCATATGAAAAGAATGTTAGTCAAGCTTGACATTAGGAAAGCATATGATGAATTCAACAAAATATTTCTTCTCAAAGTACTATGAAGGTTTGGGATTTGTGAATTTTGGGTAAGGTGGGTTGAAGGCTACATAAACTCCCCACAATTTTCGGTGTTGTTAAATTGCAGCCCCCAAGGTTTTTTTGAGTTGGAGAAGGGGATAAGACAGGGAGATCCAGTCTCTCCTTTCTTGTTTATTATAATGGTGGAAGCTTTGGGAAGATTTATTTCAAAGAAAAAATTGGATGGCTCGTGGAAAGGTATTTTGGTAGTAGAAGGTATAGAACCCTTGTCCCATCTTCAGTTTGTGGATGATACTCTTTTGATGGGGGAAGCTTCATTTAGAGAAGCTAGGGTAATGAAAGGTGTCTTGGATAAATATAGTAGATCCTCTGGGCAGTGTTTTAATTGGCACAAATCAGAAATTTTCTTTTTCAATACTAGCTATAAAAAACAACAATAAATTTGTGCTATTCTGGGAATGAAATTGGGTAATATACTTGGGAAATATCTAGGAATTCAACTGTGTGGTGGAGAAAGTAAGTCTTCCATTTGGAAAAATATGGTTGAGTGTTGTTTGAGGTGAATGGATGGTTGGAAGAGCAGACGGTTAACCTCAGCAGGTAGGATTTTAATGTTAAAATCAATTGTGTTTTCCATTCCAATATTTTCCATGATGTGTTTGAAAATTCCTAAGAAAATAATCAAGGTTATTGAGAAAATAATAAGAAAGATCTTTCAGAATGAAGCTAATGATCAAGATAAGATCCCTCTCCTCGCATGGGCAAAAATTTGCAAGGAAAAAGAGAATGGGGGTGCCGAGCTTTGTGACTGGAATTTGATGAATGAAGCATTAGGTGAAAAATTAGTATGGAATATCTAATCTCAACCTTCCTAGTTATGGGTTTAAATTTTAAAAGAAAAGTACCTAGACTCAATGGAGGATAGTGGGATTTTTACCCAATGTAACCTCCCCGCTGGATCTGCAATTTGGAATTTTATTGTGTCTTGTCGACAATTTATTCTTGATCATATTAGTTGGAGGATAGGGAATGGTCTAAAAGCTAAATTCTGGGATGATTCATGGGAAGGCTTTTCGGTATTGAAGGATAGAAATGATGTGCAGGAGTTAAAATCTTGGTGTGTCCGACATTAGGGCGAAAGAGTAAATTATTATATGGAATTCAAAGGTGATGCTCTGGGGGCTAAATGGGGGTGAAAATCCTTAGAAGACATTAACTTACTAGTTTAGCAACAACTTCTAGTGCAGGAAATTTTTAATAGTAGGAATTTTGTGAGGACGGGTAAAGAAGATATAGTGGTTTGGTGTGGGGTTGTTGATGGTAAGTATTCCACGAAATTAGGATATCAATTTCCGGACATAATGGAGGGGGAAGTTAATTGGCCAACCAACTTATGCTAGGGAAAGGAATGTATTCCAAAGGCGGGTTCCTTTGCATGGTTAGCAATTAGAGGTCGGATTCTAACAGGTGAAAGAAGGAAGCGCTTGGGATATTATGGACCTACTAGGTGTGTAATGTGTGGGGAAGATGAAGAGTTTGGAGATTATTTATTGCTGAAGAGTAAAATGGCTCCATCATGTTGGGAAATGGTGAGGATGGTGCTGGATTGGCAAGGTCCTATGCCAAAATTGTTAAGAGGTGCCTTTGAGGGGTGACCAGTTGAGAATAAAAAATTGACATTGTCATGTATTTGGAAGTTAAGTCCCTCAATTATTATATGGGAGGTTTGGAAGGAAAGGAATAGGTGAATCTTTAGGGAGAAAGAAGAATCCTTTGGAAGACTAAAATGGAGAATCAATCATACAATAGAGGAAGTGGCGAGAGAAAAAGCATCTCAATATTTTAATCTGAGAGTTCCTTTCACAAGGGAGGATAAGTGGCTTCAATCTAACTGGCTGAGGATTTGCACCCGGCTCGTTAAGGGGCCTGGTTGGGTTAAACCAACGGTGAAAGAGGACAGGATGGTTGTGTGGGAAAGGCCAAGGGAGGAATGGTGGAAGGTGAACTTTGATGATTCCTCAAAGGGAAATCTAGGTCCTTCAGGGGCAAGTTTTTTAATAAGAGATTGGGTAGGGAATATTATTGCACTTGGCACAAAAAATCTAAGGGAGGGAAAAAATAATTTAGCGAAGGCTACAATTGCACCGTTGGCTGTGAAACTGGGTAAGAAGTTGGGGGCATCAAAACTGCACTTGAAGGGTGACTCCATGATCATAGTACAAGCAATAATGAAAGGGGATATAGGGGCCTGGAATCTTCAAAACATTATAGAAAGAATCAAAGAGGAGTTAAGTTTGTTTGAGGATTTTAGTGTATCCCACATAAGGAGAAGTGGTAATGTAGAGGTAGATGTTTTATCTAAATGGGAAGTAAAATTTAGAATGGTGGGGGAATTAAAGGTAGAATATTTGAGAAATTTAAATTTGAATGAATAAACTCAAGAAATTTGTAAAGGTGGAAAAGAAGGGGAGTTAATGAGGAGAGAGATAAGGGAATTGTTTTTGATGGAAGGATGATTGATTTGTTGTCTGTTGTTGTATAGCAGGGAGTATGAGCTCAATATTTAGGTGGTGTGTGGAGTTAAGGAGCCATTTTAATGATGCCTCAATTGTTTACAAATACTTGCATAAGGTGCAAGTAAGTAGCAGGCAGCGGGTTTGGTGGAGAAGTTGGTGTTGTAGAATTTTCAAATGGAGACAGGCTTCACATTTTGATCGAAGATGCAGTTGAATCCATTTTATGGAGATGCCATAGAGTAGAGGATGGAGGGATTGTTTCTGTATATAGATGAGAGGTTGTTGCAAAGTTTAAGGTTGATAATGGGTGAATCATTTGGAAGTTTGATTCATAGGTATAGGACCAACTTGGAAATTTACTCTTTAATTATGGCGTGGGGCCTGGACTTGGGTGAGCAGGTTGAAATAGTTAGGGAAGTAATGAGGAAAATTGTGCATAAGGAATTCGTGGACGAGCTTGACTCATTGCTAGAATGGGTTATTTTGGATGTGGGTGTATATTTTAATGAAGGAATTGATGATGAGGTGAGGGCTGGTGATGAGGGTGTGGTTCCTTTCATATGAGGACCGAAAGATGCATAGAAAAACCAATGCAAGGAAGAGGCATGTCGTGGATGGAAAACCCTCAAAGTCTTTATAGGTATTATGAAGGTGTAGAAATGCATTGCATGGGACAAGGGTGATGCAGGGATTCAGAAAGAAAAAGAGTAGAAGACAAGGCGTCAAAAGGCGAAGGGCAAGAAGAAGCATGGAGTGGTGAAGAGTAGGGGTATTCAAGCTTAGGAAAAGCCAAGTTTTGGTTCTCTTTTGATGTTAAACTAAACAGTTTCTCTCTCTTTCTCTCTCTTATTTATGGGGTTAAGCCTGTGTGTAAGCTAGTTGGGTTTTATATTTTTCTAGTGTCTGGGTTTTGTTGGTATGCAATGGTGATTGTAATCACTGGAGGTATCCAAAGTAGGGTGTAGGTGTAATGGGTTATGTCTATTTTCAGCATGTTTAGATGCTTTTGATACTCTGGTAGAAGTAGTTTTTTGGTGGGGATTAGCAGACAATAATAGACAATGTAATGTTTTATTTTAAGAAATACAAAAATAACTCCAATTACCGACCAAAAAAAAAATACAGATGTCATCATTTGATTAATGATAAATTTATTAATGATAAAATGATTAATAATAAAATTAATGTGAGAATTATAAATCAAAAAATAAGAAATAAAAAAAAATATAATTAATTTAAACATATAACACTAGATGTGTGTGAAGAAATCATTTTAGAAAAAAAAGTTATCATAAAAAATGAGCACAAGTTTATATTAATTTTAAAAATATGAACACATAATCAATAAAATTCTTCATTTAATTTGGTATTATTCTAGTAGCACATGTGTACCTATAAATAACTCATAAAATACTTATCAAATTAATATAATATATAGAGAAGAGTTGAGAGGAATCTACAAGTGGATTCTTAAAACCAACACCACCAAAAACCATGGTATGGTGAAAACCCAAGGCCTTGTGTGACAAATAAATACATATATGAATAGTAAACATAACTCACAAAAATATTTAACTACTCCACTTCATGGGAATACTCCCCCATACATGGTGCTCCAATATGAGACCAATAAACATGTGGGACCCACCCAATAATTTTGAAGATGATCCATTTCTCCACCTAGCACTTAGGAATGGTTAAGTGACATAAATGAACTATATTCAATTTTAATCACCAAAATAATACTCCACTTTCTTCCTTAAATTATATTCCAACTCATATTTGAATTCAATTAGGAGAATAATAATAAAATAATAATCTCTTAACAACATGATCATCCAAATACCCATTCCAAGGAAGTTGGAGATGCAACATTATAAATTAAGATTGCAATTAAGTAACACACTATCCTAACATTCTTCCACTTGATATTATACATTATAATGGAATAATAGGAACTATAAATGAAAATCTCATGACCTCCCTATACTATAAGAACTTATTTGTGCTCATTGATTTTATAGGTGAATCTACAACATTCTCTTGAGTATCAACCATCTATGATATGACCTCACTATTTTACATCTTATCAATAAATTTTGTTGTATATCATACTTGGTATGATCATGGTACATGAGATTCTTAGTCAAATAAATAACACTCTAATTTTCACATTTGATTTAAATCACCCAATAATAAAAATTAAATCCTATATACACTCTATATAGTCATACTACCTCTTTGTAGGAATGTGTAATATTCATATACTTTACTTTGTATTAAATAAATAAACCATGTATTATCTCTTAATCATACAATTGATAGCACCACCAAATGAACTTTAGCAAGATAAAAATTGTTTATGGGTTAAATGCTTGTAACCTTGGAGGGGATGGCTTTTGCAATTTTTTAGGCCGAGGGAGGGCACCCGAGCCGTAGCTCATGATCGGTATTTGTATGCTTATGTGTTGGGGGGTGGGTTGTGTTGGCATCGTTCGGGGACTGATTTATCCTTTCTTGCTTAGTTTCTGCACTGGGTGGACGTGGGGGGTTCTTCGCCTGTGCTTTCCTTGCCTTGGTGTTCTTTCGACTGCTCTCCTCGATGTTGTACCTGGGACTATTGCTGCGAGGTGCACTTGGGCTAGCGGGGGCATGGGTGTGTAGCAGTGGTTGTTCTGTGGCTTGTGGGGGTCTCTTTAGCTGCTGGGTAGTACCCTGGATCAGGTGTGGTAAGGTTCGGCTGGTAGGGGTTATGTGTGAAGGATGGTCGGGTGTGGTGGTTTGGGGTTCCCCACCCTTTGTCTTTGCATAGGGGTGAGGCATCGAGGGTGTCTCCTGAGATGGATTTCCAGACGGCGCTTGGTTCGAAGCCTCCGAATCATGGGATGAAGACTTTTGATAACAATTTATTTGTCCAGATATGGGGTTTGGTGGTGTGGATTCTTCTAATGGGTCAAGGCTCAAGAAGATTAATGGTTGTCTTGAGCATTGCTTGGAGAGGCCTAAATTGGTGATTCCGCCTGAAATGATTGCCGAAGATGTTGAATATTATTCGAACCACTCCTTATATTGTAAATTTTTGGGGATGATGGTTTCATTGTAGTTCTTGGAAACCTAGGCCCAGAGGGAGAAATGGAGGTTATGTTGCTAGCCAATAGTTACTTTATGGTTACATTTAACTACATGGCTGATCGCAATAGGGTCTTTGAGGGAGGTCCTTATTTTTATAGCCAAGTGGGGTTGTTTATCAAACCATGGCATGCTGGATTTATCCCTTTGGAGGAGATGCCAAATCGTGTTCTAGTATGAGTCCGTTTGCCTCATTTTTTGGTGGAATGTTGTCGAGAGGATACTTTTCTCCTACTGGTTTCACTGCTTGGAAAACCAGTTGGGTCTTCGCTGCAAACCCTAGGAAAAAAGGTATTGACCTATGCCCATATCTGTGTTGAAATTGATCTTAGCAAGCCTTTACCTGATGCTGTGGATATGTGTGTGGGATCTTTTTCTTGGGTGCAACAGTTGGACTATGAAACTCTTTCTTTTCGTTGTCGTTTGTGCCATGAGTACAGTCATTTGCAGCGCAGATGTCCAAGACATAAGCCGATGGAGTCTTAGGTTGCACAACCTCCTTGCAACCCCCCTACGACTGATAAGGGGAAGGGTGTGGCCTCTGGTGAGGTGGTTGGTGTTGATGGATTTGTTTAGGCCAAAGCTCATAACAGGAACTAGGGTCAAAAGAGGACCTTAAAGGAAAGTCAGGCTGAGGATAATTTTAATAGGTTTGAGGTTTTGGATGATCTTAGTCAACAAGAAGTGAACTTGGGTTTACTGAATATGGCTCAGGAGGTTGTGGGCTCAGCTCAAGAGGAAATTATCTCTGATGAGTCATTGATTCCATTGGGTGTCGATACTTTGCACATGGATACAGATCATCAACTGGTAGTTTCAATGACACCGGTTATTTCTCCTGTGGCACCGAAAGGGGGGAGATTCTTCTCTGCCTGGGTGAATCATAAGTTTGGATGTGACTAAGAACAATAGGATTTCTTCTCAGTTGGGCATTTTGCAAAGGGATCTTAAAAAAGGTGGGGTAGAGAAATCTACCAAACTTGGTAGAAAGAAGGATCTAGAAAATATCAAGTTGATAGGTGAGACTTTGGTGGAGTCAGGGTCGGTAAAGACTCTGGATTCTCATTTTTTGAGCCCCTTAAAATGATTTTCCTATCATGGAATGTAAGGGCCTTGAACAACAACCCTAGACAAAAAGCGGTTCATGATTTGGTTAGAAATCAAGGCCCTGATATTCTTTTTCTGCAGGGGACCAAGCTATTAGTTGAAACTATGTTTAGTTTGGCTCCTAAGATGTGGAGGAATGGGGAGTGTCAATGCATTGGTGCTCATGGGTCTTCTGGGGGTTTAGCCTATCTATGGTGGTTTTCATCTAAGTGTGCTATGTCTATGATTGCCTCTAGCTTTGAGATGGGGGAGATTTCACTCCTGTCTAATATCTATGCTCCTACTGACTTTCGGGGTAAGCAGTCTATGTGGTCCCGTATCAGGTTTGTCCGCAGTCTGGCCCCTTTCCATCCTTGGATTATGGCTGGGAATTTTAATGCTATAACTGAGCTAGCTGAGAAGCATAGTGGTACTGCGAGGCTAGAGCCTTCTGCACTGCTCCTATCTTTGAATTTAGTTGATATGAAGCCCAATAATGGTCAATTTACATGAAACAAATGTAGGATGGGGGATAACTATATTGTTGAGAGATTGGATCGACTCCTGGTTTCCTGTTACTGGGTTGGTGGTATGTGGTCTTCTAGTTCTAAAATCTTGGATTGGAGGGGATCCAACCACTGGCCCATCAAGTTGGCTATTGAGTCTAGCTGTGTGCCTCGCTCTCCATCTTTTAGATTCCAGCTCATGTGGTTGTGAGACCAATATCTATATGACTTTTTGGTTGACTAGTGGAGAAGGGGTAGACCTACTTTTGGCATGGCAATGTATACCTTTGCCAAATTACTTCACTATGTGAAATTTCAGCTCAAGAGGTGTAATCGTCACTGCTTTGGGAATGTATTCCGTGTTAAGGTGGTCGCCCAGGATGTTCTAAATGGAATCACGAGGTTTATAAGGGAGGCTGGGGTGATTGAAGTTCAACTTCAGGATGAGGCTCGAGCTTTGAAAGCTTTGGAGGAGTGTGAGATGTGGGAGGAAGTGTATTGGAAACAAAAGGCTCAAATAGAATGGCTTCAGGAAGGGGATAAAAATACATCTTTTTTCTTCATCTCGGTAAAAGCTAGGAGGCAAGGCAATTCTATCTCGATTCTGGTGAATGAGTGGGGTGAGAAGCTCTCCTCCTTTCCTGAAATCTTGGGTGCGGTAGTGCAATATTTTTCCTCTCTTTTTAGGGAGGATTCGCAAGGGGGGTCCCTCGAAGAAGCCCAGGTTCTTTCCTGCATTCCCTCTTTAGTGTCTAGGGAATTGAATGAACTTCTTTTGAGTGACATCACATTGGTGGAACTGGAGGAGACTGTCTTCCAAATGAAGAAAGGGAAAGCACCTAGTCCCGATGGCTTCCCGATGGAGTTTTTCTAGGAATTTTGGGACATTATCAAGCTGGATTTATTGGCCGTGGTTCAAGAATCTCAGCAGAATAAGCAGATGCTAAGGGCTTTCAATTCTACCCTTCTTGCACTCATTCCCAAATGTGAGGGGGCTGATAGGTTTAGTCAATTTCGTCCCATCTCTCTTTGCAATGTCATTTATAAAATCATCTCTAAGCTAATTGTTGATAGGTTAAAGAAGGGGCTTAGAGAGTTGATCTCTAAGGAGAAGAGTGGTTTTGTGGCAGGTAGGAAAATTCTGGATGGGATTTTTATTGCAACTAAGTCCATTCATTTTATGGTCCACTCCAAAGAAAAGGTGATGTTTATTAAGTTGGATATGGCTAAGGCCTATGACAGAGTCAGGTGGACTTTCCTTTGAAAGGTCCTCAATGCTTTTGGTTTCCAGGAAGATTGGATCCAATGGGTTATGAGTTGTGTTTCCTCTATTTCTTTCTCTGTGCTTATTAACAGGGAACACACTAAGCTTTTTGGTGCATCTAGGGGGTTTTGGCAAGGGGATCCCCTCTCTCCATATTTGTTTCTTCTCCTTGCTGAGGGTTTGGGGCAGTTGATTAAAAGTAATGTGGAGGGTGGTCTCATCCAAGGTTGGTGGTAGGGTGGAGACTTGCCTCCATAGTCTCATCTACAGTTTGTGGATGATACTGCTTTGATGGGTTTGGCTACATTAAGAGAGGCTGCTAATATTCGCAGGATGTTGGACACTTACCTAATTGCTTCGAGACAACTGATTAATGAGGACAAATCTTCCATCTTCTTTTTTAATACTCTAGGCCCCATTCAACAAAGGATTGCTCAGGCTTTGAGATTTCAGATTGGGACTCTCCCTTTGACCTATCTTGGAATTCCCATCTTAGCTGGGAGATTGCCTAGGGAGTCTTGGCAGATTATTTTGGATAAATTTCAGGTGAAATTAAATCACTGGACTCATTGTTGGTTATCTTTTGTTGGGCATGTTTAGTTAATCAAGTCGGTGGTGCAGGCCTTTCCCATGTATAGATGCATGCTCCAGGTTGCCCCAGTAAGCTTTGTTAAGGATTTTAACGTTGTGGCTAGACAGTTTTTATGGGCTGGCTGTCTGGGGTTCTCAAAATGGAGTTTGGTTAGATGGGAGGTTGTCTATAGCCCAAAGCAGTTTGGAGGTCTTGGCTTAAGACAGTCCGCCTTGACTGGGGTGGCTCTAGTTGTGAAGCTATATTGGCAGTGGTGCATTGAGCAGGATAAAATTTGGGCCTGCGTTCTTTCTCAAAATTATTTCTTGGGGATTCCTCGGACTGATATCCCTCGCCATCCCCTTACTGGGAAGGGTTTGGTGATTTGGGGCACTCTCAAGAAGGGGGCTGCTCTTATTAAGGAAGGTCTATTTTGGATTTGTAGGAAGGGGACTAAGGCTCAATTCTGGTCTAATTCCTGGGATGGCTCCCCTCCTCTCATTTCTCATTATCCTAATTTATTGAATCTTTGTCAGCCGTTTCTCAAGGCTGGTTGGTCTCGGGTGAGTGACTTTAAATTCTCCTCTCACTGTGGGCAACTGGAGGTGGCAATATGGAAGTCTCCTGATGTCTGGTGAATGTTGGTATGCCAAAAGAGCATGCTGAACTACAAAGTATCCTTTCTATCCATCGGTGTAGCTCACTTCGAGAGGAGGATGTGCTTTCCTGGTCCCCTAATCCTATGGGTATATACACTGTTGCCTCTAGATATAAAGTGTTATTGTCCCACAAGGTGGAGGGGGAGGAAGTTTAGTGGTGGAAGAAGGTCTGGAACAAGTTCTTCTAGCCAAAGTGTAATTTATTTATTTGAATGCTGACCTGGAATAGGTGTTTGACTTGGGACAATATTCGGAAGAGGGGTTTCCAGGGCCCTTATGTCTTTGTTTTGTGTGGGGCTGCTGAGGAAGAGTCTTCTCACTTGTTTTTACGCTACCCTTATGTGATTCAGATTTGGCACTTCTAGTGGGGTGTTTGGCAAATCCCCTGCATGCATGCATCCTCCTTGATTGAGTTTTTGAATAGTGTGGGTAGGCCTCCCTCTATGGCTTCTTTTTTACAGGAAGTGTGGTGCGTGGGGCCTATCTTTATGTTGTGGCAAACTTGGCTCAAGCGGAATCATCGTATTTTTCATGGCGAAAAGATGCTTGTGCAACAAGTCTGGCACATAATTTTGGGCATGATTTAGGAGACGGTGGAGGCTAAGTGTGTTGTGAGCTTTCCTTTAGAGAAAAGGGATACTGAGGTGGTGCAGAGATTGGGAATTCAAGGGTTGTCCGTGACTTCTGCGTGTGTCAGGAGAGGACGAAAGATGAAGCGAAAAATTCATAGGGTTGGCAAATGGTAGCTTCCTCCTTATGGGGTTCTCAAGATTAATACTGATGGTTCTTCTAGGGGTAATCTTGGGCCTGCTGGTTTTGGGGGGATTGGTAGGGATTCTTTTGGTTTGGTGGTTTTCCTCTTTTTAGTCCATGAGGGGACAAAGACTATCAACATTGTGGAAGGCTTGGCAATCCTAGGTGCCCTCGAGAGGGCACATGCTTTGGGGTGGAGACATTTTATTTGTGAATCCGATTCTCAAATTTTGATTAATTTAATCATTGAGCACAAAGTGATGGGTGTCAGTTGGAAATTGGCTATGATTGTGCAATAGATTCTACAGGTTAGTTCATTGATGGAAATGGTGACTTTTGTTCATATTTCGTGGGAGTGGAATAGGGCTATTGATTGCTTGGAAAAATGCGCTTCTGAGCATGATGTTGATTGGAGATGTGAGGAATGGGAGTTTGTTCCTCTCGAGCTTCGCCATGATTTGGAGGGAATTCTTGCAGAGGATAAGGTTGGTTAGGGAGTTGATTGTTCTTGGTTAGGTTTTGTCCTTGTGATGTTATTGATTCCTAGGACTTTGGTTCTTTCTTTGTAATGTTCCTTTCTGATTTTCAATAAAGTTTTTACCCCTTTTTATAAAAATAGCACCACCAAATAGAAAAAATATGAAGCCACTAGTAGACATTAAATTATCCAAGTTTCCTACCCAATCTACATCAACAAAGTCATATATACTCAATAAGTTTATTATATCATTAGAACCATGATAACATAAAAAAAATCATAAAAACCTCACAAAGATCTAAATACCATCTAACATAAGTCAAATACTCTCTACCATGGTTAAACATAAACCTGTTAAGAATTCCCACCATGTGGGTATTATCTAGTGTAGTAAAAACCATCACATACATTAGGCTACCAACAACATTAGCATAGCTCTAATTATACATATAATCTAAATCACCATAAAAATATAGAACATATCTAATAAAAAAAATGTATCTATAGGTAAAGGAATAATCACTTGTTTTTAATTGTGCATAGAAAAATGTAAACCAAAAATATCTATGAACTCGGTCCCTATTTATTTTCAATCTTAAAATAAATTTGTTTCTCCTAGATCCTTCAAGTGAAATAAACTAGAAAGATTATTTTTGAGCTCCATAATCATTGCCTTAATTCTACCAATAAATATTCCATCTAGACATACAAGACAATAATTATAATTCTATCATTAATACACTTAAAGATGATGATTATCTACACTTCTAAAAAAATCTAACTTCAGAGAAAATGCATCAAAATTCTAATCACATTTGAAGTATTATTTAAACTATACAAAGATCATTTTATCCTACAAATCAAATAATCTTTCCCTTTTACCTCAAATCCATATAGATGTTGTAGATAAATTATTCTTCAAGATACCCATGCAAAGAAGTAGTTTTGACATTTATTTTCTCAATCTCAAAATCACAAGCTACAACAATAAATTACTAACCAAATGGAAGATAATTTAGCAACATGAGAAAAAATTCACCATAATCAACTCCCTCTCCCTAGGAGTATTCTTTGGTGTTATTCCCCTACCCCTATAGTGTGTATAGTGTTATGATTAGTCATCTTGTGGCTAACTTAAATCTTAATTAAGTCATATTATCATTATTATATTGTTATTGAGTTATTTAAATTTTAGGTCGGCCTAAGGATTATATAGGGTTATCTAGGTTGGCATGGGTGACATCCTAGGCATAAGTATGGTATATATAGGAGGTATAGGTAGGTTATTAATATCATCATGTTTAGTATTGTGTTCTTATTGAAGAATATTGGAGGTATCCCCCTCGAAGTGGCATATTATTATTAATTATTTGAAGAATATTTATATTATATTAATTTATTGTGCAAGTTATTTCATAACAAGTCATATCAAAACATGATCTTGACATTGTTTTTGATAATATAAGCTACATTTACAGGTTTCAGTACCCTTAACACAAAAAAACACCTATGTGATAGAGTCCATCAGATCAAAATAACAAAACATAACTAGTTACAATAGATAGACAATTCCCAAAAACAGCACAGAGACAACAAAACAAAAATCCCCTAGAAAACAAACAAAACCTAGACCATCACCTAGCAAGATTCTCACATCCCTCCATGAGGAATTTATACACATCCCCATTCGCTCGACTAGTACTAGGATCAGATTTTGTAACATTCTTTGTAACTTCCTCCTTGAACACTATAGATAGAGTGATAGTCAAGTGATGAATAATATTTATGGTAAAATTGGTTTGTCTGTCAAGCTTCCTTTCCAAGCTACAAATATGAGCCAATAGGCTATTGAAGTATTCCCCTTCACAAAATCTAACTCGTTAGTCTCTTATTTTAGAGCTTGATAATTAGAGGAGGCTAGAGTGGACTCCTCCATGATCATCATGTAAATCTCCAAGAAGAGACTAGGTCCCTCTATGTACTCCTCTATTTCCTCCACCATTTACTATCATCACATTCTTTGCCATGTTCTGAGCTACTAAAAATTTCATCAACCTAGAACTCTTTCTTATGTTTAGCCAATCGATTAGACCTCTTGATGCTGATAGGTTCCACATAATTGTCCATAATCACGACCACCATAGTTTCCTCCTTAGAATCTTTAGACCTAGTTTCATCCTCACCATTTTTTGTGGGTGGTTCTTCAACATAGAATGATCTTGGCATTGTTATGACATGGCATTTTTTTAATTTTGGAGGTCATTTTGTGTAACACATATCTCCGAGATTTAGGAGAGTATTTGACTAATTTTTAAATGGCTTTTGAATAACATATTGGATCAGATACAGTCCATATTTTAGAGGAATTTAAAATGAATTGTGTGATTTATTGTAAAATTAGGGTTTCTACCCAATTTATGTGGAAAGTGCATATCTTCTAAATCTTGTTGAATTTGTTCTTTCCTTTTAGTGGGTTTTTGAATAATTAAGAGAGGATACTACATTAAAAATTCAGAGTATTTGGAGCATAATTAAGTGATTTATTATAGAATTATGGTTTCCAACAAATTCACATTCAAGGTTGTACAACACCTAATTTTTGGGAATTTTTTGGGAAAGTGAAACCTAGGTCTTGGTAAGATAGAAAAAAATAGAGTATTTTGACTTCATTTGTGTTATTTATTACAAAATTATATTTCTAGAGCTTCTTCACAACAAAAGTAGCCACCAAAGAAAAGAAAAATAAAAAGGACAATAAAAAGAGCAAGAACAATAAAAAGAGCAAGAGAAAGAGTAAGAACATGAACATGAACAAGAGCACAAAAGAAAAAATAACAAGAAGAAGAAAAAGTTAGAATTGAAGACAATTCTTTCGTAAAGAGGGGGTAAATTTTAAACCCCTACCCTCATAGTGTGTATAGTGTTATGAGTAGTCATCTTGTGGCTACCTTAACTCTTAATTAAGTCATACTATCACTATTATATTTTTATCGAGTTATTTAGGTCGGCCTAAGGCTTACATAGGGTTATCTAGGTCAGCCTAGGTGATATCCTAGGAATAAGTATGGTGTACATAGGAGGTGTAACGCCCCGCCATGCAACCCTAGAGGAAGTTGCAAACAACTTAAACAAACTATTTTTTTTTTTAAAGTATAAATAATAAGTAAGTTTGCTAACTAATGCCAACAACCTCTAAGGTTGCGAGACAAAGGTTATATAGAACCTCAACAAAAAACATGAATTAAACCATGTCATTTAATTACAAAATACATACATTCCAATAAGATGATTTACATCAAACATAAAGACAACTTTCTATTTCAATAAATCATTCATTAACTCATAAGATTACAACTCTCATTCCTCGAATCAGGTAAGTTCAATAAACATAATTACAATTACAACTTTCCACCTCGATAACAACTGAGGGGTAAAATAATACAAGATCAACTGAAATGAAATAAAACATGAACTGATACTGAATCCAATGAGCTCTCCAATTGGAAGTGTGATCCACATGAACATGAAGATAGCCCAATGGATTTAGGTGTACACCACCCAACCAAGTGGAACCCAAAGGCCCACCCCCCATGCTAGGAGATAGTAACCAGGAATCCTAGCCAAGACCATCTACCACTAGACACAGACTAACATAGAACTGAACCAAACTAAAAACACCAATCACATGTACAACACAAGTACAACTCATATACCATGCAAGTACAACACGAGTACAACTCTACATGGTCACATTGCTTCCAGAAATAAAGCAGAACAAGTATGTTATGAGAACCATACACACAGAATCAAATAGCAACTGTGGTCACATCAGGTATGTTACAAAAACCATATCCACAATAAACAAGTACCAACTATTGTCCTAGATAGAGTGTCATCACACAGCTCGTCATGGGTTGTCCTCTGGGAATCTTCATAGGCTCCGGCCCCCCGCTAAGGGTTGTCCTGGTGGCCTCAACCGAATCCTGGCCCCCATCCTCACTCATGTGGAATCAAATACCTTTCGTACAGACAAGATAAATGACCTTGCCATTCCAAGCCTTCCCACTCATCTCGAGTCTAAACGAGCCCTCGTGTCTATGAGTGAGGTAAAATTATCTTGATTAGTGTGAAGTACCACCTAATCTTCTAAGTTTTGTTTTAGCTATCACTTAATTAAACCACCCCCGTAGGTTGTCCAATTTACCTCTTTGGGCTCTGGCCCCTACGGAAGCCACTCTTCTATTTGACAACGTACCAAACACCAAGGGTACACAGTGCAAACGAACATGATACCACGTCCATCCTTTCTCAGGAGGCAAAAAAAGTTCTAACCCTCTCCAAACACTGGAGGTAACAAGGTAACAAAGTCACTCTTGACAAGGAGGCACTAACCACATAGTCCACTCCTAAACCAAGGAGGTACAAGACATCCCGTTCATAGAAACCGGGTGATAACAGATAACACCTCATGCACTACCCAAGGCAATCCCAAGGTTGACCATAGGACACAACAACCCACGAGATTTAAAATGCCACGTCTGGAAGACTTACAAATGCTAAGACCCACATTTCCCAAATGATAACATAACCAGCTCGAAATCAAGGCGAGCATTAAAATCTACTTTGGGTTCACTAAACCCATTTCCTCACTAGTACTCAGTAAACAGTGTGTTAAATGAACGGAATTAATTACACCATTTTAACAAAAATCAATTTATTTCCATGAAGCATTTAAATATATATAAATCATTAACCCGTATTTTAATAACGCGGTTAAGAGCAAAATTCCATTTTTAAATAAAATATTTATTGCATATTCAATAAATTTCATTTTCTAAAAAAAAACAATCTTCCCCTCTAAATATTATAGTAATAACATGAAATAATCATTTTCTCAAATGTAAATATTAAAACATTAGAAAACAATTATTATTATTTAAATCTCCCAATCATTATATAAAACATATTATTAAATCTATTGAAAGCATGTAATATTACGTTAAGTCATAATATTAAAATCATTTAATATTATATTAATCACTATATTTAAAATCTTTTAATAATATTTTAATTCATCACAATAATATATAATATTATATCAGGATAATTAAAATATTATAATAATATAATATCTAAAATATTATAAAATTTATAATATTAAATTATAATGAAATATAATATTATATATATTTATTTTATTTTTTTATTTTTTTAAAATCTTAAAAAGCCCATGAGCAGGCCCTCAGTTCGCATGCCAACGCTAGGTTGGGCCACGCGACCTCGTGACCCATGCTAGGGTTGTTGGGAGGGAAGGAGGTCGCAGTTTACTACTAGTCGACGGTGAAAGGTTTGTGGCGGTCGCAGGTTGTGGCACCACCGGACATAGGGTGGAGCGGCAAGAACCCGCGCAGGGCGCAGAGTTGCCAGAGGTGTCGCGGACGGAACAACTACTGTGGTTACCATGCGGGCGGCGCCGACAACGTCGTCACCACTATGGTGGCCGCTGCCTACGCAGTCCACGCGGGCCGCAGACGGTGAGGAGTGGGTGTGGCTCCCCCACTCCGCCCCCATGGGAGCAGCAGTGAGCCCCCACTCACCCTTTTTTTTTTTTTAACTTTTATTTCATTAGAAATATGATTGTACTTTTTTTTTTTTAAAGAAAAACCAGAATTCATTTTTTTAAGAAAAAAGGCTAGCATAACCTTGCTATGTGAAAAAAAAATAATAAATAAGCATAGACAAGTAACACACACACACACACACACACACACACACACACACACATATATATATATCTCATATATATACCTATATACACACATTTCAATCAATAAAATAGATTTCCTACAATTGAAGAACATAGAGATGAAGAAAAAAAATAATTTTATAACAAGATTTTTTTTTAATTTTGCTAACAATGCTTTTTAGGAGTGGTGTTCTACAAGATTGAAGCAAGAATTTGATTGGTTTATTGTTTGCACACAATCAACATACTACAACTGGTTTCCTACAACACATGAGCCTTTGAAACAAGAAAAATTCAAATGAAACAAGTTGAGAACCTGATTTTTCTTGAGGTATGATGAAGATCCTGATGATGCTATGAAACCCTCTTGAGCACTTCAGATTCCACAAGCTTTTCCTCCAAACCCACAAAATTAAGCAATCTTCCTCTTCTCTTTTCAATTTTCTCCCAAAAACTCCATTTTTTTTATTTTGTGAAAAAAAAAATTAAGATAATGCAAAAACCCTCAAAAAATCCTACAACAACCCTCATCAATTTCTGAAAACAGAATAGCAAAAGTCTTTGTTTTGAGTTTTTGAATTTTTGAATTTCAAAAAATGACTTTTAATTTTTAATTTTTTTTAATTTTCAATTCCAACTCCAATTTGCATGCATTTTCAAAATAGATAATATAAATCATTTCAACATAAATAACTTAATCAATTAATAAAATAAATCTACCATAAGATTAAAATATTAATTAATTAAATTAAATTACTCAATAATTTAATCACAATTTCTAACATTATTCTAACTTCCAAAATAACTGAAATCAAGCAATTAGAATAAAATAGAACGACTGGACCATACTATGGCTGACAACACACTATGCCTAGGGTGACGACTCGGCACAGAAATCCTAGCTACTATCTCCCAATTGAATACCGTTGGGCATTGGACATGCTCACACCTGTGAAACCAGGTGGAGCCGATGTCCTGTACCTGCCAACCTGCAGCTAAAGAGTGCATCCACATACATATATATGTCATAATCAAAACACATCATGAAGAGGGAATCACAGAATCGTAGGGCACTCGCAAGCGAGTGATGCGATACCATCCCCTTCACCAATACAGTAGTACTAACTACCATCACATCAAAAGATAACATTAATGTCACTTAATAGATAGCGATCAAATAGAAGCCGAGTACCATAGATGAGGTACTAACAGAAAGTACAACATAATAAGGTATTTGAATATCCAGAACACCTCAAAGTAACATAACAACATAAGGGCACACTGTCCAACTACAAGGAAAAATGAAGGGGTATTATAGGAGGTATAGGTAGGCTATTATCATCATGTTGAGTATTGTGTTCTTATTGAATAATATTGGAGGCATCCCCCTCGAAGTGGATTAGGAGGTCGTCTCTTCAAAGTAGCATATTATTATCAAGCATTTGAAGTATTTTCCTACTATTTTATTCTATTGTGCAAGTTATTTCATAAAATTTGGTCACTATTTTGTCTTTGTATCTCTGATGCAGGAGCATCCGGGTCCACATGCAATCCTCAACCAAAAAAATAATTTTATTTTTTTGTCTTTTGTCTGCTTTTTTAGTATTGTTGGTGAATAAATTAAAAAATGCAAGCCAACATTTAATTAATGTTTTGGTCATAGCTTGCTAGCAAGTTGGTTATGCATTTTATTATTTGATTTTTGGGGCTTTTCAAGGCACATTCCAACAAATTCTTTCTTGGGCATTGGAATTGGAAGTTGGAGAGAAAACATAAATTTTTTATTTATTTATTTCCTTGTTTAATTCTTTTCTTCCAATCTTGGAATTGAGGAGTCATTGGTAAATATTATTGGTGAATGTGGAAGTTGAAAGGTTGGGCGTGGGATTTTGGGAATGGTTTTTTCATCCATGGTTGGGATTTCCAGAGGTTTTTGCTACAGCTGGAGGTGTCTTTCAATGTTGTATTGAGAATTGGAAAATGGTCTTTGATAGAGTGGATTTTGGTAGGAAAGATTGCTATGGAGAAGATCAATGATGTTGTGATTGGTTTGCTAATAATTTAATTGTTGTAGCTTGTTGTTTTAAATATGATATAAATCAGATTTGTAGTGGTTTGAATCAGCCATAAGGGTCTATAGATTTGTAGTTCCATATTTCTTTGTAATTTGCCAATAGCTGGAGAATTTTGTAATGAAATTTGAAGACTAGTTTTCTTTAATTTCCAGCAACTTAACCTCTGTTTTTGATATAATTTTTTTGTGCTAATATTTTGCAAGAAAGGGTGTGTTGGGGTCTTGCATTAATCTCTATAACCAACCATCTAATTTAAATTTATTTTTGTATGTACCTATTTTCAACAAATGACATTATTTCCCTTGGGAAAACCAGCAACAATTATCCAATGTCATTGTCTCCTCTTGTCTAGCCTACACCCAAGACTCACTATTCTCTTAAAAGAAAACACCATTGATAGATATTGGTTCATCATCAATACATAATTAAATAATCAAAATATGGTGGAATATACACATGTCAAAATTAGGTTTTTTTGACTTGTGGATCATCTCAAAGGGGGAAAAATAAAATCTTCTTTCTTCTCTACATGCTCATCCTACTAAAAAATCTCACCTAAATTCTCTTTGTCCTCTCTATCCTCTAATCCACCATTATATTCTTCATAAAATGCATCTTATTTATTTTCAATCCTAGTCTCAAAATACATTCTTTACCTTCCTTTTCCTTTGGTTTTCAAGGATCTAAAAATATTCTAAACTCTTTTAAAATCACATCTCTAGAATAAAATATTTTTCGAGTTAGTGTGTTCCAAATCTTATAACCTTTAACAGGTTCATTGTAATAAACAAAGATACATTTTTTAAATTTTATATCTATATTATATTTGATCTGAATTTTAATGAGGAATTCATATTACAATGCTTGGTGTGAGTATCTACAATATTGTAGAAGTTGGAAAAATTGGCAAAAAATTGTGACAATGAGTTGTGAGCCTTCAAAATTTACATTTATTTGATTTTCAACAAAATATATACAATTACAAGAATTTGAACAAACATCACACCCTCTAGAATTCGAAATGAGCAATCGGGTCGGAGAAAAAAAGAAACAAAATTGAATTTTTCAAAAAACATGAAAAATTGAATACCCCAACTTGGCGAGGTCATAACTTTTAGCCCAATGGACAAAAATTGGATTTTTTTAGACTGTCAGAAAGATATCCAAGAGCTCTAATTTTATTCCCTTAAAATAAATCCTTCAACAACCATTTAAAGGAAACAACGACAATCTTGACCCAAAATTTTACTTCGAAGGTCTCTGAAAATGCTATTTACTAAAACATAGAAAGTACCAAAATTTTGAATTTTCAATATTTTCCATCTCTCCTTGCACTTCCAGATAAAGATCACTTTTATTTAAGCACATGAATGAAGTTCTCAAAAATAAATACCCTTAAATGTGAAACAAAAGGTTTCTTACCAGTTCACATTTCATAAGGATTTTTATCCACAAGATCCAAACAAGGTGATCAATTTACCAAGTAACAATCAATAATCGAAACCTCTACTCCAAAATTATTAATCTAACTACATACCAAATAAACATGTTTTTTATTCTTCCATTAAGGTTATCTTAACTCTCTCTGTAACCCCATTTTGTTGTGGTGTGTAGGGGGTATTCTTCTACTAAACAATACTTGCATGTTTACTTAGATCATCAAATTTCCTAGAAGAATATTCACCACCATTGTCACATCTTAACACTTTTATTTTATTATCTCTCTACTTCTCTAAAAGTACCTTGAATTTATTAAACTTAGAAAAAAAAAAAATTTATAATGAATAAAATAAACCTAGGTCTATCTAGAAAAATAATAAATAAAAGTGACATAATATTAAAATTTATTCATAGAACCCACATCCACTAGAATAAACATATTTTAATAAATTATTTCTTATAATGTCTTATCTTTTCAAATTTTAGAGAGAAAAGGTGTCCTATTTTTCCTGTCAAATATAGAATGTTCATAAAAATTAAAATCTTCATCAAACTAAACAAAAAACAATAACCATGTTTTATTAATAAGGATCCAAAGACCTTTTCCACCAATGTGTTTCAAATGTTAATGATAGAACATATACCCACTTTTAGAATTATCAATTACATTATTAGAATTATAAAAATGTGGACACATCAAGGCTATACAAAGTCTCGCATCATGAGCCTCTAGCTATCACTAGATTTTATCTCACAAATATAAAACTAGACCTATCAACTATTACATGCACTCAAGAATCATTTAGTTTGGACATAGAAAGTAAATTTCTTGCAAGTCATTGAATATGCAAAATATTATTGAGATTTTTCACCCTCTCATCCCTAAAATGCAATTTTACCTTTCACTTACAATTCAATTTGGTTTGATTTCACTAAGGAAATGTTCTCCTCCATCATATTCTTTGTATGGAAAGAACCACTTCTTGTGGGTAGTCATATCACAGGAGCAACCTAAGTCAATGAGGCAAACATCACCACTAATAGTAATAGTGGAAATAAAGAATACATCATTATCATCACCACAATTTTTTTTTTGATGGAATCACCATAATATTTTTTTTTTTGTTTTAGCATTCCTTCCTCACATCTTCTCTTTCCATAATTTCAAAACTTTACTCCCCTCTTTTGATGGGTTTTGGACCATCCTTTAGACTTGGGCCTATATTTCATCTTTCAATCCTTTTCAGACCCACATTTTTCCTTGGTCCTTCCCTAAATAGCAAAGACATCCTTCAAGTCCCCATCCATGTATTTTATCCTCATTTCCTCTAATAGAAATATAGAAATAAAGGAGTCCATGTTCTACTCTACAACACTACCACTAATAGCAACAATTAAATTTTCTCAAGATTCACACAAAGAATAAAGTAGTAAGACATATTTATCGTATTCCTCAAACTTAACATTTATCAAAGTGGGTTGACTTAATAAAGTTAAAACTATTTAAAATTTCAACAATAGAATCACTATCTTTCATTTTTAAAGAATACAAACATATTTTCATATACAATTTATTTGTTAGACTTTTGATTTGGTAAATATCACCTATTCTCTTCCATGGTGCAAATGTGGCGGTCTCCTCTAAAAATATAAGAAAAAAAATATATAAGATACAATTGAATGGTCCCTCGTACCTTTTGACCAATATTTCCTAATCTTCATCAAACATTATATATAGCTTTCCTTCCCTTGCAACAAATTTCCACTAATCCATCTCTTCCAAGATATCTTCCATCTTTAACTTCCACAACTTGTACCCAATGCGATCAAAATTTTCAATTTATTCAAACCAAAGGTAGAGGTCATGGTTTCAATCACTTAGAAAAATACAAAACCACTAAAATAAAAAAAATTATACTACAATAAAAAAATATAACACTTCAAAAAAGATGTTCGCTTCTCAACAAAATTGAATCTCAAATATAAAATATTTTACATTAAAATTACTATTGAATATCACCCTATCCTAACATAAATGTTAGATATGTAGACTTACCCATTGTAAAGTGAGCCCCAATGATATAGTCCTCATATTAATATTTGAGCTTATATCTCTTATTAAAGTTATGAACTATGTGAATTTTAAAGGTTTTTTAAAAAGGAACTAAGGATTACTTAAAGTACTCTACAAAAGACATGTTGACCATAGGTTTAAACAAAGAAACTTAATGGTCCACATCTTAACTTTGGTCCTTGGCCCTCAATCTTCTTACAACTAATCTAAACTATCAAATGAGTGCATGGATCAACTAAAGAATAATTGAAGACATAGTTGAGAACAATAAATCATGAACTCTACTATGAAATATGAAGACACATGTTACTCGTAAGCCCAAATGGTGAAACTCAATAGTGATCAACTTGTCCCAAAAATTTTAGCATGGTTAATTAATCTTTTCATCATGAATCCAAAACATTTATTAACAAAACAAGCATAATATATTATTATGGACTTCAACGATGTGTTAGCTACCATCTTAAATTAAGAAATGGTCTTCTTTAATGCAAAATTTTAAATTATTTCCTCCATATAACTAAATTGAATATGTAGGTTTAATGTACTCAATATTAAAGAGATTATAAAGAGGTAAATTAAATGGTCTTTATTATTTTATTGAAATTTGATAGTGCTTTTATTTTGTGGGAGTCTCATGGCACTATTGATCAATTGGGATGATGGGTGTTTATCTTGAACAATATGTTAATGTGAAACATTATTGGAATCATGTGATAGAGTGATTCAAATTGAACAACTATCAATTATTATTATAGATCTATTAAAGATCAAATATTATAGAATATAATATAAAAAAATGGACCTATTAAATTAATTATTGTGACAAATTTAATGGCTACATATAAATTATCATTGAATATTAGGAAATGAAACAAACATAATGATTTTAAAGAAAATTTATTGCTACTTGCTTCTCCCCTCAAATTTTTTAATTTTAAATTTGAAATTGAATTTAAATGTTTAGTTAAATAGAGGTAAATTGAGTTAAAATTCGTACCTTCTTTTAAAAAGATATAAATTCTCTTTGAGGATTGAAAATCCTTCATTAAAATTTTTACTATTGAGATACTACTATCTTTTGCTTTTATCTTTGTTTTTTTTAATGGTTTTCAAATTTGAGTTATGATATCTTATCTATAATTTACTTAGACATTAGATGAATCTAATTAAATTCTTCATATCATATATTTAGTCTTTCTAATTGTGAGGATTGGTGTGTTTAATATGTGTATGGACCACTTATCTTTGTAAATATTTTTTTCAGAAGATTGCACTATCCTATGTCTTTGGTTGCATGAAGATTGCAAAAAAAATTATTGATTTCAAATTGGATTTTTCTACTTTGAACATTAGATTTAGTTTGAGGATAAAATAGGGCCATTCTTAAACTTTCTCCTTTGCCCACTTTATCTTTTGTATTCTCTTTAAAATCCATTACAAATGGGATTAAATTAGCATTTAGATTAGAATTTCAATTTATTCAAGCTTGTGAAATTGTTAACTTGATTTTTTTCAAATTTTTATTATTAATTGATGCATAAACATGATGAATGGGATCTTTGTTTAGGCATTTTAACATTTGTAGGTATTTTATGATGGTTATTTCATTATTTTAAATAATATTATGTTTTATTTTCTTTATTTTCCTCTTAACTCTCATGAAATGAAAATTATCATCTAACTCTAAGTTATCTAAGTGTTTCAAGACCTAGTGATATAAATCTTGGGGGAAGTGATTCCACTTCGAGAGGGGATGACATTTTTCACTTATTTTGGTGTGTCAAAACATGTATCAATAAGAAAATTCTATAAATCCAAAAAGAAAATAGAGAAAGGACAATTAACAAAAAATAAATGTACTTTCAAATGACTACTTTGGAAGAGAAAGAATGAATAGTCTCTAATGAATTTCAAAGAGTGAAATGGAGAATAGAGGATACTATATAAATAAGACAAAACTTATTAATTTAATGAAATTATAAAATCTATATGTACTTGCTCTAAAATAATGAATGTGATAGTGAATTGCATAACCTTCCTATATTTTTTCACCCATTAATTTTTCTCTATAGGAATTTCACGTTGTGTGTATTTTTCTCATTATATTTCTTTCCATTTCTTTTTGTTTTCCTTATTATTTTAGAATATTAATTGTACATCTACAAATTATTAAGCTAAATTAAGAAAACCTTCACTTATGCAACTCTAGAGTTATCAACCCAAAGGTTTGTTTTTAATTTATTGATCAAGTGGTATCAAAGTAGTAATTTCCATTGAAAATGTTAAGTTTATTGGTTGTGTAGTTGTATGCCAAGTAAAAGAGAAAGTGGAAGTGAAGTTTTACTACCTTTTGAACCTAAGATTCAATCTAGAGAGGCGGTATGAAGAGTGAAAATAGTAAGAGAAGAAGATAGGGAGGATATTTTTTGAAATCAAGAAGAAGATGTTGCAAGGGTTCTCAATTTTGAGAAGAATATAGAAAAATTGGAAGGCATGGTAGTGGTATACATATCCAAAATAGGAATTGAAAAGATGGCATAGAAATTGAAACAAAAATAGTAGAATTAGAACAAGATGAGACATATAAGGGAAAGTTTTTCAATTTTACTTCCACTAATAAATTATGTTAGGTCCACAAAGGAAAGATAAAAAATAATGTTACTTACACTAATAAATAAAATATGAGATGTAAGGTAAGGAATTGCTGGTCTCATTGTGATAGATATGGCCATATGGACGAGTTTTTATAGAAGCTACACCCTAAATTGGTTCCTTATAATAAGAAAGAAAAAATAATTTCATTTGTATGGAAGATAGTATAGAGGCTCATAAAGATCATTATAAAGATAATGGATACATATTTTGAGTCATGCTCAAAAAGGGAGATTTAAAATAGTGGTATCACTCATAAAGGAGAATATCTCACACAATTGTTTCAAGCAAGGTTCAAGGTAAAAGGTAAGAGTTTTAATGCTCTATTTGGCTCCTACACTCAATCAAAATTTAGCTATTATAGATTGTAAATCACCTAGATCCATATTTTTTAGGGGGTTGCAACATGAAATAGACATGAAGATAACCAAGAAATGTAAGTTAGCATTTAATCTACATCCACAACACAAATATGAAGTGGTGTTCAATGTTACGCTACTAGAGGTACGTGATGCAATTTTTAGAAATCCTTATTTACACATATGGGATGATATCAAATTTGGTCACATTTATTAGTATTGTGAATGATGAAAATGTGAATCACAAATATCAACAATGCAAAACTCACTCTCACAATCATGCAATGAAGTTCAAGATCTAGGCTTAGAATATAGAATTTAAATAACAAGCAAAGTCATCATAGGTAAGATCTTGATTTTCTCTATTGTTGGTTACTCTTCAAAGTAAAAAACTATGAAATAACAATAATGATATGATGCAATGATAAATATAAATTCTCAAAGATAAATGATTCCTATGCTTGATAAACGATAATGATAAAATGCTTGATAGTACTTGAAAATTCTTGATAATTCTTGATAATGCTTGGTAATGCTTGGTAATGCTTGAACACTTGAATACTTGATAGTGATAAGAGTGCTAGAGATATTTTTGTTAATAAAAGTGCTAGGGGATTTGAATGAAATGAAAGCTTCTTATTTATATGTTTCACTTGACATTTGGTCAATGGTGGATATTGATTTGCAAGATCAATTATAGGAAAATTCAAGATAGGGAAAAACCTAAAATTTTAATTTGATAGAGGGAAAGATTAGAAGAATTAAATGAATAAATAAATAAATTTAATTCAAAATGATAGTTGGAGAAATAAACAAATATTTATTTATTTATTTTGGAAGAAAATATTTAATTTAAATACTTCTTTTAAGAGGAGTGTTAGCTAATTAAATATTTTTTGAAAATTATTTAATTATAGAGGAAAAGATTTAATTTAAATATATTTTTTAATTAGTTTAAAAGAGAAGTGTTAGCTCATTAAATAATTTTTGAAAATTATTTAATTATAGAGGACCAAAGATAAATTGAATTTAACTTTAATTAATGTTGGAGGGGAAATGATAAGAGATGAATTAGTTAAATAATTAAAAATGATTTAATTAATATAGTGTAATAAAAATATGAAGATAATTAAATAATTAAAAATTATTTAATTATAATGGATGAAAAGAGGAAAATGTTGGCTTAATTAAATAATTAAAAATTAATTAATTAATTATAGATAGAAGAAATGATAAGGATAATGTTGGAGGGAAAATGATAAGAGATCAACTACTTAAATAATAAAAAAACATTTACTTAATTATAGACAAAATAAATGATAAGATGACAATGCATTAGTCATTTTTAGGTGTCTACATTTTGACCCTCTTTGAGACAATGCATTTTATAGTGTCATTTCAAAGAAAAAGATTGATGATATATCATAATGTTCCCTAGTGGACCATGGGATGGAGGATATGATGACCCCACAAGAGACTGGCTATAAAATAATAATTTTATGGTCGGCTTATCACAAGATGGATTGTTTATGATGTTATTCATGATAATGATGATGATTTATTATGACGATGCATATATATAAATTATGTTGATGAATGTTATGATTTATGATATATGATTATGACACACACGTTATGATTATGATACTATGATGCATACTAACACTTGTGAATGCAACAAAATTAATCTTCGTCAAGGATCAAATATCAAAATGAAACATATAAAGAGAAGATGTAGCAAAAATATGATATACAAAATTATTGACAACCAAAAAGAAACAAGACATGTTGCTGCTTTGAAGATGAACCTTAGCAAGTGGATATCACTTATCATTTACCCAACTTGCATATATAAAACACACATGCAAACATAAAAAGAAGGAAATTCATGTCTAAGACCAAGCTACTCTAAGAACATAAAGATATAGGCCTTCATTGAGAAAATGGGAGACAAAAGAAAGGAAAACATGCTAAAGAAGACACTTATGCCATGACCCAAGTTTATCTAAGCATATTATGATAAGTTTTCATCAAAAAATAAGATATAAAAGAAAATAAAGAAAGTAAAATAAAAGAAACAAAGAAACAAAAATCAACAACCAACATATATCTTGCCAAAAGGATAAGCTTAGTTTTGATAAGATAAGGTCAATTGGGAAGGATGTATCCATTAGGACCTTAGATTTGTTTTGATACTTCCTATCATAGGAAAAATAATTCCATTGGGCCATGAAAATGTTTGGATAGTTATACCGAAATATGGGCAATAAGCTATGCAAGCCAAAGATTTAGCTCAACAATTAAAATTCATTTTTCTCATTATTTTTCGTTAAAGCTCAATTTTTAAAATATTTGCATATGATCTTAAGATACAAGAATCCAATCCAAAACCAAGGTCAAGGCACAAGGCTTTTCTAGCTAAGCAAAGGAAAGTTGACATGGGTAAAAGACATAAAAATAGTAGATATGAAAAACTAAGCCATGACAGACAAGGAAAATAGACATGCAAATGGCTAATGATAGGTGAATGAGATTCAAAATAAGGGATGAAATAGAATGCATATGAAATGATGAGACTAATATGTATAAACTACTAGGATACCCTAAGGGTCAAACATAAAACTTCTTAACATAAATATTGTTAAAAATCTCTTCCAAAGCTTCTCCTTCAGGTGTAGCAAGTTTATAAGCTCCAAAACCATAGTTTTCTTATAATGATGAAGGGTCCTAACCATTTAGGTCCAAACTTTCATTTATTGTCTCTATGTTGTTGATTCTTTTGATTCTCTTTTAAAACCATGTCTCCATTCTTAAACCTTCAACTTTTGAGTTGAGGAAGAATGATCGACCATGATCCATGAGGTGATTTAGGGTTATAGGTGGAGGATTAAAATCCCTCCACATGAGGGAAGTAGAATGTGTAAGTTACCTCTCTATTCTTCATTCATTTCTCATTAAATTGATTTTTCTTGGTTCTTTTCTCACATGTGTTTTTTTTTATTGTGTGTTATATGTTGTGAATGTGCCTTGTGATCTAAGAATCGTTAAGGAATGGAGGGGTTATGCCACCCTATGCCATCTATGACAAAGAAAACCAAGGGAGATGGCCTTAAATCTATTGAAAAATCATTCAAAGATGTGGTGGCTAAGAAGAAGTTATGTGTTTTTCCAAAGGCCAAGTTTCTGGTGTCAACCAGTAATGAGGTAGGTGCAAGAAGAAAATATGGAAGGGTACAAGGTAAGACCCCTTCTGGTTCTTCCAAATCAATTACCTTCATGCTCCTAATCTTTAAATGTGGAATATTATTAAAAGTGAATGTAATAAATTGAATGATATGACAAATGGCTAAATAATGTTTGGTTTAAGAAACTTGGTATTCAATTTTGTTATGCAGAATGATTCAAAAAGTTTTATTTTTAATTTTTTAAAATAAAAAAGCATGCAAGAATAGGTTGTTAAAAGAAAATTTTGGAATGTGGATAAATGTATTTTCAAGGCTATGAATTGGTCACTTAAAGCCATTGGGTATGAGGTATTCACTCTTTTTTTCCCTAGGTGGATTACGGTCAAGAGTGTCTCTCCATTTCTTTGGAATCTTCTAGAGGATATTTTGGGTTACTTTGGAAATGTGGTTAGGATTAAGGAAACCAAATCCTCCCTATCACATATGGATGCTCGGGCACTAGTTGTCCTAGTCCTAGGGATAGAGATCCCATAAAACCTAAATTTTAATATGGACAATGCAATTTTTTCTTGCCAAATTTAAATGTTAGGGGGTAATTAATGTGTGTTATATATGAAGGAAAGAACCTGTCATATGAGAAGGAATTTCCCCATAATTTTATAATATAGGGTTAACCCTAACCCTACCAATGATTCTTTTAATGGTGAAAGTATTCATAACAACCATGAAAATAGAGGCAAGAGTTCAAATTTGTCTAGAGATTTCTTTATGGAAGAAGGGGCTTTGTGTTGGAACACAATAATCTACTAAGGGGGGTGAATCAGTAGATCTTATAATTTCAACCCTTAAAACCTTTATGTATACTACTTCCTTAAACCCTTAGTCAATGTCGTAGATTAGTTCCTTAAGCCCTTAATGCATATTTAGTAAAAAAGAAGAGAGATCAACATGCACACAAAATCCCATAACACAAGATTTATGTGGAAAACCCAAGATGGGAAAAACCACTATGACAAAGGCTGCTTCAGTCTACTACTCAAATCTAGCATCACAAAGTAATCTTCAGTTACAATTTTAAGGGCACCAACCCTAAGGAGACACCAATCCCCTGATTTAGGAGTACCAACTCCAAGGAGACACCAATCCTCTACATTGAGCACCAACATAGTTATTTGATGGAACCAACCAATTAGATTTACAATAATAGAATTACAAATTATTTTATTGAACACAATTCAATGTTGCAACTTACTCTTTGCTTCTAAATCTATAATTTCAGCAACACATCCTCTATTCTTTTTACTCTCTTCTCCTCTACACCTAGAACATTCTTTGTTCTATCTTGTTGCACCACACTTCTATAGGTCTTAAATGCAAACACCTAGAAGATATTATGTTACAATCTAGGATACATGTGCATTCTCAGTTCTTATTTGCCACAACCTTTAATCATGTTCTAATTTTTTTTTAGGTTTTATTCATTCATATTGGTGCATTCCCAATTTTTTATAATTCGCCTTCTCTTTACTCTACCTCTACTACATATTTAGTAATACATGACTCTATTCAACACTCTTTGCCACTGCATACTATTCTCCCTCAACTCTCCTTTGGTAGATGCAACAAACAGACAATTTTTTAATTGTCTATTTACTTCACCAACATGTTATTGTTGATTCAATATTCTCACACATAATCAGATAATCTCGAATCCTCTGTTAAGGTTTACCACTCTTGCTATCTTCACTAGCAAGCTATTATTATATCTTGAGCCTTGCACTGTCGTCCAGCTCATCATTAAGACATCTGATAGGATTTACCAAATATTTCCATATCTCTACATTGAGCCTTACTACATTAATTTTTTTTAAAAAGTATATTATAAATGTGGCTTAGTCTAAAACCCTAAAGTTGGGTGTGCATTTAATATATTCTTTTATTCATCGATCAAATCTTGATCTTCCTTGACATGACGATCTATGTTGCTGACCTACAGATCAAATCTTCACCGACATTGGTCACAAGTGCAATTGGACCAATTAATTATTTACTTTGTGTCGGTTACCAATTGAAACCTTGTTTACATAGATTTATCCATTTGATATCTTCACATTTGAATCTAGTTCATCGATCTTGTCTCTTCACACTATGATCCAGTGTTCCTCATTTATTGATGTCTCTTTAAAAAATTTTCATTGGATGAACCTCCTTTAAACTGATGTCATTGATCTTCACTGACTATTATGATCATCGTGTATCACTTCTTTGTTTATGGCTTCAACATTCATACTCACGACGAGAGGAACCATGTCGATCACTGTTAGATCTTTGTCAAACAATCTACACCACCCATCACTATACCACTGGTAGAAGATATGCACCCACAAACTCTCGGCGAGGCAATGGGAGGCTACTATTTTTCATCTTTATCAACATCGTGCAAATCACAACAATGATGTGAGTTGACATATCATTTCATCAAAGAGACTTAAAATCACTCACTCTAACAACAAGAGGTCTCTTTGATCAACTTCATTTAATCACCACCATTGATCAAACTCAGTTTTGTTGATGGTGTTTTCATGCAATTCTCAACACAGGTAATGCGTAGGTGCATCACCTCTCTTGAAAGACAATCTTCCACAATCAAATTGCAGAACACTATCCCAAGGTCTCTTGGATGTCAGGTCTTGACAGTGCTTGGAATATTTTAGTTGTTTATGTGATTTTCTAGAATCACAAGGTGGACTTACGTGGTCGAAGCTGTAGAAGAATTGAGTCGATGAATGGAGGTCTAGCGGTCTAGAATTACTATACTTTGCTGCAGGTTCAGGTAGCCGTCTTAGACTCCATTACTTTGTCAGATTTGGCTTTACAATGCGCAACAAACCTTAACACAAGTTGTTTCTAAAAAAGGAAAAAAGAAAAGGACGAGGAAGAAATATTTTTCCTGGACCTGCAACTATCGATGAACAGTGATCATGGAGGTTCCTGCTATGGATAGTTTCCTTAAACAAAATTTCACTTAACCAGAATTCTCACAATATCATGAAATCTGTGCTATCTTCTAAGGACTACAGATATTCATCATTCATTCGCTATGGGAAGGTGAATAAAGATGAAATTTAATGAGCAACAATGAAATCAAAGCCCGGAATAACTTTGCACAGTCATCTACCTTCAGCAAATGAACAAAAGTATGGACAAGGAAAGCATACACACAACAACTATCTCCAAAACCAGAAATAACATACTAAATCTACCAAGTCTAATCTGAAGATATTAGAATAGCACAATAACGTAAAGCAAAGCTATAACTAAAAGGGAGAAGAATCATGAAACATATTGAGAAACCCAGAAATACACTAGAAAATTACTGTATTTGCTATTATAATTTCTACAGCATGCCTTTACAACAACTCAACTCTCTTAAAATGAGAGGAGGAGAGCCCTATTTATAGTTTTCAAAAAAACAAAATGAGTGGCCAAGATTCAATTCTATTATGTGGCCAAGATTCACTTTACATTAGGGTTTCACCTACCCCCAAATATATTACATTTATAAATAATTTCTTGTTTCTTCCCTATTTCGTCATCTAGTGACAACACTGTAGCAAATTTGTCTTTTAGCCATTTTCCCCTTTGTTGTAGCTATTCTTCAAGGAACTCATCATCGATGACAGGATTGCCTTCTTGCTTCTTCAACGCAGCATACTCTACACAACTTAGGATCAGGGATCGAAACTTATCCACCTCCAAGATGTCAGATCGCAAAAGCTGGTAAGACCATTCTTGGGAATTGCAGCCAAGCTTCTTCTAGTCTGCCTCATACTTAGTATCATTCTCTTTGAAAGCTTCCAATTGTGTGAAGGTTCAAGCCAAAAAAATCATGAAGTCGGTGGTGACTTCAACTGACATTCCATCTTCCATGATCTTTAGGAAGTAGGGCTTCATATTCTCCAGATTAATCTTGATAGCGGGCACTTCACACCCATCATGACCCTGAGGTACTGAGTACACTCCTCCCTGGAATCCCTTTCCCATTCAATGTCAGGCACCATCTGCTCCAAAACCTGCTCAAGTCTTCTCTTCCGGTGATTATAGTCTAGCTTCCAGGTATCCACCAGCTAGTGATCATCGTCTATGAAGGCCAAGTCCTTCTCCTAGATATCACTTGACAACACGAGAATGGCCTCAATCTTTGGGTAGGCCATCTCGTACTTCCTTGGGAACCCTTCATAGATTAGCCTTGTGTCCTCGAGAGTTTTCTAAACTTCTAAGAACCTATTTTCTGCCCAGATAGCCAAATTGATACCTATGTTTCCTATGTCCAAGACCTGTCGGAACCAGTTTTTTGTAGTCTTGTCCAAGTTTTGTCTCTTCTCTAACTTGTTAATTTTCTCTTGAGATAGTAGTTGAGGTGGAGCGGATGACATTGTAGGTTGCTCATCCAAGGATGACCACTGTTGAATGTAGGCTGTTAGATCAGCCACCTGTTCCCTTAGTTCTTCCTTAGAGACCTTATCTTGCTGGATAAGGTGCACCACAATGGCGACCGACTCTTGGAGATGCTCAACCTTTTTCTCCCTCGTGGCCACTCCCAAGTCGATGGTGGAAATGTTGTAAGTTATACCTTGTTCCCTAACCATCGGCATTGTTATCTGCACTGCCCTTGATCTCGAGGCATCCATGGTGACTTTTGATCTGACCCTCAGCTTCTTTTATTTCTTGGTGCTTATTCATGCCCTAGCCATAATAGCTTCTAGCCTTGCCTTGGGATCCTTCAAGGTAAGGGTATTTTGCTTTAGCTGCCTTTGCAGCCAATTGATCACTTGGGGTTCCTCCCTTGTTTGTTCGCTTCGGTTCCCGCTGTCTTCCTCCTGAAGTTCAACAGTTCTGACAACAAGAGCCTTCTCCTTTGTTCCTGGGTCTTCCTTTTCTTCATTAGGGTCTTGTTCGAACATCTCATGTCTAGCGGGGGACTCAGTGTGCAACTACTCTTTGGGTGAATCTTTCTTTTCAGTATCCCCCCCCTTTTTCATTTAGCATATCTTGATGTTCCTCGAGGTTCTCCCCTTGTTCATCCTCATGGAGGAATGCTTCTTTGTCATGCTCTATGGTTTGGCCATGTTCCTCGGTTGGAGACCTATTACCTTCCGTCTCTGCAGCAGCAGTCTCCTCTTCCCGTGCAAGCCGATCCTCGGCCTCCTTGTCCTCAATTTCCTTGAATTTTTTTCCCCACTCTGCATTGAGCTTGGGATCATTCGATTCTCAGATCAGTTCAGTATCGAGGTCCTCACTACCCTCACTAGAAGACTCATAGGCCACCTCATCAATCTCTCGATGCTTGAACAATGGATGTTCATGATATTCAAACTCTTCATACTCTGGCACCTTCTCAGCCTCTAGCTGTTGTCATTCACGCTCGTCTAATATCTGCATGGTTGCTTTCATCTTTGGTGATTCAGTAGAGGGAGATGTTGTTGGAGCGGAGGCCATAGCTTGAGCTATCGCAGCCTGGACTATCGGATTGGTGAGCATTCCTGAAAGCTCAGACGACACATTCTGCATATACTTTACAAAAGACTCCGGAAGGTTGAGGGCTGGTGTTGTGGCAGTGGAGACGGAAGGAAGGGAAGGAGACATGGAGGAAGAGGTCATTGGTGAAGTGGTGGTGGATGATGAATCTATAGGAATAACTTGCAACATTGGAGGAGTAGGAGCAAGGTGGACGGAGATATCCACCGTAGGCGGGGAGGAAGCAGAAGCTAGAATTGAAGTAAGTAGGGTGGTAGGGGTAATTGTAATAAGTGGAGACCCCAACGAGCTAGATCTATCCTTTTTGATCCCAAGGGGTGGACCCTTGGGCATCATCGTTGCCCCCGTGCTTCCAATTGTTTTTCTTTTCTTCTTAGAGGGCTTCAACTTAGAAGACTTGCGGGCATAGACCTTTGGTTAGGGAAATTGTTCACTACGCTCCTTTCCCTTCTTGGTTTTAGCTGATGGTGGCATCCCAGATGTCTCCCCTACTGCAGTGGCAGCTACCCCACCTTCAGATCCACTTGGTTCACTTACATGCCCAGTCGTAAGTTCGATGAAAGTTAGGATGATCCCTTGTTGTTTCAATTGAGCCACCTTCTCGTCGATCCATGCCCTCATTCGAACTTCAATGGGCCTAGTGAGCACACCAATATCATTAATCTCTGGTGCATTCCAGTCAATAGGAGGTAGCGGCAGGTTGGAAACTGCTTCATAACTAGGATCCACAACTATGCCTTCATCCTCCTCTAGCTGATTAGGGACTGACACAAGTTCACTCTTCGTACATGGATGACTGTCATGCACATATAATGCCACAATCGTACCTCAAGATCATCCCTGCAGTTGGCCCAAAAGTCCTCGATGTTGTGGAGGTGGTTGTATTCACGTCCCAGGGCCTTTCTGACATGACCATAGGGATCCATTTGTGGCCTTGCTGTGTATTGTTCAAAGTTATACTCTGCCAGTTTCTTTTCCGAATATCCTGTGCACTGGGAGGTGTGGATCTTATACATCCCCTGACCAAGGTTCATGGGATAGGCGGGGCCTGCCAAATGTTTTTTGCTCAAAATGTTGTGAATGTGTCGCAACTGCCGAGTCAGCTCCAAGAGAATGATCCGGTCATTTGGGTACTGAGGCAGCTTATTTGGTTTCTCTAAGAATCCTTCGGTACGGATGTACGTGAATCTTAGGAACTGAATGTACCAGAAGGTGTACTGTCCGAAGAGGACCCTGGCACTGTGGGACGTCCTCCTATGAAAATCCCCTCCTACTGATCGGATGACGTGAGAAATGAACGCATCATTCACCCTCTAGTAGTTTCTTTTGAAATTCCAAAATTGTAACTGAGGGTACTTGTCATAAGGCTTGAGCTCTAGCCCTGATGGATCACTGGGCATCATTGTCAACCCCTGATAATGTCGTCGATTGGCAAGAGAATATACCAAGTAGGAGGTCATGAAGAATTTGTTGCTTTTCTTCATGGTGGTAAATTGCTTGTGGAAGCAGTCGCTGATTATCTCGCCCCAATAGAAGAAGGTGCCCTTACCTCAGAGAATCTGTTCTATGAAATAAAACATCCATTCTTGGAAGAAAACCATGCTGGGGAGGCCCATCACTCAGCTAAGTAGAGTTATGAGGTCATGATAGTCCTCAAAGAAATCACTGCGGTAGAGCTCCTAAGGAAGCTTCCCAGCACTACCCCATTTTTCCTTTAACTAGTACTGGTTGATAAGCCTTTTGCACCCCAATGGCTCCTATTCCCACACCTCTTTACATTCTTCCATGGTGGGGACCTCCATGCTCTCAAAGGCGGGAATGTGGAAGGTTTTTGTTATACCTAACGGAGACATATCTGTAAGGATATTCCCATCATGGTCCATTATGGTTCTAGTATCAGATTGGTATGCCTCTACGCATGCCATTACCAACTCTGGGGCCACTAAGGCCGGCGGGAAATCTGCAGCCTTAGCAAGTCCATTGCTCTTTATTAATTTTGTATTTGCTATTTTTGGGTTCATTTTGACCCTCTGCATGAATTCATCAACATCGACTTGTCCGATGTTGGTATCTGAGACATCCCTCCAGGGGGTAGTGATCCTGGATTGAATAGGGACCCCCTAGAATTTGTATTTCATTAGGTCTCTATCTTCCTTGCCCCTCGGTGGCTTGGCTGTCCCTTTTCCTTTCTTGGAAGCACCAGAAGTTTTCGGACCGAATTCCATAAATCCTGCACAAAAGACGACAATTAGTAATGATGAACTTGACAAAATGGCCACCGAAAAATCCCTGCATGTCAAGATTAGTCCAGCAATAATAATTCATATTTAATAACCATGGAAGATAGATACTTCACCATTTAGAGGGTAGTGCAAATAGTCTGGAGTTCCTAGGGAAGAAATCCCTTGGCAGAATGTCGTTTGAAAGGGAAAAATGAGAATGGAATTCCCATAGGCATTTCCCGAGGTTGGATTTGAAGGTTTGAGGTTGGATATGGAGGAAAATCGAATTCTAGCAAGTGTGTTGAAATCCATTTTGGATTTGGAGGTCCTTTGATGCCCCATTCAGGAGTTCGGGCATCATCTGTAGGGAAGCCATCTGAAACGGCGTAGAGGAAACAAAATTTTGGGAGGCGGAATTCGGGTCTCGGATTGCCGTCGTCGGGAAGCGACTATGGTTCAGTTGTTTTAGGATGGTGAAATGAAAGCAAAAATCTGGGGGAGGAAACTCGAGAGGAAGTTTTCGGAAGCGGTCAGAGGGTTTGGGACAATCGGGCAGCAAATAGAGCACCGGGACCCGGAGGTCGAAAAGACGTTTGGACGGGGCCATTTGAAATAGCGCAGGAGGAATGAAATTCCAAGAGGGGAATTCCTAAAGCTGAAGTCCGGAGAGGGAAATTTGTGAAGGGTTTCGACCGGGAGGTGAAAGACTTTGTGGTCAGGAAGCAATGTCCGGAAGGCTGCTTGGGGAAGACCGTTTGGAACAGCGAAATAGGGATGGAGTTCTGAGAAGAAAATTTTGAAGACTAAATCTCGAGGGAAGGTTGAATTGGAAAGAATACGACGTGAGTTTAGACAGACTTCGAAGGTTTGGGGTCCGAGGTTCGGGAGGAGGCTCGGGTGGGGCCGTTTGAAATGGTGAGGACACAACGGAATCCTGGGAAGGGAATTCTAAAGGTCGAAGTCCGAAAAGGGGAAAATTTGAGAAAAAGGGGTGTGGACGGCCATGGGAAGACCCAGGCCTAGAAGGCACCAGCACTGTTCTAAAGAACAGCCGCTATGCGGCAAAGTTTCGAATCAAAATTTAGGTGATTTGGAGATTGATTTTCACATTTGTAAAACATGGGTTTTGATGGGAAGGCCCGAATTTACTTGATTTAAAACCCATTTTACAATTTTCATACACAAAAATGCAAAATTTCACAAAACAGAGAGGGAGGGTGCGTGGATGGCGAACCTACCTTGAAATCCTGAAGAATGATTAGTTGGTCGTGCGGAAAATAAATTTGTTTTTATAACAAAACTGCCATTAATGCAACATTAAATTCCTCCGTACGGTGGAAAGTTTGGTTGGTGATTTTGAAAATGCAGGGGCGGCGGGAGGTCCAGGGTTCAGAGTCCGGAAAGTCATCCCATCATAGCCGTTGAAATAGTGAAGACCGACGAGAAACCCGGCTAGGGAAAACTCGGAAAGGGGAAACCCGACGGATGCAACCTGGCAGAAGCAACCCGACAGAGGCAATCCAGAAGGGGAAACCCAGGAAGGGAAACCTGGGAACCGCCATAGATGCCAGAATTTTGACAAGGAAAACCCGGGTTAGCCCGAGACTTAGTAATTTTGAAAAAGGGGGGGGGGGGACTCCGATCAAGCTTGAAATATGGCATTGGGAAATGTGCCACCCCCCTTTTTTGGGGGCACAAAAATGGGTACGCAAAATGAGGTAGAACAAAAAAAGGGACCAGAAAAACAAATAGGGAAAGAGGGTGCCCGTTCTGAATGGGGTGTGTGTGCAAAAGGCACAACAAGTTTGATCTCCATCGTCAATACATCACTTCCATGGTCAAGGTCCATCAAGACACGCATCCACATCATCACCACACAATTCACCACAATGATGTGAATTTTTTTATCGAGCAACCACTAGGCGCCACCTACCTGCACATCACCATCCACCTTTATCACCTTTTTATCAAGTCCCACCTTTGGAGTGCCAAAGGGACTCTAAAGTCACTCACTCTGATATCCAAAAGTCTCTTAGATGAAGTTCTATCAAAATTTCAAAGGGACCAATTATCTAGCTCACCGATATTTATGTCTTTTTGATGAAGTTCCTTTGATCGATGCAATCATATGTTGCCACCTATCAACATGACATCACCTTCCTATTGGGTCCCACCAAGGTCATCGTCTGACTTTTGTTGTATTGAAGGGACCAAAATTTTGGTTCCACCAATATTTTCCTTTCTCCTTGATGATTTTCTTTCGAATCTGCACCATTCCACGCTCTACTGCTAGCCCATAAAATATTAGAAAAGTGGTGGGTTGTTGCCATGTGTCATCTATATCATTTCTATAAAATATTCCACATCACACTATGAGCACCATCTGATCAAAGGGACTATCATTTTGGTCCTTCCAATATTGATCTCTCCCTGATACATCTTGCACTGTTCGATCACCATTGATCAATGCTATTCAATCTCTGTTGTTTCCTGCTATACCGCTAACTCAAAGCATGGGCCCACAAAAAATTCACAGGCTAGCGGGCTAATGCCACCTATCAATCTCTTATGTCATCTTCCACTAGATCCTTATGCCACCATCATTGTGTTGAAGAGACTTAAGATTACTCACTCTAATGTGGTGTTGTCTCTATGATATACCTTGTAGAGTCGATCATCGTCTGATCAACAAGGATTGATCTCCACCATTGATCAAGATATCATCGCCAAGTCGAAGGGACTCAAAGAACTATCTCTTCGAATCACCATTGTCACCTTGATGTATCATTGTAGCCTCGATCACCATTGCTTATCTCCAAGGCTCAATCATATCCGTTGATGATTTTCACACCATTTGCATTGAAGTGACTCTAAAAACATCTCCTACCAATATGGTGTCTTCTCCTTGATATAAACACAGATACAAATATTTTATTTATGACTCAAGAAATATTACAATAATTGAATATCTATTGAGCTGATAATAGCTAGGTGAAGGGGTCGGTTCCCCATCGACACTATAGGCTTAAGTAATAACTTAAGCTACCTATAATAACAAGTCAACAATGAAATATAAATTTTGATTAAGCTCCATGAATGTTATCCTAGGGTTTAATTGATAAACCCTAAAACTTGCCTGAGAGCACATGTAATTCCATTTTGAGCACACCATGCATCCTTTGGACCTACAACACACATTTTTGAGAATCTCTCAGAAAAACCATATCAAATCTACATGTTTCACCTATGTCTTCTGGAAGAACACTCTACAACATTATGTCAAAATTTCATGACATTGTTGCAACATTTGAGTAACTTTGCAATATTTTCAGAATATGATCCTTTCATCAAAATCATGTACCATAACTTCCATAACTATATCCACTGCATCTCCATAACATCCAGGCACACCACTGAACTACCCTCTTACATCAATAACATCTTTTGTCAGTATGCCAACATTTTCCTTGCAGGATCACTTCCAACTTCCCTCTAATCTCTTCTTTGAAATCAATGACACTTTTACATTAATTCTAACATTCTCACTTGCAGGATCGATTCCACATCACCTTTGATCCCTCTTTTGACAACAACTTCATTTCATCGTTGATCTCTCCTTTGGCATCAATGACAACAATCTCCCCCTTTTTTACAGATGGAAAAACTAAATGCTCAATCTGCAACCAATGGTTTGATACCAATTGTGGATAACATTTGAGGTCATTGATCCTCTGATCACCCTTATGATTATTTTCCTAATTTTCTTCCCCATGCTCAATTGCTTGAGAATTTGCACAATTTTATCCCCCTTTGACATCAATGGAAAAGGGTCACATTCTTGAATTTTTTGTCTCAGGTCACCATGCTACTGTAGTGTTCACTTATCCTTAGCAATGGAAAAAGGTACTTTTTCTCCCCCTTTGATTGATACCAACTAATAATAGTTTATGGTCTCATACCAATTTTTTCTCTCAACCTTTGACCGCAATGGAAAAACCATATACTCCAACCGCTCTATACCAATTAACACTATCTAATGCAAGTTGAAGTGTCATTTCATGACCTGACCCAATCAGGTTTGATACCAATTGTAGATTTTTGCACTTTATGCTCTGATGAGTCCAGTTTATGGTTCAATTTTGATAGAGTTTATTATCCATTTGTTGCAATTGTCATAGACTTTGATGCTTGGATATTGATATTTTTATGATATTTCCTCAAAGCCATAGATATTGGGCATAAGCTTATTTTTGTAACCTTTGAATTGGATTGGCATGCTATATGAACTATCTATGTTAATTTTACATGCAAATTATTGATTGTCACTTTAAGATAATTACAGATATGTAGTTGTTGTTCGTACTAATATTTTCATGCAGATATAATTAGAGGCCTACAATTGAGGAAGATTCTGCTAGCTGGTCATTCGCCATAACGGTCAACAAGGTGATCATTCGATTGAGGGAAGACTCTTGATGGGAGGAAATTCCTCATTCAAATCAAAATGTTAACCACCTTGTAAACGGTCTTAATTGTCTGTTGAGAAAATATAGGTGTTACTGTTGTGTTGGATTTGCATTGAAGAAAACATGCTTGGCCAGATTCTACGCATGTGTAACTGCCTCTCCACTTTTTATGCTTTCCCTAAAAATGGTGTCCTCTAAATCTGTTGGATTTGACCGCCTTGCTAGGTGATTAGTTAGTATATTATTTTCTTATAGATAAGACTTAGATTCTCCTTCTCAGGAGTTTCTTAATTTGATGATGTACTAGCATTATTAGTTTTTCAAGTAATGTAGTCATGTTGCTCAATTGTACTCATGTTTTCCAATGAATAAAATGAAGTTATAATTTCATGCATCTGAGTTTACCTTTGTTTTAGGGGATACTCATCCAAGGGGGCCCACTTTGTGATTATTATGTCCTTTAGTTTAGTTATTATTTTCTATTCAGTAATTAGTTAAGAATCTAGCACTATTTGTTCCTGCAACCATTAGAATTCCATTCTGTGAATGTTCCCACAACTAAAGCAGATAGAGTAGTTTCATGTTTGTTCACTCATATTTTTATTTATGCCATGCATTTCAACTTAGTATAGTTATTGGTTGATGCTCAACCCTTATGTTATTTCCCTCCAAGAAATTTACTTTCAACATTGTGTCTTTCTTAGTTGTAGGATGAATGTGGCTACTTTGGAACCCTAGTGCGCATACTGTGCTAACCAATTTCAAGTTTGTGTCTTGTTGATGGTGTTTTCTACATAGCAACAACTCAGACAAAATATGATATCCTATCTCTCTTGAAAGATAAATCTCTATCAGCAAGCCTCAAGAAATAACCCCAAGGTATCTAATGTCAGGTCTTGACAATGCAATAAAAAAACCTCAGAGATAATGTAAAAATTTTGGTAATCACAAAGGGACCTTACTACAAGAAAATACTGAATTCAAGTTTATCAGATCTAGCAATATGATGATACTTCAAATCCTAAATCTAACCCAGACAATAAAATAAATAACAAAAGAGATAAGGGTTTCAAAAATATTTCTAAGACTAATCGATGCATATGATAAAATACTTGAAATGGACCAATCCCTCACAAACTAATTCCTATTTGACCCAGATAAATCTACAATCCTACAGAAATAGTGCAATCTTCTAAGGAGTCAAAGATTTTTAGATTATGCATATTCATGCAAAACAACCCTATTGCAATTGAAATGAACAAGCATTCATAATCGAACTAAGCACAATTTTAAGTCCAGGCTAACTTTGCAAAGCAGCTAACAATTAGTTAATTGCAAAAATTATGGACTAGAGATTTCTGCAAACACTTCAATCATCAAACCCTAAACATCATCAAAACATCTAACATCAAATTTATCATATATTGAATAAACTTAAGCAATTTCAAAAGATAGAATTTCAAGAACCATGCAAGATCAAAATTCGACACAAGAAAGGTACCAAATTACAATGTCTTTACTTGTATTAAATCACCCAAAGTAGCAACAATTCCAGTATTTTGTTACAACACCTTCTTAAAAAATGAGACTAACTCCTAACTCTAATTCTTGCTTCTTAATTCGCTCTAATGTGAAAAGCTATATCCAGCTCTTACAAATGAGGCACAATGCCAAATTTGTAGAAAACCCCCAAGATAGGTTGACCCAATTAGGTTTACAATAAAAAACGGCCACCAAAACAAGTCAGCCACAAGTCGGCCACAAGTCGGCCAAGAGGAATTCAAAATAAGATAAATTATGCATTAAATGCATGCATGCCATCCAGTTCGGCCTGGGATGTCCAACATGGCCCGGTCCAATGCATGCGAAGGAAGAAGAGGAATAATGGGAAGCACAAATTTCGATGAAGCCTTATATTAACCTCTTTCACCTTTGTCTTTATCTCGCATTTCCCTATCCTTCACCATTGAAAATATTCTCTCCAAGTCGGCCAAAGGTGGCATGACTAACACTTTCATCCTCCTTTCAATGGACTTAACATCTTCTCTTGATTTCCTTACCACCTTATCCCAATCCACCCTCATGGTTTTGTATTTATCAATCACCACAATGTATGTGGTTGCATCATCCAGATGGTGCTTGGTGACCTGGTCCTCATTGATGGGAGAGTACACATCTCGCCACCACTTTCTCAATTTCTCCAAGCTCAGATGCTTTGGCGCAAACCTCTTCCTTTGTGTCATAACCTCAAAGAAGGAAATACACTTGGTGTAGATCTCAGTCAAGGCATCTTCAATTTTTCCCCCCTGATTATGCACCTTCTTCAAAACCCTTAACTTTATCTGCAAAATCTCAAACCATTCCCAAGGTTCTGCAGCCTTGGATGAAAGAAGAATTCCATCACTCACCAATTTTTCTTCAGTTTAGTCCATGATGGATTTAGTCTTCTACAACAATAGATCCATATCCTCATTATCCTGGGCCAATACATTCTTCAACCAATCAATTGATCTCATAGCATCTCCACCAGTTGAAAGAATGTCCTTGATGGAACTATCTCCCTTGGCCTGCACTCTCTGTAACCAGCTCATTTTGGCATGAGTCGTGGCCTTCATCCTCTCTAACTCCATTATTGTTTCTTGTGGCAGAAAACCTACAGAAAATGATGAGGATCTAATGTATTGCAAGGGTTTCATCCAATCTTGAAAATACCTCTAAGGTTTTTCATTCTCCTTCTTTAATTCTTGCTTAGTCTGCACTTCCTTCCTCAATCTTCCTAAGATAACAGCACTAGAGCCCTCATATTCTTCAATATCCTATTCCATGGAAGTGGGCCCTAAGTTGACAATGCGTACACTATAGTCACTACTAGTTACATCATACTTATTCTTATCAGGAGCAAGAGTAGCAATGTGAACTACCCTGTTATTTGTTTCATCCCTCTCAATCCTAGAGATAACACTGGCCTTCTTCTTTATTTTGCCTTTTCCTATTTTTTCCAACAAGTCATCCCAGTTGGGAGGAGTATCATCCACCACAATCTACTTTCTTTTTAATTCTTTGTCCAACCAACCCAGAATGGTGGAATCTGGATGCACACTATCCTATCCAACTGCATCCTGGTGAACCTTGGGTGCATCTTCATGCAAACCCTTCCTTTCAAGATCCTCCTCAAATGTATCCTCCTTCCCTTTATCCTGCTCTTCCTTTTCAGGCATTGGAGAAATATTCCTAATCAACACTTTCTCACTTTGAGGAAGTTTATCCTCCTCACCCCCTATAGGTGAATCCTCATAAGTTACAAGAGGAGATTGTAATACCTTCTCTATTTTTTCCTCAACATTATAGAGATCACCCTCTTGTAGCTCCTCTTCTTCTTCATCTTTGTGATCCTCAACATCTTTGGATTCACCTGGTGCATTGTAAGTCTCATGAGAAGGAGGAATATTCTCATGCCTAGTGGTAGGAGCAGTTGTGGGAACTGTTATGCCCTACATAACCACCCCATCTTTTGCCTTGGTCAAAATGGGTCCCCCTTTTTGTTTTCTATCCTTGTTTGTTTTTCAACAAATTTTGGGAGGTTTTCTTTCTTCCAACACTTTTTTTTCCTTTGTTTTCCTTTGTTTTTTTTCTTTCGTTCTGGTAGAGCCAAAACTGGAATGGAATCAAGTTTGGAACTTATTTTCGGCACTCCATTCTAATCTTGGTCCTGCTTGTCTTCTTCTTGTCTCTTTGGTTTGTCTTTGTCGGAGTCGGATCTGGGATGGAACCTAACTCTAAACTTTCATGAACTTCACGGTTCGGTTCCCGTTCCCATTCTGCCTCCGTCTCCGCCTTTTGGTTTGTTTGTTTGGGCCTAGGATGGGTTTTGGGTTTGGCCTTTGTGTTGGGGTTCTCGGTTGTTTCCTTTTGCCCTCTGTTTTCCTTTGATGTTTTTGTTTGGGACCTAAGGTTTGGTTTCCTCCATTAGGTTTTCCTTGTTTGCCTTGTTTCTTTTGTTCTGCCAAAGGCAAAACTAGGATGGGACTGAACTCTGAACTTTCACGAAGTTCACGGTTTGGGTCCCATTCCTGTTCCGGCTCCGGCTCCGCTTCCCACTCTCTTATTTCCTTCATCATTTTGTTTATTTTTTTTCTAAGGGTTCATTTCCTCCCTTAGGGTTTTCTTGGTTCTCCTTTTCTTTCATTTGTCAGAGGTGGAACCGGGATGGAACTTAACTTTGAACTTTGTGAAAGTTCATGGTTTGGTTTTTGTTCCTGTTTTGGCTTCGCTTCCACCGGGGTTGGTTTTGTTTCCGCCTTCATGTGTCTTCCTTCCATTTTCATTCTCGTTTCATCTCTTCCTCCACCTCCACCTATCTTGTGTCTATGTTCTTGTTCTACTTGTGGCTCCACCTTCGCCTGTCTTTGGCTCCACCTCCGCTTGGGTTTTTGCTTGGATTTCTTACCTTGGGTATTCTAATGGACCGACTTGGTTTTTGATGATGTATTGATCATTAGTGGTGGCTCTTTTCTTGCAGGTTGAATTGAGTGGGTTGGTGTTGTCATAAATGGAGGGATGGAGTGTGTGTGCTTCGATGATATGGTAGGATTTGTGAGATATGGGTACACTATTATGGCTAAGGGAAAGTTGGGCTTGTGTGTGCAGTTCCATTCTTCTTCTTTGGGCCAATGGAGCATTAATGGCAGGTAGGTGAGATGTTATGGGCTCATCTTGGTTTGGCTCAATCCGGGTCGATTGTTTTCCCATCTTGGATCTGATTGACGACTCACATTCTTGTTGATTTTATGCACGTTACTATTTGCACGGGTGGAGCATTGATGACAAGTGTGGCTCGAGGTGTTGTACATGGGCTTTGGTCGATCCTATATCGATTTGATGGGGGTCTCTTCCTACATTCATTGCTACGCGATGAGTGATTGCAGGCTATCGGTGCATTTTAGTTGGTGGCTGGCCATTTTTGAAACCCTAGTTCTAGTTCAGATGGGTAGTTGTTCTATAAATGGAGCATTCTTCCTCTTTTGTAAGGGTTGGTCATTTTTTTGTTCTTTGGCCACCAGTGATAGGAGATAGGAGTTTGTTTTTACAAATTTTAGCATAGATACTTATTTTAGTTAATGTTGGATTTAGATACAGTTTTTATACAATGATATGTTGGAGTTGAGTTCACTGGATGAGGTTAATGAAGTATAATTTGTCTGTATGCTAGTGAGTTTGTTGAAGCATAAATGTTTCTTATTTGATGAGAATCAATAGAATGAACTAGATTTCTGGATTATTTCATTAAATCATCTATGGATGGAATTGTTACATGTCTGTAGATCTATGATTTTAGCAAAGAATGAAGAGTTTGTTCTTTTAAATCTTAAAAAAGTATTGTGATGGTTAAACTAAGCATTGTAGATGTATGAAATAGTATGGATTGTTCTGTAAATTGCATCATGTTATGGTTTTCTTGATCTATTAAAAAGAGCATTCGTTGTTGGAAATATATGTCTAGATATTGGAGAATTCTATTCATGTTTTACTGATCTATGCCTTGACCTATCTTTTTCTATTTTTTTAAACCCCCCTTTTTTATTAATTGTGATTGATGAGTCCATGGTTGCTTGCATTCCTTATCACTAGTAAAGCCCCCCTTGAATATTATAGTTGCATGGACCAATTGAGTGACACCAAATAGTTGAGAACCAACTACCAGGACCTTGGGAGTTAGGCTACTATATGTTTTCTTTCTTTTTCAAGAGAAATAGAGTAGAAATATTTTGTTTAACATTGTTTGTGTCATTTTCACCATCAACAAATTTGGCGCTAGAAGGAGGAAAAAAGGAAAAATTTGGCTCGCATAGGGTCATTCTCACCAAAAAAATATGGGAGGATTCTTAGATCCTCTATGAACCCTAAACCATTGATCGAGCTTCGAACCCCAGTTAGACATAGACCTCAAGCTTGTGGAGTTTTTATCCCACCATTGTCACCACCACTTACTCCACCTAGATTTCCACCAAATCCAACACCACCCCATGTTCGACCAACATCTCCACTAGTTCAACTAATCCCACCACCACCCATGGATTACTTTGTGAATAACCCCTCTCCACTAGGGACTATCCTTGGTGGGATACATGATCTACCAAAAAATCCAAAAATATTTTGCCCCAATTACATGCATGGAGAATCAAGAAGTGTCGAGGATCATATACAAGAATTCAAGGATGCATGTACCCATGCTCAAGTGGCTCACCAGGATGTGGTATGTAGATTGTTTCCTTATTGTTTGGGGGACATGGCATACAATTGGTGTCTAAATTTTCCCCAGGGATCTATTCTAAGCTGGGTAGATTTAGAAAATGCCTTTATTAATCAGTTCTAGATCTATGTAGACCCAACCATCTTGTACCATCAATTCGCTACCATAAGTCATGAACCATTTCCATTATTCAACACTAGATTCCAAAGGATGTTCTGTGGGTTACAAGAACCTTACTTAATAGCTGAAAATATTGCCATTTTAGCATATTTGAGAGTTGTTGATCCCCTAATTGGCCTATTTTTATAGAGAACCTATGCTCTCGATGAGATAGGCTCCTTGTCAAAATTTTATCACCTAGCCATTAAATTGCAATAGCAAATAAGTCTACAATCAGGAAGTTTATGAGGAGCCCTTCCCCTTATGGGTTATCAGATGCCTAATCCACCCTTGTTCAATATGGTCCCAGGGATGTCTTCTTCCCATTATGGACCTATTTCTAAGCTACAAGCCTCACCTACCATTCCCTTTTTCGCTAATGACATTCAGGATTCTTCCTAGTAACCTCAAGGCTACCAGCAGCAAGGGGGGGGTCAACTCTTGTTCACTCTCCATATTTAGGACAAACTATGCAAAATGAATGCACTATTCAACTAACCAATGAGTTGGAAAATCTTAAAAAGACTTTAGCGCAAATTTCCAAAGAAATGGCACAACTTAGACTTAACCCCCCACAGAACCAAAATCAGAATTACCAGAATCAGGGAGGTTATAACAACCAAGGTGGTTACTTTAATCAGAATACAAATCATAACACCAATAGGAACTTCTAGAATCAAAACTCTTCTAACCAAAATCATCAAAATCAGAATAGAGGATACAATCAGAGGTCCAACAAAAAAAATAGGCAGTGGAACACTGGACCCAACAACGGGGGAGTTCCCCCATAATTATCAGTTTGGTGAAGATAAACCACACACTGCTAATGTTGTAGATCTCAATTTCATGACTAATTGGTGTAGAGTCCATGATACTGCAGCACATTCTGAGGTTAATTGCCCAGAAATGGAAAAAATGATGAAGATTGTGCAAGCTGATTCCCACCCTCCACAAGGAAATTCCAATCAATATGGTGGATCAGTAAGTACTGCTATGAACTATGAGACCATTGAGGAACAATATAAATTTCCCATGCAAGGAGATAATGAACCAGAAGAGGATGTGTATGATGTCCAAGCCTTCTAGTCCAAGGGTGGTCACCTCCTGAGAAATCAGAATAAGGGCCCATTCACTACAACAACATGGTCCCACCTAATCAAAATGTAGATAATAACCCACCACCACCAAAGGGGCCTTCTGACTCTCATAACAAAGGTAATCCACCTTATTTTCCTAAATATCAAGTTAGGAATGATTCAGAGTTTGATTTCATTGTAGAGCTACAGAGACAAAAGACATCATTGTCATTCTTTGGCATTATGACGTGGTGCCTGACTCAATGAGAGGTTATATTGAAAGCCCTAGAGGAGGTAGATCATTCAAAAGGAAAGGGTAAAGTGACTCGAGTAATGTTATGCCATTTTCAATTTGTAAGAAGTTAGGATTAAGTCCTGCCCAAACCAATAAGAAAGTGATTTAGTTGGACACAACTAAGGTTAATGTGGTAGGGGAACTTAAAATAATGCATGTATAGGTTGGATCAGACCCAAGGATCTAGACTTACATAGACATCCAAGTGGTTGATATCCCATAAACATATGGTATGCTCCTGAGTCGGGAGCTAATGAAGAGTAGTGAGGGGTACTTATCTTTGGATTTCATTCACATGTGGCTGCCCTGGAAGGGAATAGCCACAAAGATTAGGATTGAAATCAAACCTAGGATCAAACACATGATTACTGAATATAGTTCTCCTAATGAAGTAGCATATTTTGAAACTGAGATAGGATTTTACAAGCAAGAAGAGATCATGATCTTCTCAATCCTCAATCTTGATGATATATTTCCCCTAGAGTAGAGTGACCCAATGATCTTGGTCAACCAACAAGTTTTAATAAGGAAATTGCAAAATGATAGGCTGGTATTAGGGCAGGAGACTGATTTGGGTAGTTTTTTGCTTCCTAATTAGTGTAGCATACATTATCACAACCATTCTAAGTTGACATGCCAACCCTGCCTAGATACCTTACAACATATAGGCTAGCCTTAACTAATTTGTCAATATCCCACCAATAAATTTCCATTTGAAGCTAAGGAATCTACCATCCTCACTAAAACCAATCTTTCTTAGGAGAAAGAGCCCTCATAGTTGGAGCAGACTCAAGTTCTATGCTCTATGTTTCAAGAGGAGATTAAGGTGTCTCAACCTTTCTCCAATACCCCTACCCCGGATACTCTACCAATGCCTAAGGCATTGATGAAAAGTCAATCAGATCACAACTTGATCCAAGAGGTTGTTCAAGAAGTGATTCTTGAATAGGATTTAAGTGTAGAAGAATTATTGACTGAAGCCTTCCCCTAATCACCTTCAACTCTTGATGGCTAGCAATAGTCTGAGCCACCACCTATCCCAAGCAAGTCATCTCTTGTTATTAGAAAAAGGAAAGAGCTCCCACCTAAAGACCAATTGTGGAGTCTTAAATTTGATGGCTCCAAATCCAAAGCAGGAGGTGGATCAGGGATTGAACTAACCAACCCAAAAGGGAAGACTTACTTTGCATCCTATAGGTTGCAGTTTGGTTGCACAAACAATGTGGTTGAATATGAAGCACTCGCTCGTGGACTTATGTTTTCTCACCAAAAGAATGTCATTCCTCTAGTGGTAATGGGGGATTATGAGGTAATTGTAAAGCAGGTACGCAGCCAGTATACTTGCCATAATAAAAGATTGGCTGCATATAGAAATAGAATTTGGAATTTAATTGAAGAATTTGATGGTTTTGCGATCACTTTGATCCCTAGGGAAGCTAATCAAATTGTAGATGCCCTTACTATTGTGGCTAGCACCTTGGAAAATATGAAATATTCTAAGGTAAAGAGATTTTCAATTGAATTAGTCTCAGTCCCAGCTGTCTCGGATAATGTCTAGAATTTCCAGGTATTTAATGATGACCAACATAGATTTGCCTTTTTGGCAAGTTCAAATGTCTTCAAAGGACAGATGATAGATGAATTTGGAAGAGATCAGGGAGATTGGGATCCTAAGAATGGTGATGCATAAGGGATATTGGAGATGAAAAGTAATAGTATTCTCAAGGGGATGGTGGCTTTGGAGAGGATATTTGATTCTGATCCACGGGCTCATCAAAGGGTACCCAGGAGGAGTGATGGAGGGAAATATGAATCTATCAATCTGAATCACTCGGTCCCTAAAAGAAATGTCCTCATAGGGAAAACTTGTCCTAAAGAAATTAAACAAAATATAGTCAAAGTTTTGGAGCAGAACATTGCAGCCATCACTTGGGGGTATGATGACTTAAATACCTTTGACACTTCAGTGATCACACATGCCATACCTCTTAAGCCGGAGGCCAATCCCTTTCATCAAAAAAAAATACCGGTCAATGCTTTGATTGAGCCCCTGATCCAGAAGGAGGTGCAAAAGCTCCTATCTGCAGGAATGATCTTCTCAGTCAGACACTCTATGTGGGTGAAAAATTTAGTTCCTGTGCGCAAAAAGAATGGTGAAATCAGGTTATGTGTTGATTTCAGGAATTTAAATAAGGCCTTCGAGAAGGATAATTACCCACTTCCTTCTCTTGATGAGATACTACAAATAGTCAATGGGTTCCAAATGATGTCATTTCTGGATTGCTATTCTGGGTATAATTAGATCCTCGTCAGTCATGAGGATAGAATGAAAACCACCTTCACCACCAAGTGGGGCACATTTTCCTATTGGAGGATTCCATTCGACCTTATCAATGCTGGAGCAACCTTTCAATGTGCAATGGATGTAGCATTCAAGGATCTAATAGGTAAGTGCATCATTATCTATGTGGATGACTTAACTATTTTCTCAAAGAAATGGGAAGACCGTGCTGTAGATTTAGAAAAGGTTCTCAAAAGGTGCATAAGCTATGGTGTCTCCCTCAATCCCAAAAGTGTGTGTTTGCAGTGTCTGAAGGGAAACTCTTAGGCCACATTATATCAGAAGAAGGGATATCCATAGATCCTGATAGAGTGGAGGCTATCTTGAAACTGACAAGGCTAGGAAGTAAGAAAGAAATGAGGTCCTTCTTTAGAAGGATTAATTTTGTCAGAAAGTTTATAATTGGGTTTGTAGAAATTGTCAAACCCATTAATGAAATGATGAAGAAAGAGGCGAAAATAGAATGAAGCAATGAGGCCAAATCTGCTTTCTCGCAGATCAAATAGTCAATATCTGAGGCACTTGTTTTGACTAGCCCAAATTATCTAAAGCCTTTTTATATCTATTATTTTGTGTCTGATCATTCATGTGCAACAGTTTTAACACAACGAAGAAGTGAGGGAGAGGAAAGACCTATTGCCTTCATGAGCTTCCCATTTAAGAATGCAGAAGTTAGATACCTGCCCCTAGAGAAACAAGCCTTTGCATTGGTTCAAGCTGTAAAGAAATTCAGGCATTACATTCTTCGAAGTTAGGTAATGGCCATAGTTCTTGATCCAACGGTGAAATATCTCCTAATGCAAAGTGAATTGGGAGAGCGAAGAGTAAATTGGATGGCTATCTTGCAAGAGTTTGACTTGGAGATTCATCCAATGAAGCTCATTTGAGGGTAGGGTTTATCAAAGTCAATGGAAGATGTAGACAAAAATATCACATGCCAGCAGTACACCATCCAATCATTTACTAAGGATCACTGGTACACATATTTGATTTTCTTCCTCCTCAACAATAGATGTCCAAAAGGGATGAATGCTACTCAAAGGAGAGAATTGAGGATGAGGAGTGCTCATTACATTCTTAAAGGGGGATCTATCTACAGAAGGAACTTTCAAGGAATTTACCTACATTGTTTGGATCAGCAAGAGGCTAAGCACACCATTTCTGAGTTTCATGGAAGAAATGGTATGGGACATGGATCTGCGGATGCTTTGGCTCATGAAATTCTTAGATCAGGCTATTATTGGCTGTTGAAATACAAGAGCATTAACCAGATATAAATGATGATTGAATTCATTCAACATCATCATTTATATATATATCAAAATCTATCTCATCTCAAGTATATTGTTGATCTACAATTAGAGGATATTACTTGTAGATTATTGGCTTTCATTTTTCTTCATTGAAATCTCGATCATGAATGTTTTCAACGATCTCTTCTAGATCGGATATTATTTATTTGTGTGAATCAAAGTTAAGATCGAACTTATATCAACTACAGTTGTTAAGTGACTAACCACTGATTGGTAATCAGATGGTTAAGTTAGATGAATTCGCATAAATAGAGGGACACATCCCATGAGTGAACGTGTCTCACATTTTTGGAGACATGTCCACTCATGGGATGTGTCTCCCTTTGACATATTTAAACTACATTCGATCCTCACTTGAAGACATTGAAATTGATACATGTTCTGCATTTTGAGGATAAAACATCATAAGTAAATTCAGACTTAGAGATCTATGATACATACATTCAAGAAATAAATTGACATCAAATTATTATATTAGAGTTCATTATTCTGATTGTTAATCTAATAGATTTGATCATAATTTTAACATGGTATCAGAGCCACTTTGAGAAAAGATCCGGATTAAATCTAGATATAAGATTATTTAGAAAATCATATTTTTTCTTGAAATAAAAAACACATTACATTCTTCATAATGTCAAGTGTAATCATATTTGCAGATCATCTTGAAGGTGAAAACAACTTTATGTCATGGAAATTCAGAATCATGATGATTCTGAAAGAAAATAAGTTAGATTCATTTGTGAAAGAAAACAAGAAATAACTTGAGAATGATCTAGAGAAAACTCAATGGATTGAGAAAGATGAGAAAACTATGAAAATTATAGTAGATGCGGTTAGGGACCATATTGTACCTATCCTATCTAAACATGAGACTGCATATCAAATGTTTAAATCCCTTGAGAGCACCTTTTAAATAAACAACACCAATAGGACCCTTTCTCTAAAGAGGCAACTCAATCATGTTCAAATAAACAAGGGAGAATCCATTACTGCATATTTCATGAGAATCAATGAATTAAGAAATCAACTGTCAATAGTCGGATATCAAATTGATAGCAAAGAGTTAACACTAATAGCTCTAGGTGACCTACCAAACACATGGGATTCATTTGTTCAAGGAATAAGTGCAAGATCAAAAATCCCTAAATTTGATAGGCTAAGAACAGATTGCTTACAAGAAGAAACAAGGCTAATGACAAAAGAGAAAAATCAGAAAAACATAGATGAGGATATTCATGTGCTAAACACCAATTCTCATAAGAAAGGTAAGAAGAAAAACTTCAAAAGGAAGAATAATTATTATGGAAAGGGATCATTCAAGAAAAGGAAAGACATGTCCCAAATACAATGTTTCAGATGTAATCAATATAGACACTATGCAATGAAATTCCCTGATAGAACAAAACAACAAGTATCCTTTGCTAAAGCTGGAAAGACAAATACAAAATATAACTCTAAAAAATTTATCTTCTACTCAGCATTATCAAGTCAAGTATCAAACAAATTCAACAACTGGGTAATTGATAGTGGTTCATCAAGGCACATCATAGGGTTTAGAGAACACCTAGATACTATAATAGAAGAGACTGATGAAGAAGTAACTATTGTGGATGATTTTGCACATCCAGTAAGGGGGGTTGGAACCTACACCATAAATTTGAAATCTGGCCTCTCTCTACAACTCACTGGATTATTGTTTGTACTAGGAATAAAGAGAAATCTAATATCCATTTCAGCTCTTAAAGACAATGGATATAGGGTCACCTTTATGGATGGAAAAGTTATGGCATGGCCAAAGAACTCCACTATAAAGAAAGCACAAACTATAGGTATAAGACAAGGATACCTCTACAAACTATGCACTGACTCTAAATAAGCTCTTATTCATGAAACCTCTGATTTAAATGAAATTTGGCATCAAATATTAGGACATATTCATTTTTGTGCCCTACCTTCTGTATAAAAATTAGTAACAAGATTGCCCAAACTAAAAAAAATTCATGAGGGAGCATGCAAAGGGTGTGCCCTAAGAAATAATACAAAGGGAGCCTTCCAAAATAGTTTGAGTAAAACAAAAAATCTATTAGAACTTGTAAACTTTGACTTATGTGGACCCATGTATGTACCCTCCATGGCAGGATTCTTATATTATGTAATATTTGTAGATGACTTCTCTAGGAAGACCTAGATATATTTTCTTAAGTGTAAAGAGTCGATAGAAATCCTTAAAAGGTTTAAGGAGTTCAAAGCACTTATAGAAAACTTCTCTGGGAAGAAAATCAAAATACTAAGAACAAAGAATGGGAAGGAATACACCTCAAAAATATTTGAGGAATTTTGTGTAAATGCTGAGATTAAGAGGGAGTTTACTATAGCCTACAATCTTCAACAAAATGGTGTTGCTGAGAGAAAAAATAGAACTATTGTAGAAGTTGCTAGAGCAATGTTGTTTGACCAAAATATAGAAACCTCATTATGGGTAGAAGCCTCTAGGACAACTTTCTACATCCAAAACAGATTTCCCCACTCACATCTCGATAACAAGACTCCTAAAGAAGCATTTACTGGTATAAAACTTGACATAAG